>JAGWCC010000304.1:600000-1146811 GCA_022651775.1 Drusus annulatus | reverse complement strand
CTGAATTTGATAGTGACAGTGAAGATACCAGTGATAGTATAGAATTTCCTTGAAGGCGGAGATTGCCAGTAATACCATTACAGTTCAGTGATTTGGAAAGAAGTGATTCGAAGTAGAAGTGGTCGACTGGTGTAAATAGACAATCCACCAAACATCGAACCATTTCTGGCTCATGCTGGTGTTTGTTTAACACCAATCAATTCTGAAAATATAATGGATGTTGTAGAATTGTTTATGGGAAATGATGGTAGAAGAAAGTAATCGTTACCACACCCAAAATGAATCAAGATATAGACAAACTAAGAAATCCCTTAAGTGGAAGCCCATGGACATTGTAGATTTGAAAAAAATGTTGGGAATAATTTTGCTTATGGGACAAGTGAAAAAAGATACAAGAGATGATTATTAATCATTAGACCTATGTATCGAGACACCGATCTTTTCAAAACTAATGAGTCGTGATCGCTTTAGACAATTATGGCGATCTCGACATTTTTCAAATAATGAAAACATTACAACTTGCAGTGATCGTCTTGAAAAAACTCGGCCAATTTTGAATTATCTCTTACCGAAGTTTACTTCGGTTTACAAAACACGTAGGGAAATTTCTTTAGATGAAAGTATTGTTCCATGGCGGGGAAGACTATCATTCAAAGTTTATAATGCGTCAAAAATAATTAAATATGGTATTCTCGTGCGAATGGTTAGTGAAGCTACCACGGGATACATTTGCAATTTAGAGATATATAGCGGACAAGGAAGGCCATTATTAGATACCATTCATTCTCTTGTTTGTCCATATTTAAATTTGTGGCATCACGTGTACATGGACAATTATTATAATAGTGTGAGAACGAGTGAGGTGTTGCTAGAACATAAAATAAGAACATGTGGAACAATGAGAATTGACCGAGGTTACCCCGAATGCTTCAAAAACGTGAAACTCACCCTAGGCCAAACTATTTTTCGTCGACGAAACGATGTTTTGTTGCAAATTTGGAAATCCAAGAGAGACGTCAGAATGATTTCAACAATTCATTCCTCGGTCTTACTTGAAAGTCACAATATGGACTGGAAGACCAAATAACTTATTTGGAAACCACAAAGTATTATTGAATATAACAAATACATGAAAGGAGTTGATCGTGCAGAACAGTATTTGTCATATTACTCAATAATACGAAGAACGAAAAAATGGACAGAGAGAGTTGTGATGTATTTATTGAACTGTGCTTTGTTTAATTCTTATAAGGTGTTTAAGGATATAAATACGACAAAAAAAAAATACTTATACACACTTTTTGCGTAGTGTTGCTAAGCATTGGATAACATCCCAGATTACTGAATCTGGCATAGATTTGGTGGAATCCGGGCCATCTACGTCGCAATTGCCAAGGAGAGTTCTCAAAAAATATTTCCCGGGTAGATTATCACTAGACATGAAAGCACACGGGGCAATAAAAATCTTAACCGGCGGTAAAAAGAAATATCCCCAGCGACAATGCCGTGTGTGTTCTAGTCACAAAAAAAAAGGCCTGACGAGTTATATGTGCAAACTTTGCGACGTCCCCCTTCATAGGGATGAGTGTTTCATTAAGTATCACACTTTGTCAAGACATTAAATCAAAATTGTTTAGGTGTACATTCAAATATTTATTCTAAAACTTTAATTATAAAATTCGCCAACGGAATTACGTAAACAGTGAAACAGTGTGTGAAAAATATGAAAAGCATATGTGTATATAAGTGATTATCTTTAATTTCATTGAAAAATAACTTGTACAGTTGTTTTGGACTTGTATTTGTTTAGATTTGTTCTGTACCCCGTTCCAATGGTTTTTGTCCCCTACTCTCCGCACTGGATTTTTTTTGCTGTTTGTGTCGAGGTCCACTAAATACTCTGAAACTTATACTTTTTTATGCCACCGACGATGGAACACGTGGTTTTGGGTTTTTTTATCATTCAGGCCAGTGTCAAATCATTATTATATGACATTCCATCGAATTCAAAGCTCTCTACTCTTCAAACAACATAATATTATAGCAAAACATTGATTTTCACTGCCGCATTAGGAAATGCAGCAAATGGTTCGATGCCGAATGTCTCACGAAGAAGAGGGAAATGCGCAAACTAGAGCGAACATTTAGGAAGAAGCCGACAAGTATTAATCGTCAATTATGGTTTGCCCAGCAAAAAATATATGGAGACGAAGTTTTTGGAAAAAAGTCCAACTTTTGATGTGACCAAATTGATGAACATAAGGACCCGCGAAAGCTGTGGCAGCATTTGAAAACCTTGTGTGGAGATACTAATATTCCGAGTGATTTCTCTCTTGAAGCGACTTCTCTAGCAGCCTTCTTTAGCAGCAAAGTGCAAAACATCAGAGCCCTTAGTGGAGCAGGGTCACCTTCCATAACGGCACCAAGGCCACTGTCTGATGAATTTACTAAATTTTCAAACATTACGGTAGGGGCTGTAATATCTTGCCCGAATAAGCAATGTGCTCAAGATCCTCTGCCAACATGGCTCTTAAAAAAGTGTCTTCCAGATTTAGCGCCTGTGATTACCATCGTTGTTCAAAAGTCACTAAAAAATCAACTTGTACCGGGCATACTTGAGAAATCACTTATAACTCCTATCTTAAAAAAAAAAAAACAAAATGTTGATGCTGACAATGCGGATAACTACAGGCCTATATCCAACTTACCGTTTCTAGCGAAATTGCTAGAGAAAATCGTTACTAAGCAATTGGTGGCGTATTTGAACTCTGCTGGTTTTTTTGCGACCGGCAATCAATTGGCATATAGACAGTTTCATTCAACAGAGACTGTCCTTTTGCGGATCATTTCAGATCTGATTGTTGGCATGGAAACCGGTAAATTGGGGTTGGTGTCTATCCTTGACATGAATGCGGCTTTCGATACGGTGGATCACAGCATCCTTCTAAATATGCTGCCGAATTTAGCGTTCGGAGTGAGGTACTCCAATGGACGACATCTTACCTGTCTGGACGAGTAGGCTCAGTAACTTTCAATAAATGTACTTCACCTGAAACTCCAATTGAATTTGGAGTTCCCCAAGGTTCCGTCTTAGGGCCCATTCTCTTCATTCTGTTTACGAATCATCTTAAACACCTCATTCACTCGGCTGAATTTGAATCACAAAGCTATGCAGACGATCGTATAATTTTCAAGTTTCTACTACGTCACGGTAGAGGATACAACACGGTCTGTTATAACTTGTCCGAATAAACTTTGGAAGCTGATGAATGAGCGCTTCAGAGAAAGGATAAACTGCGTCGGTCACTGTTAAAAACAGCTTCAAGGAGAGCTGATGTTTCGATATACAAGAATACACCACAACACGTTATTGTATGCGTATCATGTAAATGAACACCAGAAGCATATTAAATAAAATTGACAAAAGAAGAAACTTTAAAAAATGTTAAGGAAACAATTCATATTCTTGTGATTACTGAAAACTGGATACGTAAAGGAGTTTTTTTTATTGCCGACTACTATGGAGCTTTCGCTTTCCGTTAGGTGGATAGAGGAGAAGCAGTGTCCCTACCTACATCCACAATGTACTTAAAAATAAATCAATAAATGCTACAATGAAAATATTTTTAATACGAATTGCGATCACAGCTAAAAATGTAAACCTGTAAATTTGTATGTTTTTTACCGTAAGCCAAGTTTTTTGACTCTTTGGAAATAATCTCTACGGATAAAAATAATGTTTGTCTGTCTGTATGTTCGCTGAAAATAATACAGTTTGTTCATATATATTCGAAACAAGTTCAAACATTGAGGTAACGTACATAAAATAGATTAAAAATAAAAGAGAACAAATAAATTATACTGTGTGTGCGGAAGTTGATGGAAAAACATATCAAAGAATTATAAAATCAAAAATATTTACATAGGATGGGACCGATGCCGCGTGTACAACTCAAATCTAATGAGATGCTTCAAGTGCAACGGGTTTCGACATAAAGCGATCAACTGTAAAAAATGAGAAATCATGTACGAAATGCACACAACGTCGAAACCAAGGCCCAATCATCCCAATGGAAGCGGCCAGAAGAGCCAAGACCGAAAAAAGCACGCCAAGTTCGATCAAATGTGAAGGTTTTGCTCACTGTTTTCTTCGATTACAATGACGTGGTGCATCATGAGTTCTTGCCAACAGGTCGTACGGTTAATAAGAAATACTACAAGGACGCGTTATTATAATGGCAGCGTAGAATAACTAATATTATTATTTTTGGAGCTTTCTGAAGCGAAACCGATATTATGGAACCCAAAGCCTCGCCTGCTCAAAAACAAGGTGTCTTTCACGATGCTTGGTTACGAATTGCAGCCTCCGTGGATAAGCCAGTGGATGAATCAGGATAAGTGACTCTCCACTAAAATGATAACAGTACAATACTGAGAGCCACTGCCACTGTGGATGGAACATTGTATAACAATACAATATGTGTCCCGTTCATGGCTCCTACACAACGTGGGAAATCAATTATACTAAAAACTACAGCCATTTCTCAGCAGCAGTAAGAAAAATTTAGCACTAGGTGGCAGCAATGGAGAGGAATTCTTGGATGAAAATTTAACTAATGCAAACCACAAAGTAGCGATTCCACAAACGAACAGTTTTCAGAAGTTGTTGACTAAACTTATAGCCAGCAAATTGTGAAAAATCATGCCTCTCGCCGATCTAATAACCAAGTGATTCCATCGCCAACACTTACTCTAGCTAGTTCAACCCAAAGATCGGTCGATGCAAATCCTCTCCCACAGTGCATTATTCGAAGTCGACCTACTTCTCACCAGGATGTTTATTGTACTATTCAATCCCCACAATATGATACTAAAAATGGATCCTCTTCATCCCAGTCTCCATATGCCAGTTCTACACAACAACTCTTTGTTTAACCTGGACCATTTTTTTACACTATGGTGATTGCGTACGACAGGGCAGTACTAATTAGTTTAAAAAATACAAGTGTAGTATTGCACCTTTTGGTAACTGCAAAAATGACTACTATAACGTAAATCGTACCATTTAGAGGCTGTCGGGGAGGGCGTAACAGCCGTAAAATAATATTAGGAGAAAATGCCGCAGTAATCCACGATTCTGACTACGTACATAAAACTACAATAGACGTATCTATACGACGCCACGCTAATTCACAAAACCGCCACCTCGCAGTGGCAAATTGGAACTTACGCTTTATTAACAACAAGGTCGATGATGTTCATGATATTATTACCCAGAAGAAGTTAAACATCTTAGCAATCACTGAGACATGGCATAAAAAACATTGACTCCACCTCTATAAAAGCTGTGGGCTCTTAGCTAAACTGTTGTAGATACGGATATCACCAGAGGACCCAGAAGTGACCAAATCTCTTTTGTGAATCACGGAGGGATTGCTATTATTGTCCGTCATCTACGCATATGCAAGATAAGCATTGGAGATTACCACACGTTTGAATCTTTTTTTGGGTGTTGCATTTTTTCAGCAGGAGCGTATTTCACTCTTATTAAAAATCTATCGCCAAGGGTCGAAGAGAACCACTGGAGAATTTATGAAGATTTTCCCGCACTCTTGGGCGGGTTAGTGCTCTACCTGGTTCCCTTATTATAACTGGGAACTTCAATATTAGACTGGAAAGGAAAACAGACAGTAACACGATTAAATTTATTGATGTACTGGATTGCTACGGATGCAAGCAATGAGTCAATATTCCGACTCACGACGCAGGTGGACTACTATATGTTTTTATATCAAGGAATACCGACCCACCGCTCATAAGTTTCTCAGATTTATTAATTATAAGTTATGTATCCCAATCGTTGACCTTGATTACGAATTTTTAATGAACTTGCTTAACCTCACTGATTTATCATCAAGACGCACAGTGAGCGATTTAATATTTCTCTTTAAAATAGCGAATGGCAGATTGGACGCCCCGGATCTAACGAGCCTTATTACCTTGCGAGACCTACCCGTGATACACGGCAGGCGGCTCTATATTATGTTTCTACGTCTACAAACAATTATTTTGATAATTCGCCCATTCAAAGGCTGCATAGACTTGGTAATAAATATGGTTTGTTGGGTCCTAGAATTGACATTTTGTGAGTTCCAATGTGATGTTCAATTTTACCCCGTCTACCTATCTCCTATACGTCACCTTGCGACTCTTGTCCTGCCATGTTGGCATGGCTGTGTAAAATATGCGTTAATCAGCCTGTTACTTGACCCCCACTCTCGGATCGTGTCATTCGAACGGTCGAGACCGGTCCCCATCACTTCACATTTAGCGCCCGGAGAAGGAGGTACCTCCTTCAAAAGCATCGCCCGGCCCTGGAAGTCATTTCACACTATCACCGGAACAGAGAGGTTGGCCGCCAATTAGCAGATACACAAATCAAGGTAAGCAAGATGACGTAATTCCTTACTACTGTTTTCCCCAGATAAATCAAGTCATTTGCCAAGTATTACCTCGCCTTTACAGTCCACTAAATTCATTCCATTTCCTTCCGGAATCGATTCGCGGTTCCTGGATCGAACATTTGGTCCTACTCGAACCGGATTACTACCGGATTACTATCGTACTATCGGATGATTATTATCGTACTATCGGATGATTATTATCGTATTATCGTTTATTGTTATCTACTTGGTGAATCGATTTGATTATCTGTTTTCCTAACCTATTTTCCATCGATTCCATTTTGAACCTACAAAGTGTTGATTATTATTCCGTGAATTAGTTTTTATTGTCACATAAAACGTAAGCCACACACGCTCGATTGTCGTATTGTTGTTGCTAAATAATTGTTGATTATTATTCCGTGAATTGGTTTTATTGTCACGTCGATAAAATCACGTTTACAATGGCGGCGATCGCAGCATTAAGAAATCGGCAGGCTAATACAGCCTTGACTGAAATTTATAATTGTTCATTAAAGGCATTAAATTCGGCTGATATTATAGATAAGAATTATCTACAGGTTAAGTTCAGGTACATCGAGTATGTTAAGCACGATTTCTTGGAATCGTACGTGATCCTCGAAACGGCTCAGAATAAAGATTGTGGCATGGAGGAATTACAGAATCGTCAAACATGTTTTATGAAAATGTACTATGATATCCAAGTTAATTATAATTCGGTTTTCGGTAATCGGGTAAGTTCAGACGACAATAATTTCGACCTACCGACTGTTGAGAGGTATGTGTCGCCGCCTCAGGTTATTAACACAATTCTATCAACTAGTATCACGCCGCATGTGGAACTAATTAAAAACACCGAGGTGTTAACTAGCTCGAGTAATTCGTCCGTTTTATTATCTACGGCCGTCGTACAGGCAAAAGATAAAGATGGACGTTATCAAAATGTCCGCGTCTTATTGAATTCTTCAAGTCAAGCTAACTTCATAACTCATGACTGCTCAATTCGTTTGGGCCTCGACTGTTCTAATCGAAATATTCCTATTCGAGGAATTAGACAGTGGTCGGCCACTGCACAAAAGGGAACGCTTAATTGTCGAATTCGTTCCCTCTGCTCCAATGAGTATGTTAATGGGGAATTCGTTTTGTTGTCAAGTATTTGTGCAGATGTCCCTAGTTCTCCCATTCGTCGGGGAGACTGGAAACATATCAAAAACTTGAATTTAGCTGACCCAAATTTTGAAACTCCATCTGCAATTGATATGTTGATGGGCGCAGAGTTGTTTGCATCCATTCTTCGTTCGGGACGAATGGAAGGTGACCCTACTTAGCCCATTGCTCTGAATACAGTTTTTGGTTGGATTTTAATGGGATATGTTGATAATTGCGTGTCTCATCCTATTAATTCATTTTTGGCTACTTCAGAATCATTTATTGATACTCGTTTAAAAGCGTGTTGGGAAAACAAAGACCTTTCAATTCATCGTTCGTCGTCATCTCGAGAAGAGTCAGTCTGTGAAAAGGCATTTTCAACTCAGGATTATAGAAATATTTCGGGACGGCACGTTGTTTCGCTCCCTTTCAAGGAAGAGTCATCGGAAATTGAGGACTCATATCATTCGGCAGTATCTCGACTGCATCACCTTGAACGTCGATGTTCGAGGAATCCACATTTTAAATCGGCATATATTAAATTCATGACAGAATATGAATTTTTAGGTCACACGATATATGTGACAAGCTCGTTAACTTCGTTTGGAAGATATTTTATTCATCATTGTGTGATTAAAGACACTGGTTCTACTAAGAACCTTCGAGTAGTTTTCGACGCAAGTTCGAAAACTACATCTGACCAGTCATTGAATGACATACTTTTGACAGGACCTAAACTTCAACAAGAAATTTCGAGGTTCAGATCGCATAAAATAGTTTTTACAGCAGATATCTGCAAAATGTATAGACAAATCTTAGTTCGTCCGGAGGATAGACCGTATCAACACATTGTGTGGCGTGAATCATCTGATCACGAGATCAAAGAATTTGAATTACAAACTGTAACTTACGAAACTGCTTCTGCACCTTTTCTCGCTATAAGTACGTTACATATTTTAACTGGAGCTTCTACGCTCGAAGCGGCGCGTAAATTACAACAAGATTTGGTGGAGTTGCTTCATCTTGACGTTTTTGAATTGAGTAAATGGTCTAGTAACTGTTCAGAATTACTGTCTGATATTCCAGCCTCACATCGCGAAGTACCTATAGATTTCGATTTGAATCATGATAGCATTAAGATTTTAGGTATTGTTTGGGAGCCCAAAAGTGACTCGTTCTCGTACCGGGTGAAGACTTCCCAAATAACTTATTCGGAAAAGTTAATGTTATCAATATTTGTTACGTTTTTCGATTCGCTTGAATGGATTTCTCCCGTTACGTTTTCGGCAAAGTGTTTATTACAATGGTTGTGGAAGCCTGGATTGAACTGGGACATTCCAATCCGTGCCGTAACATCGGCTAGCATCGACATTCCGCGCTACATCGTAGACAGTTTTGATAACAAGTATCAATTGGTAGGTTTTGCCGATGCGTTTGAAAAGGGCAATGTCTATGCTGTGTTGTACATTCGGTCCAAGCACTCGGAGCATAAAGTTAATATTCGCCTTTTGATTGCCAAGCTAAAGGCGGTTCGCGTAAAAACCCTTTCTATTCCGCGGTTAGAATTATGCGGCGCTTTATTGCTCGCTCGACTTTTAGATTACGCTTTGAAATCGGTTAATGACATTTTAAATATTGATAAAGTGTGTTGTGTTTGCGCTTTTACGGATTCTACCATCGTTTTGTCATGGATTCATACGCCAACCATGACTTCATGGGATGAAGCCGTCTTAAAATAGATTTTCGTCATTAACAAAAATACAACAAGTTACAACTTGGATTGTGAGATTTATTGTTAACATTCAACATAAGGTAGAAGATCGCAATTTCGGAGTTGTTATTGTCGAAGAATTATATTCATCGCTAAATATATGGATAGAGAAAGTGCAACAAGTGCATTTTCATAATAATTTAAACTAAATTCATCATAATTCTTCTCACGAAATTCATCATAATGCTTATCACGTTCGCAAATTAATACTTTCTTTGTAGATTCGGTTGATTTACTTAAAGTTGGTGGGAGATTGCATCATGTCCCTATCACTTCTAATAGTCAACATTCCATATTTCTATGTGATAAAAGTAATTCGACTAATTTAATTATTGATTCGTATCGTTCGGTTTATTTGCACGCGGGACCTGGGACGTTATTATTAAGTTTACATGAAACAATTTGGATTGTTCCCGCTCGCAACGTCATTTGTTTACGCCTTAGCAAATGCATAATTTGGTTTAAGGCTCGTCCTTTTAATTTACAACTTGTCATAGGCGATTCGTCACAATCTCAATTTCGTGAAGATTGTCCTTTTTTCAATATTGATGTTAATTTAGGTGTCTCCTTTCTTCAATAAAAGAAAGAAAACGTAGAGGAACAAAAGTGTTAACCACTTATTTGTGTTTATTTATTTATTTTAAGTACCAAAGCAGTACATTTAGAAATAGTATTTGACTTAACGTCCGCAGCATGTTAAGCGTGTTAGATCGCGTTCCTAGCTGAACGGGGATTATGTTCTAGTCTCACTAGTGACAATGGCACAAATTTCGTCGGTGCTAACAAACATCGAATGGCTCACGAATATCTATCATCTGCCGTTATTATTACGCGTCAAATCAATTGGTGTTCTCACCTCCCTTCCGTATCTCATTTGGAGACATATAGCTAGGGCGTATCGAGGAATGTCATTTTGATCGTGATCAAGTCGTGCATGTAGTGATAGTTAAAAATGCACACGGAACATTTCGTCGACCAGTTGTCAAAGTTTATCCGTTACCGGTCTAAGTGTTCATCGACCATGACGAGGATATATGTGGCCTGTTTTCGTCCCATGAATCCGTGATTGTCAATAGTTTATCTACTTTATTTTATTTCTCTTTTGAATAATGTTATAGTAAATAGATAAAGTAATTAGTTTAATAGTTTTACGTAGTAGTAAAACCAATTTCCATTAATAATCGGAGGTGGCGACGCACATTTTCAAAATAGGTGATCGAACTTATTAGATAGAGTTGTGCTAATAATCTATTATCTATATTATTATCTTAGTATGACTTCTGTTGAGTCTTCGATGCGTACATGTTGCAAATAGCATACGAATAAAAATAAATGTTTTCAAACGCAACGACTCTATGAAATCCCGCTTAACATACTCGACAGGACAGCGATGTGTGTTTTCCGTTTCTAATGCATAACGATGATGTTTTTCCACTAGTTTGACAATAACCGAAGGGAAGACTCTATTGTAGTTTATTCGAGTTTTCAAATTGAGTTTCCATAGACGTTAAATATCGGTTGCTTACACAATTAATTAATAATTTTGAGATTATCATTTTCGGTTGTTATGATTTAATTTGTTTATTGACAATAATCGAGAATGTGTGAATCATCGACGTTTGGTAGATAAGAGATTTTCATCTCTCTTCTCGGGGGGAAATGTTGGGTCCTAGAATTGACATTTTGTGAGTTCCAATGTGATGTTCAATTTTACCCCGTCTACCTATCTCCTATACGTCACCTTGCGACCCTTGTCCTGCCATGTTGGCATGGCTGTGTAAAATATGCGTTAATCAGCCTGTTACTTGACCCCCACTCTCGGATCGTGTCATTCGAACGGTCGAGACCGGTCCCCATCACTTCACATTTAGCGCCCGGAGAAGGAGGTACCTCCTTCAAAAGCATCGCCCGGCCCTGGAAGTCATTTCACACTATCACCGGAACAGAGAGGTTGGCCGCCAATTAGCAGATACACAAATCAAGGTAAGCAAGATGACGTAATTCCTTACTACTGTTTTCCCCAGATAAATCAAGTCATTTGCCAAGTATTACCTCGCCTTTACAGTCCACTAAATTCATTCCATTTCCTTCCGGAATCGATTCGCGGTTCCTGGATCGAACATGGTTCAATAGATGTTTACCGTTACAACACTGTTTCCAAATTAAAATCTAGCTTACTTGAATGTTTTCAATAGAACTCAAAGGTTATTGTTACTAATAGTTATAATTATAAAACCTACGCTATATTTATATACTTGCAGTTAAATACTAAATTTTCTCTTAATGTTATATTCTACCCATCTATTGTACTCCTTTATTTAAATAAATGTATTTATGTAAAAGCCTTAAAGGCGTTAATAAAATAAATAAATAAAAATAACTGAAGTCGTCGACGTAGGACTCTCAGACCATAGGCTCGTGCTTACGGAAGTAGATTTCAATCCTTCTAAACCCGTATAAAAAACGAAGGCGGCAAGGGCATGGCGAAAATTTAATAATAACAACTTCAAAGAAGATCTTAGGTCATCCGTTATCTCAACATATGATTTAAAAACTTCTGTTGATTCGGTATCAGACCTAGTAGAAGTTTACAACAGTACCTTGGCCGATAAAAATACTAATTTACGTATTTAAAAAATATAGTTATTTAACCGTCCTGGAAAATAATGATAGTTTTACTTCGAAGTTCAGTTATAATGACGAATATGATTGTATCGATAATAGTGATGATGAGGACCTTATTGATTGCAATGACAATGATAATGTGATAGTGAAGAAGTCGGTAACAATCCAAGTGATATTGATAGTGGAAGTGACACTATCCCGCCCAAAAGAAGACGTGCTTATTTCAGTGAAGAAACTCGTAGTGATGAAGAACATATTGTGATTCCGCAACAACCTTCAACATCCATCAATCCCTCACCATCAACTTCTTCTGATTCAGCAAAAAGGTGGGATTTAATGTCTACGAATACACCAAATACACCACAAAAACAAATACCTTTTTCTATTGGAAATACAATAGTCGGGCCGAATACCCCCGCAAATTGTTTGGAGCTTATTGACTACTTTAAGCTATTTTTCACAAATTCACTAATTAGTAACATCGTTGATGAAACAAATAAATATGCAAATGCTAAAATTAGAAAAATTAATCCTGGAATAAATTCGATGTGGAAAACATCGAGAGATTTGAAAGAGGAAGAATTTAACGCATTTTTAGGTGTTATTCTCAATATGGGTATAAGACCTCATCCTCATCTTCAAGATTTTTTTTCGACGGCATTTGCAGCGCATTCGCCGATTTTTAGATCGACTTTTACAAGGCAACGTTTTCTGCAAATATATTGGATGTTACATTTACACAATACAGAAGGAATCAATCGCCAGGAAACAACTAAAAATCGAATTAACAAAGTTGATTTGTATATGAAGTATTTAGATGAAAGATTTCGAGAACACTTCTTTCCCGGAAGAGAAATAGTTGTAGACGAATCTGTGGTTTCAAGGGAAGAATTTGCTTCATCACGTACAATCCGAACAAGCCAACTAAATGGAGTATCCGTTTATACGTTTTGGCTGATTCCAGTTGTGGATACATATATTCATTTATTCCGTCTTACGGTTCACTCACAACTGAGAAATTGATAAGGCCTGATCTGCAATTTACGTCCAGAATCGTTTTGCAATTATATACCAATTTATTGCATTCGATTCCAGAATCGGAAGGTTATCATGTGTTAACCGATCGGTTTTATATCAGTCTTCCACTTTCCGATGAATTTGCCAACAGCCATCAAAAAACCAAAATTAACCAATAGCATATGGAAGTGATGATGTTATGGTTCTAGCTTGGAAAGATAAAAGAGTGGTGACAATGCTATGCAATTGGTATTCTAACAAATCAACTTCAATAAAAATAATAAAAAGAGGTGGAATCGAAGAAGACATCGTCAAGCCAGAAGTGGTGGTAAATTATACCAAATATATGGGAGGTGTCGATAGAGCAGACCATTATACTTCGACATACTGCTTCCTAAGGGAAACATTGAAATGGTGGCGCAAGCTCTTTTTTTGGGGCTTAGAAGTTTCGGTGGTAAATGCTTACATCTTGTACAAGAAAAATAAGTTAAAAAACAATGAAAAGCCAATGAGTCATCTTCAATTTGTGGATAGGCTAATTATTCAACTTGTTGGAAAATATAGAGAAAGTGTAAAAACAAGGAAAGGATGACATTCGGTAGATCCAGAACAGCGGTTAAATCACGTGAATCTACATGTAATAATGCCTAATGCGCAGAAAAAGTACAGGGATTGCGTCGTTTGCGGTTATAGTTTTAAAGCGATAATATCGGTAGTTGCGACAATTTAAAATATTAGTTACGACAATTTAAAATATTTCAAATTAAAGTTTTCAAAACAACAAGTGTACATTTCAACAGACATAGTGAGTGATCAGTGAAATGTGGGGTGGTAAGCATTTCACAGATGCATGTCACATGTTTTCTGCCGAGATAGAACGGTGGCCGAAAGAAAGGATACCCTTATTTTTTGTAGAATCTTTGAAATGGGTTGTAATGGGTCATACATTATGCTGAGATATACTTTGGACGAATTGCATGCTTTACGACCCTTACCAGTAATAAACAAAAGTGATTATGACAATAACAATAGTGTACTGCTTCCCCGACGCAATTCAAGAAAACGAGGGTGTAGGGCTGGGAGGAAGGTTAAACTGGCCAAAATAAATAATAATTGTATAATAATAACCCTTTGTCAGTACAGGATATTCAAGATATCATAACAACCGACAAACAAAATAACCTAGCGTCTAAAGCCCTTTGCGATTCTAATAAATGCCACAACCGGAAAGAAATACGATTGGAACGACACGTTAACTATGGGAGCAGACAGCTTGCCGTAGGTTCCTGGAATGCGCACTCCCTTAACAATAAACTAGAGGGAGTGGACGATGTCTTTCGGGATCAAAAACTACATATCCTCACTGTTGGATTTTAAATAAAACAACTTGCTAGGTTCTCACCTTTTGTCTATTGTTCAGTCCCAGCCTATATCCCCGTCAGTTTGCTCTTTGATTTTATCTGTGACCAGCCTTAAAACAAATCGGCGACGGTGTCGCTCTCAACGGGCAAAAGTTTCACAACCCGCTTCTGACGAGACAGCGGGTATATTCCCGCCGTCATTTGTCTTCAATCGTTTGTCGCAGTAAGTGCCTCCAGGGACATCGCCTCTTTTCGTCTTTTGTCATTCGCATCGCATCCGTCTCTGGAGGACACATCAAATTTCGTCATCCATCGCTCGGGGCAGCCGGCCGTTTCCTCTCAAGGACCTCAGGTGAGCAAACTGGCTTAAATCCTCATTTTATCCACAATATACAATCAAATCTTCCATCAAGTAGCATTCGTTTTACAGTCCACTTTAATTTCACAATTCATCCAAAGCTGAAACGTATTCGGCGTTTATCGCAGTTTTCGGATCGAACATTTTGGTCCGATCGAACCGGATTTTCGTAACTTTATAGGTTAACCTACTTGATGGATAAATTTGATTGTATTTGTTCTCCTAAAAACCTTGTTCCTGTGTTCCAATTATCCAGGCATTAGGGAATTTGAGGCTAAAAGTTGTCGTTATTGAAATTATTATTGTTAATTATTATTGTCACGTGAAACAAAATTCACATATTCTCGTTTTCGTATGTTGAAGTTCAAAAATTCACTGGGTTTTACTAGTGCGTAAAAATTATTTAAGATTGTTCATTATTTTTGTGGGTACCTTTTAAATTAACTATGTCTGCAATCGCAGCGGTCAGAAATAAATTAGCGAACATAGATATGCGCGGTATTTTTGATTGTTCAATAAAGGCAATGGATTCGAGTAATTCAATAGACAAAGAATATTTGCGAATCAAATTTAAATACATTGAAAATATAAAGCAAGATTTCATAGCATCCTACATAATTTTGAAAAGTACCAGAAATCAAGATATTATTTTGGAAGAATTCGAAAATCGATATATAAAATTCATGGAAATTTATTTTGAAAGTCAAATAAACTATAGTAAAGTTTTTCCGTCTGCTAGATTCAACATAGTGAAAAAACATGATTTATGCCAAAATTGTATTTCTACCCAACATGTGGTTATAAATTGTACCTCGCGGTTTGACTGTTTTAACTGTCATAAAAATCACCATTCGCTATTACATTTCTCGCGTAACCGGATAGGTTCAGACAACAATAATTTCGACCAACCTACATTTGAAAAGCGTGCGTCGCCACCTGCGATTATTAACACAATACTATCAACTAGTACCACGCCTCATTTGGAGATAATTAATAACACCGAGGTGTTAACAAGCTGTAGTAATTCTTTGTTCGTATTGTTGTCTACGGCTGTCGTACAAGCAAGGGATAACCAAGGACGATATCATAATGTTCGCATTTTACTGGATTCTTCAAGTCAAGCTAACTTCATAACTCATGATTGCGCAAATCGTTTGGGCCTCGACCGCTCTAATAGTAATATTCCTATTCGGGGAATTGGACAGTTGTCGGCCATCGCAGAGAAGGGACCGGTCAATTGTCGGATCCGTTCCCTCTGTTCGAATTAACATTTTAATGGGGAATTCTTTGTGTTGTCAAGTATTTGTGCAGATGTGCCTAGTTCTCCCATTCGTCGGGGAGACTGGAATCATCTCAGAAATTTGACTTTGGCTGACCCAAATTTCGAAAATCCATCTACAATAGATATTTTAGTGTTGTTTGCTTCCATTCTTCGTTCGGGACGAGTGGAAGGTAAACCTAATGAACCTGTTGCTTTGAAAACAGTTTTTGGTTAGATTTTAATGGGATACGTGGATAATTGTACATCTCCTCATATTAATTCATTTCTGACGACGTCAGAATCATCTATTGATACTCGTTTAAAAGCGTTTTGGGAAATCGAAGACCTTCCAATTCATCCTTCGCCGTTATCTCCAGAAGAGTCACTTTGTAAAAAAGCGTTTTCAACTCAGCATTATAGAAACAGTTCGGGACGGTACGTTGTTTCGCTCCCTTTCAAGGAAGGTACATCGGAACTTGGGGATTCATATCATTCGGCAGTATCTCGACTGCATCAATTTGAACGTCGATGTTCGCGGAACCCAGATTTTAAAACGGCATATATTAAATTCATGACAGAATATGAATCTTTAGGTCATATGATAGATGTGACAAGCTCATTAACTTCGTTTGGAAAATATTTTATTCATCATTGTGTAATTAAAGATACCGGTTCTATTAAAAAAACTAGAGTAGTTTTTGACGCAAGTTTAAAAACAACATCTAATCAGTCGTTGAATGATATTTTCACTTCGCATCGCACAGTGCATTCGAAACGGAAAACACATTTCGGTGTTTTGTCGCCGTGTCCGAATGCATTCATTTTTATCGTTGTTCATTCGAAACGGAAAACACATTTCGGTGTTTTATCGCCGTTTTCGAATGTATTCATTTTCATCGTTATTCATTCGAAACGGAAAACACATTTCGGTGTTTTATCACTGTTTCCAAATGCAAAATTTTTGTCTAGATCTAATAATTGTACAGAATTACTTTCTGATATTCCAATTTCACTTCGGGAATTACTTATAGAATTAGATTCGGATCATGATAGCATTAGGATTTTAGGTATTGTTTGGGATTCGAAAAGTGATCCGTTCTCGTATCGAGTGAAAACATCACAAGTAACCTATTCGCAAAGGTCAATATTATCAACATTTGCTAAGATTTTCGATCCGCTTGAATGGATTTCTCCCGTTACGTTTTCGGCCAACTGTTTATTACAACAGCTGTGGAAGCCTGGATTGAACTGGGACAATCCAGTCCTTGTCGTAATCCAATCTCATTGGACGGCAATAGTGCCGTCTCTATCAACATTAGCTACCATCAAAATTCCGCACTGTATAGGACAGAGTTTTGATAACACTTATCAATTAGTAGGTTTTACCGATGCGTCCGAAAAGGGCTATGCCTGTGTTGTGTACATTCGGTCCCAGTACTCGGAGCAAAGAGTTAACATTCGCCTTTTGATTGCCAAGTCAAAGTTGGCTCCAGCAAAAACCCTCTCCATTCTGCGATTTGAATTGACTTTTAGATTACGTTTTTTGAAATCATTTAATGCCATTTTAAATATTGATAAAGTATTGACTACCACGGATTCATGGGATGAAACCGTGTTAAATAGATTTTCGTCATCAACAAAATTACAACGAGTTACAGCTTGGATTGTGAGATTTATCGTTAACATTCGACAGAAGGTAGAAGATCGCAATTTCGGAGTTTTGACTGTCGAGGAATTATATTCATCGCTAAATGTGTGGATAAAGAAAGTGCAACGAGTGCATTTTCATACTGATTTAAACGAAATTCATCATAATTCTTCTCACGTTCGCAAACTAATGTCTAAAGTATATTAGGTCCGACTTTGTTTCTGCTATATATTAACGAACTATATAACCTTAATATTCAAGGAAAAATCGTCAGTTTTACTGTTTCAAGCTGATACGTGGTCAGCTGTATATAAAAACGCTGAAAGGGTTATTGGCATTGTCAAAAAATGGTTGGATATGAATACACTCACTCTAAACACCGAGAAAACAAAATATATCACATCAAGCATTAACATTACAGGCCAACCACATGATGATTTCCCCATTAGAATACATTCGTGTCTAAATCCCGACGTATGCTGTCAGTGCCCTAAGATAGATCGCACCACTCAGATGAAGTACCTTAGCCTCACCATTGATCCGTACCTCAAATGAATGATATGAACAGATACTTGAAGTTATAATCAAGGAACAAATGTTGCATTACTTAGATAAACACAATATTATATATCAAGAACAATCTGGATTCAGATCCAATAACTCTTGTGAAACAGCACTAAACGTGGTTGTTGAAGAATGGAAGGAAGGAATAAATGATAACAAATTTATCTTAGCGATATTTTTGGATTTTCAAAGGGCATTTGAAACCATAGATAGAGAAATACTGATGATAAAACTAAAAGAAATTGGTTTCTCGGATGTAGCTTTAAAATTAAGAAAATAATATATGAAAGAACGAAAAAAAGTTACAAAAGTAAATAATCAATTTTCAAAACCATTGCAAAATAATTTAGGAGTACCGCAGGGATCAGTCCTCGGACCTTTGTTGTTCATTATTTATATTAACGATATGGTAAAAATATTTTCAAAGTGCAAAGTACGACTATTTGCTGATGATACACTCATATACATAATTGGAGATAATTACGAAGAGTTAATAAATATTTTGAATAATGAACTAGATAATGTATCAACATGGCTTAAAATGAACAAACTTAAACTAAATACAAAAAAGACAAAATGTATGATAATTGAATTTAACAAAACACGCAGTAAAAGCAACATTAAAATTGATGGTGACATTATTGAAAATGTAAGTAATATGAAATACTTAGGAGTTATATTGGATGCAAAACTAACCTTTAGCAAACATGCTGAGGACACGCAGAAGAAAATTGGGAAGAAGATTTATTTTTTGGGAAGAATTCGTCAAAAAATTTCCAGAAAAACAGCAATTACCATATACAACTCCATTATTGCTCCACATTTTTATTACTGTTCAACGATTCTTTTCTTGTGTAACGACAAAGAACAAAACAGGTTTCAAATTCTCCAAAATAGAGCAATGAGAATTATACTTGGGCGAAATAGATACTCAAAAGTAGCTAAAATGTCAGAGGAACTAAATTGGCTGACAGTTAAACAGATGCTGACATTGAAAACATTGATGTTTATACATAAAATGAAGAACAACTTGTTACCAGAGTATTTTTCTGACAAAATTATCTACAATGTTGATATTCACAAGTATAATACAAGGGCATGCAAAGAAATTAGACTACCAGAAAAGAATAAAGCCAACACCCAAAACAGCTTACTTTATAAAGGAATGAAATCGTATAATGCGCTGCCGGAAACCATCAAAATGCCTATCAATAAATTTTAAAAAGCCTGTAAAAATTATTTAAAATGCATGTAAACCAAAATAATAAGTAGTGTTTAAGTTAAAATATTATTAGTCAAAAGAAAATGAAATAATTAGATACTTGTAAAACTTAAATGTACAAAGTAACTAATATAAAATTTAAAAAAATTAAAAAAATTACAAAAAAATAATAAAAAAATAGTAAAGAACATTTGCGCTTCAGAAAGGAACAAAAGAATACACAAACAACGCAAATCCTCTCTGATTCTCAGACAGAACATAAAGTAGTCAAAACACGCATACATTGACAT
This sequence comes from Drusus annulatus, assembly GCA_022651775.1. NCBI lineage: Eukaryota > Metazoa > Arthropoda > Insecta > Trichoptera > Limnephilidae > Drusus > Drusus annulatus. Next base: position 1,127,081 of record JAGWCC010000304.1, on the reverse strand, counting down.
GCCAACTATAAAAGTCGACAACTAGGTATAGGAAGTTGGAATGTTCGATCCCTCAACAATAAGGTAGAGAAGGTAGGGAAGATTTTCAACGAGCATAATCTGCACATCCTGACCTTAACTGAGACTTGGCATGAAAATGGTGACACTTTGTCAATTAAAAGACTCCGAGCTCTAGGGTACGTGGTGCTGGAAGAAGCCCGACCTAAAGCAACGAATTCTCGGGATGAAAACACCCATCACTTAAATCACGGAGGTATCGCGATTATAGCTTGCCAAGGCTAGCGCTTGACAAAATTGTCTATTGGTGCGTACCTTACTTTTGAGTACCTGGGATGCCGAGTTTCTTCTGCAGGAGCGTCTTTCACATTGGTTGCCCTGTACCGGCCTGGTTCAAAAAGAATTACCGCGGACTTTTTTAATGAGTTGTCTTGTTTTTTGGAACGCATTGTAGGTCTTTCCGACACTATCTTCATAACTGGCGATATTAACATTCATCTAGAGCGCCTAGCGTCACCTAACACTTTTCAATTTTTAGATTTATTAGACTGCTTCGGATGCCGCCAATGGGTTGATGCCCCAACTCACGATGCAGGTGGAACTTTGGATATTTTTGTTTCAAAGTCGATCGGGCCTCTGGTAGCGAATGTTGTGGATATAGGGCTATCAGATCATCGAAATATTCGCACTGAGGTCGATTTTAACCAAATATTTTAATGAACTATTACACTAAGAACTGGCGTAGTTTTAATTTTAATGACTTATCTAAAAGCCTCTCCACTATGCACGCCTAGTGTTTGGGAGACAGAATCACCAAACAAACTGGCGGAAGAGTATAACACTGTACTTTCAAATCAATTAAATAAATATGCACCAACTTCAACGAAAACCCGGTGAATTCGAAAATCTAACGACTGGTTTGACGAAGAATGTCGGAGTCAGAAGAGATTGACGCTTAAACTAAAAAGGTCTTACAGACACTTGGGCGTTGTCTCACGGGACGATTGGATAAATGCTCAAAAAGAGCATACAATCATCATTATTCAGATGCAAGCCGCTTCAGTCGAAGACTTTTGCAAAAAATGGCGCATCTCAATAAATCGGATGAAAAGCGTATTGACAATATTTTCACCGAAGAAGGGCAAACAGCCCCAACATCGTACTCTTCGGGGAAAAAAGTCCTGGGAGTCTTCAATTACCTCGGGGTCACCCCTAGACCGTAAATTAACGTGGAAAACATATTAAAAGAAAAGGTGAAAACCGGCAAGTTTAAGCCAGACACCCATGCTAGGTAGAAATGGTAAATTATCGCCAGACAACAAACTACTTCTATACAAGACGACCATTAGACGGTTTACATACGCCGCACCCATTTGCCCCAACGCAGCTCACTCACACATTAATAAATCCAAGCCCTGCAAAGCAAAGCCATTTTTCCGATTCATATGGATCAGGGCTTCCTACATAAAGAATAAACATTCCTCTGATAAAGGATTTAATTGTCACACACCAACTCACGCCGGCCTACAAAATCCCACATTAAATTCTCTCGTACAGCGAGAATGAAATATTTAAATATAAGAAACCAAAGTCAGTCCTCCGCAAGGAAGACTGATTTTGCTTTATTTTAATTTATTTATTTTTTTTTCCCTGTCCCAATGTAATTTAAAGTCCCCCCATAAATTAATAAAAATATAATTCAAAGTAAAAGTATCATTAGATAATCCATTTCGCAATTACGTTAGAGCCAGAAAACTAATTGTTTAGGAACTCTGAAAATAAATGATGTCCAAAGTCCAAAAACAATCACATTAAGTCAAAAGGTCTGAATATTGGAGAAAAGGAGATTTGAGCGCAAAACCCACGTGAGGTCTGTGGAATTCGGTCAAGACGGTCGTTTCTGATGTTCGTGCCGAAAATACAATCGACATAGCTCCAGAAACCTTTTCGAAGTTCTTTCTTGAAAAAATTGAGCCGACACGCGCCCTGAAAATCTCCGCCCCACCACCATCTTCCACTAACAGCAATAGCGAAACCTTTTCCGAATTCAAATCTACATCCCTCGAAGAAGTGAAGAGGCTAATACTCAACTCACCAAATAAACAGTGTATTCTTGACCCTATTCCAACGTGGCTTCTGAAGAAGTGTTGCAATGAAATAGCTCCTTTTCTAGTTTATCTTTTTAATAAGTCACTTAGCACAGGTGATTTTCCCAAATCACTAAAATCTGCTGTCGTAACGTCGATATGGTGATTGTGTCCTGCCAGAAGTGACCTGCCAGGTGAGTATGTTGCTGTATATTCATATAAACTAAGAATTAATATTAGGTAGAAATTAAGATTTGTACAGCGCCCTTGAGGTGATTTTTTACAAAAACGGCGCTATACAAATTATCCAAATATCATTAAAATAATAAACCGTGTACTACCCATAAAACGTAAGCCAATCGGGTCCAGGTAGTCACCGGTCAACCCCTGTGCGGTGCAGGACAATTAGAAAGGAATATCTACAAGGACTTACATTGGATTCTTTGTATATTTTACCCATGTTATACAAATTATTGGTATGCAATAAAAGAAATTATGTAAATAAAACATATTGTGGAAATCAAATGTATTATCTTTTAGTTACTTAATGTGTGATTTAACAACTATTTTATGCCTTGTGTACCAAACACCTAATGGTCACACGAATTACGAGATAGGGTGCCGCGAAAATAATGAACCAAAAATTTCATTTTTAAATCAAAAATGTAACATTAATTTTTAATCAGAGTAGCAAATTGGTTCTGAGAAAAAAATATCAATTTGGAAAGGGTTAAACCTGTACGGACCTGAAATCGATCTCAACCCGCCAAAAGTTCCATATAAAACAATAGTATCAAGGGAGTGGCGTAAATTTGATTTCGACAAATTCCTTGAAAAACTTTTAAATTCTTCCTTATGCATTGATTGTAACTGGGAAATTAAAACGTCGACATAACTCATCGATGAATACAATATAACTCTTTTGAATCTGTTATGATAAATATGCTCCAATCACTTCGAAAACACGGAAAGTTCGGAAGTCTGATATAGAGATGAGCCGGATTTATTGTACCCAGTAAAAGTAATGGGTACATTTACGCCGTATTTTGTACTTATGACAAATCCTGAAAATACCTGGGTACAAAATGTACTTATGACCTTTCACTCTCGCCTGCCTATTAGAACGTTGTATGAGGAAGAAGGACAGAGCGAATACTTCAGTATTTGAAATACTCCTGACCTTTCGCTCTGGCCTATTAAAAAGTTGTATGAGGAAGAAGGACAAAGCGAATACTTTTCTTCAAGTATATCGTCAGCAGGATGAATGTACCCATGTGTCCTAGTGTCGATGGGTACATATCGTAGCCAGTACTAGGTACTGGAAATACTGATTTCTCGCTCTGTTCTAATAGTAATTTGTACGAGTAAGCAAGACAAAGGGAGTATTTTTTTAGCGGAATGGATGTACTCGCGAGTCCTCGCAGTTCGGGTTTTTGACCGAAAACTCTTTCCTTAGGTAACACAAGACGTGTACAGACGTCAGGAAAAGTCAGGTTAATGTATTTTTCTACCCACATGAGTAAAGTAAGGCTCAAGATAAGATAATAAGGAACAAGAAGAGTCAGTAACTTTAAATGATATGATAATTTATGATATACCTATAAGGGTGAATTTTTTCCGTTCATGTTATTTGTATTTTAATTTGGACTAATAAGTAATTATTTTATTAGATCATAAATTATTATTACTGTAACGGTGGATAACATTTCGCTGCGCTAGTTCAATACTATAACAAGTGATTTATTTTTTTTTACTTACAAGTGTTTTTTGATTTCTTACGTTGTGAGGAATCAACATCAACAATAACCATGCTATAGTATTGAACTAGCACAGCGATATATTATGTAACCTAATTTACACTACGAAAGTGCAAACAATAAAAGTCATTCATAAAATGTATACTAAACCTTCCGCTAATAGCTATTAAACCACGAGTCCCCGCCCCTCGCCCCCTGCCGCCAGTCCTGCTGTCTTAGTTACTAGTCCGCAGTCCTTACTCCTCAGTCCACTGTCCACATATAATATTTTTACCTATTACAATAAGATACTCTTGACCTTTCACTCTGGCCTGTTAGAAAGTAGTATGAGGAAGAAGGACAGAGCGAATACTTCTTCTAGCTATGGGTACTGGGTACATTACTACATTCACGCCGTTGGTTCCTAGGTAGGTTTATTATCAATTCGCTGATATTGGTAAGACTTTACTAGGATTTTAGGATTAGATCTATCTAGTTTGTATCCTACAAACTCTGGTGTGCCACAAGGATCCAATTTGGGACCCTTATTATTTTTAATCTTTATAAATAACATTAGAAATAATATTAAATACGCTCGTTTTTTTACTTTTGCTGATGACATAAAATTATTTATTCGAATAAGGTCATTGGAAGACTGTAGGCATCTTCAGGAAGATATTAATACAATTATTGACTGGAGTATTGCTAATAAACTCAGTTTTAACTTCCGAAAATGTTCCGTCATGTGCTTCACGAGGTCACACAAGACCGTATATTTCAATTACAAAATGAAAGATACGTCTCTGAAGCATACGGCTACTTGTAAGGACTTGGGAACAGTATTTGACGCTCGTTTAACGTTTCATAATCACATCGAAAAGATCTGCAAATCAGCCACAAAAATGTTGGGTTTTGTCCTTCACAATTCAAGGGAGTTGACAAATCTTGCAGTTATAAGGCTGCTTTACTTTTTTAGCTTAGTGCGTAGCATTCTCGAGAGTGGATCTCAGGTATGGGGGCCAGAGGACACCGCCTATGTACTAATGGTCGAGAAAATTCAAAAGAAATTTTACGGTTTCTCTACATGAGAGAGTTTGGTTTTTACCCATGGCTGTTTCCAACAGCGTTTATCTCGGGAATGCTGGGTATCTGCAGCCTTAGCTCGAGGAGGGATATAGCATTACTGCTTTTTGCTCATAAACTCCTGAACGGTGTATTATTAATACCTGACATCTTGGCGGAAATTGGATTTTATGTCCCTGATAATTTCACGCGTGGCCGCCAACACAAGCTTCCCAGGTGCAGAACTAACTTACCAATGGTGATGCCCCTGGGAAGACTAACTAGGTTAATTAACTGCCTCGCAGGAAATTTGGATATTTTTCACACGAGCTATAACAAGTTTAAGCAAGAACTAGCTATTAAGTTCTAACTATATTATGTACTTCTTGAAAACTATTTTTTTTGTTTTTAAACTTCTTTTTACTTTAATCTTTGTGTAATTATGATTACCATTTTTTGTGTTTTTGCAGTATTTTTTCTAACACAAGCTCAGAGCAACAGTATAATATAACTCGTATTCAGCAGCGATCCAAAATGGTTCCACAAAAAAATCATTCAATTAATAGCTAGCAAAAAAGTTTCGCATAAAAAATATAAAGAGGAGAGATCCCTACCAAATTACATTGATTTCTGTAGAATAAGAAAAGAATGCAAAAATATGTCTAAAATTTGTTACAATAATTATACGAACAAGGCAGAAACCTCAATTAGTGGAGATATCAAATATTTTTGGAATTACACGAAATCCATGAAAAATAATGATGTTGTTATACCCTCTAATATGCATTATGGAAATAAAAAGGCCAACGATACTCAGAACGTAGCTCACCTACTTGCTGACTTTTTTTAAAGTGTATGTCCACGATTCAACCATGGCTAATAATCACACGCCAATTTTTTCCTCAGACTATTATTTGAATTTAACCCATGTACACATTGAATACGGCGATGTATTGACTGAGTTGAAACTACTAGATCAAAGTAAGAGTGGTGGTCCTGATAATATACCACCTGTTTTTTTAAAGAATTGCGCCACCACTCTTGCATATCCACTACATTTTCTTTTTAACCAGTCATTACAAACAGGACACTTTCCAGATAAATGGAAATACAGTTACCTCACCCCAATTTTTAAAAAGGGAGATAAAAATGAAGTGAGCAATTATAGACCGATTTACCTTTTATCAACTATACCCAAATTATTTGAAAAAAATATTTTAAATAAAATCATTCACTGTATCAAACCACTAATCTCACCTAAACAACATGGCTTTACTTCAGGAAAATCTACTCTGTCTAATCTTTTAATATATCAAAATTATATATCCGAGTCCATGTCCATGAAGCTACAAGTTGATTCTGTCTACGCCGATTTCAGCAAAGCATTCGACAGAATTAATCATGACTTATTATTATAAAAACTCAAGAAATTTGGCATAGCCGGGCCTTTGTTTATGGGGTTTAGCAGTTATCTAAAAAAATAGGAAACTAGCTGTTAAAATTGATAGCTGAACTTCTTATAAATTCATAACTACCAGTGGTGTTCCTCAAGGGTCACATTTAGGACCAATTTTGTTTCTACTATTTGTAAACGACGTTTTATCTATTTTCAGCGATGTCGAAGTGTTAATGTTTGCCGATGATCTGAAAATTTACAAAACTATAAGAAATGTTCAAGACTGTTGAGTAATTTGTTTAAACTCTTTGTATGGTGCCTTAAATAATGATTTGCAACTCAATAAAAGTAAATGTCTAATTATGAGATTTTATAAAATAAAAAAAACACTTATTTATGACTATTCCATAAACGATACCTCACTAACAAATGTAACCGAGGTGATTTGGGAGTATACTTTGAGCAAAAACTAAACTTTAATAATCATATTGAAATCGCATCGAATAAAGCTTTAAAAATGTTAAGTTTTATATTAAGAATATGTAATCAATTTAAAAACATTCATACCTTTAAAAAATTGTACATGTCATTAGTTAGGAGTCAAATTGAATACAACTCAACAGTGTGGGCACCAAGTTATGCTATTCATTCCCTTACAATAGAAAGAGTTCAAAATAAATTCTTAAGATTTATTAACTTCAGAATGGGCTTATTAAGGGAATCTATCAATTACGATTATCTTCTTTGTCATATTAATTTATTGAGATTGTCTGAACGGAGAATAATTACCGACTTGATTTGCTTATACAAAATTATAAATTCAATGATTGACAGCCCTGAACTATTAAACTTGATTTCATTTCATGTTCCTAGCAAAACGATTACAAGGCAGTTCCTACCGTACTATTGTAGCAATTCTGCTTCAATCTCACAATTCAACACGCCTATGCGACGAATGTTGCATCTGGGAAACATATACTCCGATGTCGCTGATATATTTAACACGTCAATATCAAACTATAAGTTTAATTTAGTACAGTTGTTTTATCTGGTATAGCTAAACTAATAGTTGGACCTATTACTTAATATTATTTATTTCCTTTCTTTTACAATATTTTTGAACATGTTATTAGTTATTTTTGTATCTGCTATTCAATACTCTTTTTTTTTCTATTTTACACAATTCTTGCACTAATGAGGTTACTTAGGTTAAAATTCGGGGACAACAACAATTATTTGAACTCTTTAATACGAATCAAGCCCATCCCTTCGTGAAATAAAATACATTTCTTGAATTAAAAAAAAAAAAAAACATTTGAATAGGAAGCATCCCTCAGTGCAAGTGATACCTGTTACTAGTGTGAGTGTTCCATGACAATCAAATAGTGCTTCTGCAAGTGTGTTGTGCCGAGTTCTTGAAAATTCTAATTTACCAGGAACAAGTGTAGATACAGTTTTAATCAATAGTGATGGCTCGATACCACCTGTACCGCGACTTCGAAATACGGTTATGACGTCATATTTATCAAAAAAGGCCCCCACCTCCATAAAAGATAAACAAACAATTGATAACCATATCATGCAAATGTTTGTCTTCGATTTCCAACTTTTCCGTATAGTTGAAGATATCGGATTTAGGGGATTGCTAAATTTTGCGTTTCCGAACTACACGATTCCTACCAGAAAATTATTTGCGAATAGCTTTTTGCCGTCGCTGTATGAAAAAATCAAAATAGAAACAAAAGAGCGAGTCCGGAAAGAGGCCAAAAGTGTATGTATTACTACCGATCTTTGGACATCTTCAGTGAATGATGTATACATGGCCATAACGGGACACTATATTAACGAGATATGTGAATTGAAATCGGTACTATTAGACTGTGTACTCATAACCGAGTCACACACTGGAATAAATCTAGCGAAGGAGCTCCGAAAAGTTACGGAGGAATGGAATATTTCCGACAAAATTTTGATTGCTGTGTCAGACAACGGTTCCAATATAAAAAATGCCATCGAAAGAATAATGATATGAAGACATTTTGCGTGTCACGCGCATACGCTTAATTTAGCGGTAAGAACTGCTCTTGACGGGACATATGAGATCTGCAAGTTAATAGGAAAAATAAAAATAATTGTTACACTTTGTTGGATCCTAAAATCAACAATTTGATAGGTTATAACCTGATACCTTTTGTCCAGTTCCTACCTTCACCTTTTGCCAGTTTGTTCTATTTGTAGGACTACGTAAAAGTGTGTTGAACAACCGATAACCCCCCACCATCCGGCAAAACACAAGACAAGGACGTCAAGAGCGGCGCATTTTAACGATTCCCGCCGCAGTTTTTCGTCTACAATCGTTCGGACCCCCCCAGGGACGGCGCATCGCTTCGCATCCGTCTCTGGAGGATTCGCCCCACTTAACTTTCATCGCCCGGGCAGATTGGTCGGCCCCTCTCGCAGACGCCGAAACAGGTGAGCAAACTGGCTTAAATTTACTTTTCCCATTATTTCCCAAATAAGATCAATCATTCACCAAGTATTTCATCATTTTACAGTCCACTCAAATTCACTCACGTCTTTCCAAAACTGAATCGCAGTTTCTGGATCGAACACACTTTTAAAAAAAAGTAACTTGGCCTGGGAGAAATTGAAAAAAATCCAGGAGCAGTCAGGAAAAGCAGCGAAAAGACCCCTTCAAGAAGTAGTGACTCGATGGAATTCCACCTACTACATGATAAAAAGGTTTTTGGAGCTTAAAGAATAAATAATAAGTTCATTGGCAAATTTAAATGCGAATTTAGAACCATTGTCCCATATGGAGTGGGATATTTGTAATAACCTTTGTAATATTTTAGAACCATGCTAGGAGGTCACATAGGGCTACAAACCACTACACTGGCCAGGGGGCAGCAACTGGTTATATCAAGAAGGTGTTAGAAATAAAGATACTCAATGTTAACGAACGCGAGCGTACAACCTTTGCACATACCGTTGGACACTGGGCATCAACCAGGTACATCTCGAGTCTTGCGGGAATAGGAGGCATCATGAACACTGTATCTGCAACAACTCTTCCCACAGCTGCTCACACAACGTCTTGCAGCGAGAAATCAAGCGGCAAATAGCGGACCTCAAGAGCCAGCTCTGGACGAGCAAAGTTGCCTCGCTCTCACCTCGAGACAACTCCCTTTGGAAGACGGCCAAAGCGCTAAGAAGCCAGGATAACGCGATCCCTCCGCTCAGCAAGCTAGACGGCACGGGGCTCGCCCTGTCGCACGAAGAGAAGGCAAATGCGTTCGCGGATGGATTCGAGAAAGCTTACACAGCCACGGACGGGATGGACGACGCAGAAACCGATCAGATCGTGGCTGAGTCACTACGAGAGCTGAATCTGTCCGCGCAGACCGACTTGGCCGATATGCATCTCAGTACGCCGAGCGAGGTGGCCGGGATCATCAAGCGACTGAAGACAAACAAGGCGCCGGGAAGCGACCAAATACACAACATCTTACTCAAACACCTTCCTCAGAGAGCCATCATCTACACCACAAATCTGTTCAACGCTTGCATCATTACCGGACACTTTCCCTCGTTATGGAAAGAGGCAACAGTTCTGCCCTTCAACAAATTGAACAAGGACAAAACCAAGCCAACGAACTACCGTCCGATCAGTCTGTTATCGACGATGAGCAAAGTGTTTGAACAGGTTATACTCAACCGGCTCGTACCACATCACGACTCCAACGCGACCCTACCAGACGAGCAGTTCGGTTTCCGGAAGAAGCACTCCACTACCCATCAGCTGACCCGAGTAGTGGAATTCGTCTCGCGAAAATTCGACGAAGATCGCTACACCGCCATGGCGCTCCTGGACCTGGAGAAGGCTTTCGACACTGTGTGGATGGACGGTCTGATACACAAGCTGTACGCAACCAAGACACCGGTCTACATAGTACGCCTGATAAGAAAGTATCTGACAAGCAGATCGTTCAGAGTCGCGTGCAGGGGCGCCCTCTCATCGTCACGTGGGATACCTAAAGGAGTGCCACAGGGAAGTCTTCTCGGCCCGTACCTCTTCAACATCTTCACGCACGACGTCCCTTCAGACGAGAGATGCAAGAAAGGGATCTACGCAGACGATCTCACTCTCTACGTCGCATCGCGAGATATAAACATGGCGGCTATATACCTACAGCGCGCGCTCGATCAGCTGGCGGCCTATTACAAGAAATGGCGCCTCAAGCTGAACGCCGCCAATACGGAAGCCATTACGTTTACCAGGAAACGTGCCACTATTACACCTGATTTCCAGATGCAAATGGAGGGACACGACATAGAGTGGAAGGACGAAGTGAAGTACCTCGACCTCACCATTGACAAAAGGCTGAACTGGAAATCCCACGTGATCAACACGCAGAACCGGGCGAGGAAAGCGATCGGGGCCATGAAGCCAATCTTCAGCAGACGAAGTCCACTACCTCCCAGATCCAAACTCCTGGTATACTATACACTTCATCACGACCTGTCATCACATATGCCCCTTCCGTCTGGCGTAGCATATCACACTCTACACACACCCAGATCCAGTGCATTCAGAACTGTTGGATTAAAATAATTTTTAATACTAGACTCAGAACAAATCTCAAAAGATTACACTCTGAAAAAAAAATACCTACCTTGTTCGAACACACACACCGGCTGACCGAGCGCTTTTACAGTTCACTCAAACACATTTTCTATTTTACACAATTCTTGCACTAATGAGGTTACTTAGGTTAAAATTCGGGGGCAACAACAATTATTTGAACTCTTTAATACGAATCAAACCCATCCCTTCGTGAAATGAAATACATTTCTTGAATTAAAAAAAAAAAACATTTGAATAGGAAGCATCCCTCAGTGCAAGTGATACCTGTTACTAGTGTGAGTTTTCCATGACAATCAAACAGTGCTTCTGCAAGTGTGTTGTGCCGAGTTCTTGAAAATTCTAATTTACCAGGAACAAGTGTAGATACAGTTTTAATCAATAGTGATGGCTCGATACCACCTGTACCGCGACTTCGAAATACGGTTGTGACGTCATATTTATCAAAAAGGCCCCCACCTCCATAAAGATAAACAAACAATTGATAACCATATCATGCAAATGTTTGTCCTCGATTTCCAACTTTTCCGTATAGTTGAAGATATCGGATTTAGGGGATTGCTAAATTTTGCGTTTCCGAACTACACGATTCCTACCAGAAAATTATTTGCGAATAGCTTTTTGCCGTCGCTGTATGAAAAAATCAAAATAGAAACAAAAGAGCGAGTCCGGAAAGAGGCCAAAAGTGTATGTATTACTACCGATCTTTGGACATCTTCAGTGAATGATGCATACATGGCCATAACGGGACACTATATTAACGAGATATGTGAATTGAAATCGGTACTATTAGACTGCGTACTCATAACCGAGTCACACACTGGAATAAATCTAGCGAAGGAGCTCCGAAAAGTTACGGAGGAATGGAATATTTCCGACAAAATTTTGATTGCTGTGTCAGACAACGGTTCCAATATAAAAAATGCCATCGAAAGAATAATGATATGAAGACATTTTGCGTGTTACGCGCATACGCTTAGTTTAGCGGTAAGGCGCCGGGAAGCGACCAAATACACAACATTCTACTCAAACACCTTCACAGTCACGTAAATGCATTTTTTCACCCACATGAGGTAACAAAGTAAGGCGCAATGCGCCGTTCTATTGGTATAAGGAACAAGAGTTAGAGTTAGAGTCAGCAACTTTAACTGATTCATCACTTAATGAAATAATTAAAGGAACTCCTCCAACGAATCCAATTACGAGTTCCCAATAGACTAACCAGATCTGACCAATTTCTTAGTCTCCCTCGATGCAACACTAATTCTAAACAAAACTCCTTCTTCTATCGGGCCTCACACACTTTTAACACACACTACTCACAATATGACATTTTTAACTCTGCACCTCACTCTATAAAATCACACCGACGATCTCACGAGCCTTTATAACTACAGATAACTACTCATTCCACAATACCACCAATTCTTTTAACTTTAACTTTATTTCTTTAAATATATATGTTTAAAAAATAAACAAAATCTTTTAAATCACACATATCATTATACATATCTACTACATCTAGATCGATCCCCCTCATGTCCTTCCTTTTCCTCAACCCTTTAAACATACTGATATGAAAATTATGTTTCTTATTTTTTATTTGATTTGTATTTCTTTTAATTTATATCTTAATTTCTTGTTTAATTTTTAAAATTAGATTCACTTACAGTATCAGTTCACCTGTATATACAAACACTAAAGTGGAAACCTATAAATGGTCATATTAATACTACTTATATAATATTTTACCTAGTATGTATGTAAACTGTTGGTCTCCCAAACAAAATAAAATAAAATAAAAATAAAAATAAGAATTTAGGAAATCAAAAAAAAAATCGAATCCCTGAAATTGTCAGAACCAGCCCCGACAGCCAGAGTAGACGGCAGGTCTTGGGCAAATGTCGCCAGCGGCGGCTCGTCAGCCCCCCCACGACCGGAGCAGCGACGTGTACCGCAGCCCGAGAAACGGGAGCAGGAACCTTCGAACGCCTCTGATGACGAGGACATTATGTCTCTCCTACAGGGCCTCATCAAGGTCCGAGGGAGACTCGCCACCTGCAAATCCAAAGCGGAAAAGCTGGTGGTCCTCATGGAGCTCCTGACCGACACCATCAAAGGATGCAGCATCGGAGGTCAAATCCCTCGCGAGAACGACCTTCCATGAGGACTCCCAGACCAAAGCGAAACTTCACGCCTTCTCGACTACTCGCCTTCACTTCTCGCCTTCTGCGGCCTGCCAGCGTGCCCGCCAATTAGCTGTCCCGGTTCCAGCGACTTATGTCGCCGTCCCGGTTCCAGTTACTTTTGTCGCCGTCCCGGTTCCAGTTACTTTTGTCACGGTTCCGGTTCCAGAGACTCTTGTCACTGTTCCGGTTCCAATTGCTCTTGTCACTGCTCCGGTTACGGTTACTCTTGTCACTGTTCCGGTTCTAGCTAACTTTTTTGTCAGTATTCTAGACGCCTGCCTGAGGTCTGCACTGCCGCGTGCCCACTGTCTGCACGCCATCCACCGCGTGCCCTTTCTGCACGCCATCAACCGCGTGCGCAGCGGCCGAGGCGCCTCAGACTCGTCTGGTTCTTCCCAGCAGCCGGCCGAGCCTACCCCGCTTACCCCGGCCCCCTTCGCCGCGGACCCGTCAGCCGAGGGCCCACTCGCCCCGGCCCCACAGGTGAATATTATTATTCCAATGTTACCCACCACAAGCCCGCAGTCGTATGATGCGGAAGACGATGCCACGCCATCCACATCCAGAGGATACCATCCGCCTTCTGCGGCGTGAGATGCGTGTGCAGCAAAAGGAGCACGCCAGGCAAATGGCCAATCTCTTTGCGGCCTTCTCACACGGCCCGCCACGGCCGCCCGTTTCGAATACGGCGCGCGCCAAACCCTCACCTGCGAGGCGCCACCCATTAATAACCTCCATGTTGCCTTCTCGGCCACTGGGCCAGAAGTGCGGGTGCTCGCGGCGATACCTAGCCCGCAGTACCCACCCCCTGCTACCCAGCAGCCCGAGCGAGCCGCTACACGCTACGCTGGGCCCACCACTGCAGCCCAGCCGTACGGCGAGACGCTTCCCGCTACGGCGGGCCAGCTAAACTCCCCTGCCGTACAGCGAGCCACCGGCCGCTATACGCTACGGCGGGCCAGCTACGGCTCTCCTGCCGTACAGCGAGCCGCTACACGCTACGGCGGGCCAGCTACGGCTCCCCTCCCTCTCCCGAATTTGTACGCAGCGGAGGCCCAGCCGGCCGGGCCGGGCCAACTTCCCCGCCCGGGGTACCAGCCTGCACCTACGGTAAGGGAACAAGATTTTTTACCCCTTTTTCCACCCCCACCTACCGCGGATGAAACCGCCCAGCATACGAGAGAGTGGGTACACCAAGGTGCAGACCCGCTCTCCCGATCTTTGCACATCTTCAGTGAATGATGCATACATGGCCATAACGGGACACTATATTAACGAGATATATGAATTGAAATCGGTACTATTAGACTGTGTACTCATAACCGAGTCACACACAGGCTGGTATCCCGGCCAGGCCGGGCCAACTTCCCCGCCCGGGATACCAGCCTGTATTTACGGTAAGGGAACAAGATTTTTTACCCCTTTTTCCACCCCCACCTACCGCGGATGAAACCGCCCAGCATACGAGGGAGTGGGTACACCAAGGTGCAGACCCGCTCTCCCAGATCGCCTCTGTAATGGCAGAGGCGTTTCGTGCTTCACGGACGCAGGGAAGCCCTCGGCCCTCAATGGAAGAGGACCATGGGATGACGGCCCTCATCGCCAGGCAGTCATCTGCCAAGTCAACTACCTGTCTTTTCAGGTGACGCGCTGGAATGGCCGACCTGGATCTCACAGTACCAGCAGTCAACCCACACGTGCCGGCTCACGGTAAGTGAGAACCTTATAAGGTTGCAGCGGGCCCTGAAAGGCAAGGCTCGAGAGGCCGTCGGCCCCTCCCTCATGGACCCCTCACAGGTCCCCGACATCATCGCGGTCGGGATCGATTGCTGCCCCGATCCTGGCCCGAGTAAAGAGGCTGCCATATTTCACCGCCGAAGCATCGCTAGAGGACCTGGCGGACTTTTCGGGGACCATCCAAAACTTGGTGGCGTCCTTGAGGATCCTGAACACAGAAGGGTACCTGACCAACCCCACCTTGCTGTCCGACATCACGGCAAAGGTGCCCTGCACGCTGCGGCTTGCCTGGCTGCCGGAGCTGCGGGGGCAAACCGCGCCAGCTACAATCACCCAGTAATAACAATTGTATAACTGTAACACTAGGTTAAGACACTATCAAGCTGCAAGGGCCGAAGTGTAGGCCCTTCCAGCCCCTTTGTACAACTTATATATATTTTTTTAAATTTGAACAATAAAAATGCAGGCGAGCTGCGAGGAGGTTTAATCGGAGGAGGAAGAGGCAGGCTAGAACCTAATTTTTCGTGTTCGGTGATGCAAAATTATTCACGCCCTCAACGGCCCGCAGAAAACCACGCGGGGCAAACGAAGGCCACCCTCCTGGGGTTGGTTCCTAGGTAGGTTTATTGTCAATTCGCTGATATTGGTACGACTTTACTAGGATTTTAGAATGATGCAATAGTGCACGTATCTTTCTAACACAAAACATATTTTCGTATAGATAGAGAGATACAAGGATATTATATTTAAGAACGCGAATATTTAAACGGTGTTAATAATATTGTTTCGATATCACACACGTGATTGCATGATGTTTGCTTTAATAATAACACACCACTATTAATCAATTGTAAAAGTACCATCACAAAAAATATCCAAACACCTAATACCAAATTAAATTTCTTTAAATCTGATTTTGTAAAAATCAACGATTTTCTTTCTTCAACTGATTGGACATTCCTAAGCTCAAGCGCTAATGTTAACTTTTTGGTTGATACATTTTATAATATTTTAAATAAATCTATAGACTTATTTGTTCCTGTATCGAAATGCTATTTCAATAACTACCCCAAATGGTTCAGTAAAGAACTTATCAAAGTAATAAAAATAAAAAAAGAATCTCACAAATTATATAAAATTACTAGAAACATTAATGATTATATTAAATTCCGTGATTTAAGATTGAGTACAAAAAAATGTTAAAATTATGTTATTCAAATTGTATTGAAAACTTGGAACAGTTAGCATCTGTAAATCCACAAACCATATTTAAATTCTGAGACGCTTAATAGCAAAGAATCTGGAATTCCATCCACCATGTATTATAAACATAGAACGGCTGATAGCTCTCAAGATGTTGTAAATTTATTTTCTGAATGCTTTGGTGAAGTCTATGATACACACATTGATCCCCCCCTATATAATTAGAATGTTGAAAATTCCATTGATTTTAACACTTGTACATTTACTGAAACCGATATTAAATGCAAAATTAAATCCCTTAATCCAAATAAATCTGCTGGACCAGATAATGTCCCCCACTCTTCTTATCAAAGTGTATTACGGTCTTAACAAGTCCATTAACACAAATTTTTAACCTTTCACTGAAAACTGGAGTCTTTCCGGATCAATGTAAATTGAGCTTCTTATCGCCTATCTTTAAAAAGGGTAATAAAACCGATGTTTCAAATTATAGACCTATCTGTATTCAATCAGTAATACCTAAATTATTTGAATCCGTATTACTAACTAAACTAAATATCGAAGCGAAAGGAGTTATTTCAACGTATCAGCATGGATTTATGTCAGGAAGATCAACACTCACAAATCTTATGATATATCAACATCAGTTGACAGAATCAGTGAACAAAGGATGCCAAACAGACGTGGTGTATACAGACTTCAGCAAAGCATTCGACAAGGTATCGCATAAAATTTTAATCTACAAACTTAAAGCCTTCGGTATCACTGGAAGCATGTTAAACTGGTTCAGGAGTTACTTGTCTTTGAGAAAAAATTCAGTTAAAATTTCGGGTTATACTTCATACCAATTTGTGGCTACCAGTGGCGTACCACAGGGATCCCACTTAGGACCTGTATTGTTTTTATTATTCATTAATGACATTGTGACCATATTTGAAGGCGTTGACATTTTATTGTTTGCCGACGATCTCAAGATTTATAAAACGATTAGAACCTTAAATGACTGTTATATCCTTCAATTAAATCTTAACCGCTTATATGAATGGTGCAAACTCAATGAACTCTTTTTAAATATAGATAAGTGTCAATATATATCATTCACCAGGAACAAGAATCTTATTATGTCTCATTACCATTTCAACAATATCCCTCTTAAAAGAGTTTACCAAATCAAAGACCTTTATCCCTCACATCAACGAGGTAACAAATAAGGCAATGAAATGCTTGGGATTTGTTTTAAGAACGGTAAAAGACTTCACATCGCTCTATTCTTTTAAAATTCTTTTCACTGCCTTGGTAAGAAGTAACTTAAGAATACAACTCAACGATCTGGTCTTCATACTATAAAAATCATCAACTGAAAATTGAAAGAGTCCAACATAAATTTCTTAGATTCATCAACTTCAAACTCTCATTACCTATTGAACAAATTAATTATACTAGCTTAATGAAAATATTAAACATAACTAACTTATCTTGTAGAAGAACCATGAGTGAACTAGTACTCTTATTCAAACTGGTTAACGGTGTAGTGGGTGCACCTGATTTAAATAACCTGATAACGTTCCGTGTACCTAATCGTGACACAAGACTTTCTGAGTTGTTTCATGTTAATTCATCAAGAACCAACTATGCAATGAACTCCCCAGTCCAAAGGTTACATAGGCTTGGTAACCAATTTAGTTATGTTGATATTTTTCTGTATTCAATCATGAGATTCAGATCGGAGTTGTATAGCTACTCTTCACAAATACTTCACTGAAATATACGAGTCTACCAGACAATTGTGAATATGTATTTTTTCTTTTCTATGTTTTTATTTATATTATTGTAATTTTCATATTACATTTTGTATTTACCACTGGTTATTTATTTATTTTGATTTTTTCAAGAAGCATGAACTTTTTGTTTTATTTTTTAACGTATCATGTACTATCATATAATACTTTACCTGTCAACATCAATACATTGTACAAATTTGTTGTAAAAGCCCACAAGGGCGTTAATAATAAATAAATAACGAATGCTGATTGACCTTATTGTTAATATTATATTTTTATTATATACTTTAAAAATACGAATCTCCAAACGTACTATTAAAATCTGTCAAAATACTCTTTGGTAATTTTTACTGCTTTTTGGGTTGTATTAATCCACGAATAGACTATTTTATCATAATGTAAATCGAATAATGCCTTCCCCCCTTTCATTTATTCATATCTGACAGTATTTTGTACCCAGTATTTTTACCGGGTATATTTTTGTACCTGTACCCATCGTACCCAGTACTTTAAAAGTACTCATAAGACCCATCTCTAGTCTGATAGCTGGTTTGACGAAGAGAGTCGGAAGAGGTCAATGCGGAAACTAGAGAGGTCATAATAATAATAATAATAATAATATTTGGATGATTTTATAGCGCCGTTTTTGTGGAAAATCACCTCAAGGGCGCTTCATACAGAAGGAACTCTGATGTAACTCCAAAAGACGGGTGGATTAATGCTCAAAAATAGTATAGAAGCAAAATAAGTGCTAAAAGATCCGAATATTGAATCAACAAAATCGACTCTGATGCGAAAAAATCCACGACGTCTCTGGAACTCGGTGAAAACCATCATCGACATTTACTCCTGAGGCCTTCTCTAGATTTTTTAGTGAAAAAATAGAATCCATATGCGCTTCCACATATTCTGCCCCTCCGCCAATATACATAGTAAATTTTAAAGGAACGCCGTCATTTTTTAAACCCACACCACTAGAAGAAGTAAAAAAAGTTAATTTTGAATTCTCCAAATAAACAATGTGTTCTTGAACCTATCCCAACGTGGCTTCTCAAGAAATGTTGCAAAGTGCTAGCCCCCTTCTTTTTTCACGGGTTCAATTCAAAGAAAAGTCCTTAAGCATATGTGACTTTCCTGAACCACTAAAGTCTGCAGTAGTTACCCCAATAATAAAAAAACCACAGCTTGATGCCGATAATTTGGGTAATTATCGACCTGTGTCAAATCTTTCCTTCGTAGCAAAAATATTAGAAAGAACTCCACTCCACAGAAACCAGATTACTTCGTGTCCTGTCAGATATATCAAATCACGATTTTGCGAAAGCTTTCGATAAGGTTGATCACTTAGTTCTCCTAAGTAGACTTGAAGAAATTGGATTGTTTGTAAATTTAAAGAAACTTTTTAGTAACTATCTGAACGGAAGAGAACATTTTGTATTTTGCTGTACATACTACTCTGACGCATATCCTACAAACTCTGGTGTGCCACAAGGATCCAATTTGGGACCCTTATTATTTTCAATTTTCATAAATAACATTAGAAATAATATTAAATTCGTTCGTTTTTTACTTTTTGCTGATGACATTAAACTATTTATACGAATAAAATCATTGAAGGACTGTAGGCATCTTCAGGAAGATATTAATTGCAATTATTGACTGGAGTATTGCTAATAAACTCAGTTTTAACTTTCAAAAATGTTGCGTTGTGTGCTTCACGAGGTCACACAAGACCGTGTATTTCAATTACAAAATGAAAGATACGTCTCTGAAGCATACGACTACTTGTAAGGACTTGGGGACAGTATTTGACGCTCGTTCAACATATTATAATCACATTGAAAAGATCTGCAAATCAGCCACAAAAATGTTGGTTTTTGTCATTCATAATTCAAAGGAGTTGACAAATCTTGCAGTGATAAAGCTGCTTTACTTTAGCTTAGTTCGTAGCATTCTCGAGAGTGGATCTCAGGTATGGGGGGCAGAGGACACCGCTTATGTACTAATGGTCGAGAAAATTCAAAAGATTTTTTTTCGGTTCCTCTACATGAGAGTTTGGTTTTTACCCATGGCTGTTTCCAACATCGTTTATCTCGGGAATGCTAGGTATCTACAGCCTTAGTTCGAGAAGGGATATAGCATTACTAAGCGTTGCTCGTAAACTCCTGAACGGTGTATTATTAATACCTGACATCCTGGCGGAAATCGGATTTTATATCCCTGATAATTTCACGCGAGGCCGCCAACACAAGCTTCTATTTCTTCCCAAGTGCAGAACTAACTTACAAATGGTGATGCCCCTGGGAAGACTAACTAGTTTAATTAACTACCTCGCAGGAAGATTTGATAATTTCCACACGAGCTACACTAAGTTTAAGCAAGAACTAACTATTAAGTTTTAAATTTATTATGTATTATTATAATTGCATAATTATGATTACCAATTTGTGTTCTTTTTATTGCTTTAACATTGTAATTGGTATAAAACTGTTTATGCAAAATAAAATATGTATGAGACGGTATTAGTGTCAATTATTCAATCCAGAAATGCGTTGAAAAAGATTTATAAATTGTAATAATTTTCGTTCAAATCTCCTTTGAATTAGTGTTTTCGTAGAAAACAAACATTGCGTTCTTCTTACAGGTATCAAGTACCTTGAAAACGCGCCCAATATTGACAATTCATTTCTGATGAATTTCTTTTCAATTTGTGTTTTCGTAGAAAACAAACATTGCGTTCTTCTTGCAGGTATCAAATACCTTGAAAACGCACCCAATATTGGTAATTCATTTCTGATGAATTTCTTTTCAATTTGTGTTTTCGTAGAAAACAAACATTGCGTTCTTCTTGCAGGTATCAAATACCTTGAAAACGCATCTAATATTGAAAAGTCACACCTGATAACTTTCCTTTCAAATTGTTGTTTTCGTAGAAAACAAATATCGCGTGGTTCTTGTTGGTGTGAAATATCATGACAACGAACCCAAAAACGCGGGTTTCCAATTTTGGAAATCACCATCGGGTCCCGGTACCAAAGTCCGGGAGTCGACATTGCACACTGGCGCCAGAGAAGCGCTCGGAATGCGATCGGAATTTCATTGAGGCGCCACTAAACAAACATGGCCGCCAAAAAGACACAAGACAGTGAAACGTGGCGGTACCGTGCCGCGCGCCTATTCTCTATGAGAAAACTAGGGAAATAGAAAATCGAATTTTCAAACGCATTTCTGGGTACCTATGTAATAGTATGAAAATGTACCTATTCTATTTGTATTTTTGTTCTCAAAGCTCTCAGAAGCTCACAGCCGGAGATACGAGCATTTTAAAAATCCATTTTGGACTCTGCCGAATTTCCGGTTAGATTCTCACAAACGAGAATTATTACGCGGCTAAAATTTTATCGACTTCTTGTAATTGTCAAAATTAGAACTTTTAAAAACGCAGACTTGTCCGTCTGCGTGAGAAAAGTTTTATTCTCTAATAAGAATTTTGGTAGATATATTTTTATGGCCGCCAGAGGCAATTATCTACCTGAATTTCAGTGATAAATGACGAAACGTCATTTCTTAATTGTAATAAAACTCGGTTTTTTAAAAGGAAATTTCCGTTTTCTTCGTGATTCGCGTTAATCCTTGCGCCAAAGTAAATAAAAAATTATTTGGAAATGCTGCGGCAACAGGAAACCCAGAATCACGACGGAAACTTGAGGAAAATCACTTCTATTTTTTGTATAAAAATATTATGTTTGTTTCCCGTTTCCTGGCCAGGTGTAATAAAATACACTAATATTTTAACTTAGAATCATTGAAGCCCGGCCAGGGAACGCGGATATCTGTGCAACACCTTTACAGGTGGAAAATTTAGTTACTAAAATTTAAATTTTTCATGTAAAATTGTACTTTGTTAAGAGAATGAAAATTCTTGTGGTGGCCCAGGTGATTATGTGCACAAATAAACATGATTCACCTTTCTACCTTGAAAGGCCAGGCCACCAGAAAAGTTTTCATTTTCCAATTTCTTATTTTCTCTCAAAACTTGTGTAACAAAAAATCTTCTTATGGCCAGAAGCATTTGATGACGATAAAGTCATTAAACACCTTTCGAAGACGAAAGGCAAGGCCATAAGAAATGTTTTCCCGGAGCGAAATCAACTGACCTCATTTTCCGACCAAAATCGGCAAATGAGGACGCGACAGTTTTTGTCAGTACTTGAATGCGTCACGAACCTGACCGCGGAAACACCCGCGCAGGAGGTGTCCCCTCGCCCATGTTTGCTCTCGGCAAACGGTGCGTTCGGCGCATGCTATTTTTTGTATAAATAACGCAGTTTTTTGGAATAAAGTATGTCACACACACCGCAACCACCCTGAGTTCTCGTGAATCGCACAGTTCCTGAGCCATCACCAGTCCCAGCGCAGTTTACAGTCGTTCTTATACCTTTTACATTTATTAATTTCAAATCACTTGCAGTTCCAGCCCATTAAAGCCTTGCGTCAAATCAGTAACTCTCCTCTAGAGCAAACGGCAGTGACTCTCACTGTCCGTTCCCAGACATGAACCGTCATTTCATCAGTTTGGAGAAGCTTGGGCCGCCACTGGAGGCGGTCGAAGCATACGCCGCACACCTCCGCACCACCATGAAAGCCGTCTCCAAGCGACCCCGCACGGTGAGGTACCACTTTGGTACCTCCCCACCACATCTACATCCCTCACCGACCTCAGCAAGACCCCGGCAAAGACCCCGACCACCCTGAAGACCACCGCTACCACCAAGAAGACCCCCGACCGCCAAGACCTCGACCCCCGCACCTCATGACCCAGCCAATCGCCAAACCGACCGCCCCTACGACCACCGCCGCACCGAAGACCCCCCGAAACCACCACCGCCGACCCAGCCGCCCCAGCCGACCTCGCCCCGCCCTCGACCTCCGCAGACTTCCCTCCCCTATGGCAGACGGCCACCCAATCCAACAAGAAAAGGAAGACGACCTCTTCGCCGCCGCCAGCATCGCCAACTTCCACCGCCAACCGTTTCTCCGCCCTTTACACGGAGAGCGGTTCCGGTTCCGGTTCCAGCTCCGGACAAACCGTTTCTGATACCATCTCTACGGACGGGCAGGACGCCATAGAAGTGGACCCCCCGACGCCCGCACCGAGACCCATCCGCATCCCGCCGATCATCATAAAGTCCGACGTAAACTGGAATACCCTCCAGACGCCTTTTCATACCTTCGAGCTCTCGGAGGACAAGACCACCAAGGCCGTCCTCCGAGGCATCCCCACAACGATCTCAGAAGAAGAAATTAAGGTCGAGCTCCTCGACGCGGACCTCCCTGTCATTTCGGTCCATCGGATGCGTTCAGGCCCCGATCGCAAGAACGTACCGATGGTAGGCGATCAAACCTAAACGGCAAAATTTAAAAAAAATACGCCGATTCCCATCCCGAACTGGTCGTCGCAGGGCCCAAGGAACCCACTCATTTCTCTCACCTTGGGCATTCACCTGACGTACTTGACATCGCCGTCCTCCACAAATCGCCCTGGGCATACAGTATCGAGACCGTAAACGACCTTCACTCAGACCACAACCCCGTGTTGCTCAACCTCCAATATTTCTCAGACCCCCCACCCCGCCCGCCCCCGCCAGTAAAAACTGACTGGACGTATTTCTCGCACAGAGTGGGAGAAAAAACAACGATCCCCCATACCATATCGAGCACGGCCGAACTCGATAAAGCGGTTGACGACTTTGCGGAGACTATCATGTCTTCGATAAAAGATTCTTCGACCCCCCGACCCGAGCGTTCTCCCGTCTCTTTGAGGGAGAACCTACCCAACACTATCAAGGATCTTATCACGACCAAAAATCAGCTTCGCCGCCTTTGGCACCGAACCCAAAACCGTAGAATCAAAACATCTATCAACCGACTTCAAGCCCTCATCAAGAAAAAACTTGATGAGCACTCCAACCTCACCTGGAATATGAAAATCCAAGAGATAAATCCGCAGGACGGCTCCCTGTGGAGATTATCCAAGTCTCTTCAAGCATCTCCCTCCCCGAACCACCCCATTCACGCCGAAAACGGTCTCGTTTTCGACAACCAAGATAAGGCGGAGGCGTTCGCCGACAGTCTTGAGAAACAATTCAGCCCCAGCTTCAAACACGCCGACTTAGATCACATCGCCCTCGTCAACCGCAAAGTGAACAGCATTTTCAATTCTCTCCCCGCGACAAATGTTCACTTCACCACCCCGGCCGAAGTCATCAGGATCATCAAATCGAAACGTAACAAAAAAGCTCCCGGTCCTGGTGGCGTAACAAACTTCGCTCTTAAAGCCCTCCCCCGAAAAACCATTCTCACCATTGTCAACTTGATAAATTCAGCCCTCAGACTGCGCTACTTCCCCAAGAGTTGGAAGCACGCGCACGTCGTGGTTTTCAAAAACCAGGCAAAGACCCACTCTTCTGCGAGAACCACCGTCCGATCAGCCTTCTCTCGAACATCGGAAAGATCTACGAGCAAATTCTCCTCACCAGGCTCCTCAAGCACATTCACGAGGTATCAACCCTCCCAGACGAGCAGCACGGCTTTAGATCCCAAAACTCGACCCTCCACCAGCTCCTGAGAGTCACCGAGCTAATCCTCGGCGGCTTCAACACCCAGCGGTCTACTGGCGCCATCTTCCTGGATATAGCCAAAGCTTTCGACAAAGTATGGATAAACGGCCTACTTTTCAAACTCCACGAAACAGGCATCGATCCCCAATTACTCGGTGTCTTCAAATCGTTTCTCCGTCAGCGAACCTTCCAAGTGAAGTACCGCGGCGCCCTTTCAAGAATAGCCTTCATGACGGCGGGAGTCCCCCAGGGGTCCCTGCTGTCACCCACCCTCTTCAATGTCTACACGCACGACATTCCCCTCCCAGAAAATGCCCATTCATACAAAGCTCTGTACGCAGATGACACGGCGGTTATGGTCCGATACAGCTCGCCCAGGATGATTACACACCGATTACAAATTAACATCAACAGACTCCAAGAATGGTATGACAAGTGGCGTATCGACGTGAACCCCTCGAAGAGCGTCGCCATCCTCTTTTCGCGAAGAAGGCTTGGCGACCTACCTCCGGGGGAAGTAACAATGCACGGTCAGGTCATACCTTGGCGGGACACCGCCAAATATCTTGGAGTCACACTCGATAAAAAACTCACTTGGGTGCCTCACATCAAAAATACACTTGCAAAAGCCAGACACACAGCATCTGCGCTTTATCCACTTTACACACAAATAGCAAAACATCCACACAAAACAAACTACTTATATACAAATCCCAAATCCGTCCTATCATCACATACGCCTCACCTATATGGGCCACGGGTAACACAAAAAGACTCGAGACATTCCAGAACGTCACGCTCAGAAGGTACACCAAAAGTCCTTGGTTCGTACGGAATAGCATAATCAATACAGGCACGAAAATCCCCCCACTCAGATCACACATAGTTGATTTGGCCAAAAGGTTCTTCTCCAAACTTGCTTCGAATCCGAACCCAAGCATTTCCTGTCTCGGGCAATCAAGACCCGGCGACGAAACCCTCACCTACCGCTTACCCGTATCCATAACATTCCCCCCCTTGATGTGCGGGCTCTAATAAAAGATCATTAAGTGCAACCATACATACAAAAAATATAGTATAACAAAATTTAAATAATCATTCAAATCAGTAAAAATCTCCATTTAAAAAAAAAAAATTATTTCAAAAATACAAAAAAATCATAGTATTCAAGCCCTACAAGTTGCCATAGGCAGCCCGCACATCGGGTAGAAAAAAACCATCCCCCAGTTAACTTAACTTCAGGTCGTGAGACATAGGGATTTGGGTATCCCTGAAACTCGCTAAAGGAACCAATAGATACCAGAATAAAGTATGTCACATTTTTGGAACACCTACGCGTTCTTTATTGCTCCCGCCACTCTCCTGGTCACCATGCCGGACCGCCCTTCGACCGACTCAGCTTGAACCAGGCCTTTGAACCTTCCACCATGGTGTCACCTGTCGTCGTACACGACACCACCCGTCCCAGAGCGGGGACATCTACGGCATCCCCATCTGCCACTACCATCTGAGGGAACGAGCGAACCGGAGCACCCTCGCGCTCTCGCCTTACAACCGAGAGCCTGGATGAAGCGTAATAGGAGGCCGGCGCCCCTTTTACAGTCTTGTGCGGACATACCGTCCCGTACAAAATAAATAAATATATCCTTTGCCATAGTCAGGTAAGCTAGCACTCATTTTCCTTTTTAGATATGAGCGCCGCATTTGATACAATTAACCACGACTTTCTCATTAAGAGACTAGAAGTGACATTTGGTTTGAATTCTAAGATTAAAAAAATTGGCTACAATCCTATCTATCCAATCGTTCTCAAGCAGTGAAGATTGGAAACAAGCAATCCAACTTCACAAAAATTACTTCGGGGGTACAAGGATCCGTTTTAGGTCCACTTTTTTTCATCCTCTTCACAAATGATGTCGCAAAAATTATCGAGTCATTTGATATTTTATCTCACTGTTACTCTGACAATCAACAAGTTTACTACTACTGCAAACCAAATGAAATTGACGGCCTTAAAATTCGCACATTCGAGTGGCTAGAAGCAATCACTCTCTGGATGTCCTCAAACAAACTGAAGTTAAATCCATCAAAGACCGAGTTTCTCTGGGCAGCCTTGAATAGACGCAAACATTTAATGGACAATTCACCAATTGCTATTTCCGGCAGCTACGTAATTGCAAAAAAAACTGTGAAAATTCTAGGCGTTTATCTGGATTCGGACCTTTCGTTAAAAAGTAAAAAAAAGGACTGTTAGCACTGGGTTCTTCTACCTTAGAAAACTAAGTCAGTTCGAAGGAACCTTTCTACAGAGGCAACTAAACTGCTTGTTAACTCATATATAGTGTCACGTCTTGATTACTGTAATGGCATCTACGCAAGTCTTCCTAAATGCCAAACTGATAAAATACAATCGGTCTTCAACGCCGCGGCGAGGCTGATCACTGGGGTACCCAAGTTTTCGCACATTTCTGAACACCTTCGAAATCTTCACTGGCTGAAGTGTCCTGAGAAGATCCAGTACAAGTTATGTTGGTTGGTGTTTAACCGCTTAAGGACCACACCCGAGTATACTCGGGCGGCTATAATGTGCAAAAATACGCACACTCGAGTTAACTCGGGCGATCTTTACATGCAGAAAAGACCACTCTCGAATATACTCGGGTGAAAATAAATACGATTTATGGTATGTGGAAGCGAGACAAATGAGGTACCACTCCCTCTCTATTTCCAAATCTCCCCAAATCGAGTGACAACATGCGATGTTATTCTAGTTAGTACTGCGCAGTGTTTTGAGTAGTGAGAGCCTGCAGCGTGCTGCAACTGCGGAGGCCCCCATTCGGCCAACTTCCGAGGCTGCCCTAAGCGAGTGGGGTGCCTTGCGTCGCTCCAACAGCGCGCGAAGCCCGCGCAGCGCCCGACCAACAGGCCCGCCACTCCCCGAGCCGAAGCCACGAGGACGGACAACCGCTCGTGGGCCAACGTGACAGCAGGCGTATCCGCCGCTCCCGCCCCTCAACCCATGCCACAAGTCGAGCGAGAAGCGCCCACGTCTGCCGAGGACGACCTGGACATCATGTCCCTCCTCCAAGGACTTCTGCGCGTCCACTCGCACCTCGCCCCCTGCTCCTCCCGCACCGAGAAGATGATGATCCTCATGGAACTCATCACCTCGACTATCGATGGATAGTTCCCTAGTGAAGTGCATCATCTGGAACGATTGCAGCATCCGCTACGAGATCGACGAACTGCTCGAACTGGTGAGTCGCTTACACATTGACATTATTTTAATTAGAGAAACACATTTAGTTCCCAACACTACGTTTAGAGTGCCCACCGAGACGACCGCGAAGGAAGAGCGGGCGGAACCGCCATCTTCGTTCAAGTAAAGAGAGTCGCGGGCGCGATTCCCGTGAGTGGAATGATCGACCCCGTACGGGCCTTTCAAGTGCACGCGAGCGGGCCCGCATGCCCTCCGAAAGTGAAACCGGACAGGAGTGTGACGAACAGAGTACTAAACAAACGTGACAGTTGTGCCCAGTGCGGGGAGGGCCACAGAACTCGTGAGTGTCCCGCCTTCGCGGCTAAAAGTCTGGCCCTGCGCTGGGAAACAGTAAAAGTGGGCAACTTGTGCCGTAAGTGCCTAGAACGCCACCATCCTCGGGAGTGCAAATGGGGAGTGCAAGTGTTGGGGAGTGCCGTAAACCCCATCATCGTTTGCTCCACGGTACGGACAATAGGGAGCCAGTCGCGGGTGACGTGAATTTGTGACGCCGACCCGTGGACTACAGCGTACTGCTAAAGGTCGTCCCGGTTGTGCTTCGTGGTCCCAAAGAACAGGCAATGTCAGTGTTCGCACTTCTTGACGAAGGATCCACAGTGACGCTTATCGACGTTGACACCGCGACGCAGATCGGTACGGACGGGCCCGTGCGCGGTGTACGGCTCCACGGAGCAAAGGGATAACATAACAAATTAGCTGTCTTTGTAACTAATTTATTTAATAGTTCAAATGTGTTTTCCCCAATGTTAAATATTAAGAATTCATATGAATCGGTTAACAATTAATTAAAAGATTTGATTTTACCAAATAACTGCAAAGTAGTCTCCTTCGATGTGGTAAATTTATTTCTTTATGTGCCCGTAGCTGAATGTAAAAATATACTGTCCGTATTTATGGTTTTAAAGTTTATTTTTTGGAACTCCATTTTAATTTTTAGGTTTTTTACTTTTATTTAAACAATAATTATTATTATTTTAATTTAAAAAAACAGTTTTTTAGTTAAAAGCTCTGCGATGTAATTATTTTTACGCGTGACAGCTGTTTCTACTTCTGAGGGCATTATCAAACTGTCTGACAGTTTGATAATGCCCCTCAGAAGGCGAAACAGCTGTCACGCGTAAAAATAATTACATCGCAGAGCTTTTAACTAAAAACTGTTTTTTTTTTAAATTAAAATGATAATAATTATTGTTTAAATAAAAGTAAAAAACCTAAAAATTAAAAATATACTGTCCGATTTAGTAACCAATTCCAATTTACCGAAAGATCTTAGTAATGACTTATCCCGTATGTTTAACATTTCTTTAGTCAAAATTACTTTGAATTTAATGATGTTGTATATCAGTAAATAAAGGATTACCAATGGGTCTATCAACAAGCCCCTTTTCGCTGATATCTTTATGGATAGTCTGGAATTAAACATTTTTAGTTCCAACTCCCAACTTTAAAGTAAAATCATGGTTTACTACCCCTGACATCCCAAAAATAGTATATAAGCCATAGAATAAGAACAACCTGTACTAGTCTGAAGATGGCCGTTATAGGCTGAAACCGGTCCAGTCAAAAAATAAAAAAGTGGAATAAAGTTATAAATTTGTTTTATTAAATCATTTTGAAAAATGTATTTATTTGGAAACGATATGTTGATGATATATTTTGTATATGGAAAGGTACAACTAAACTTCTTGTCACTAAATTCTTTTCACAAATAATTTTAATTTACAGTACCGTAAACGTATAGGTACCAATTGTAGTTTAAATTTCCTAGACCTATCTCTATCTATTATAAATAATACATTTTAATATCTATAGAAAACCTACTTTTACTGGTACAGTAATTCACAGTACTTCCAACCACCCTATTTCCCACAAACATTCGGCTTTCCACTCGATGATCCACGCAGACTTGTCTCCATTCCCCTATCTAACATTAACTTTACCGAATAACTTAGAATAATTAAATCAATTGCAACAAACAATGGATATGACCATACCTTAATTGATAGAATCCTTGCAAAAAATAAATAAAATTAACTTACTTAATAAGCAATTAGATTTATCCAGTAGCCCAATTAAAAAATTGTTCACCTTCTACTCCCCTACCCCTACTCCTACCACCCCTCCCGAACTTAATCCCCACCTAAGTTGATGTACTCATTTTATGTTTTCCCCGAGCACTGTATTTCTGTTTTAATTTAATACATTTTTATTCAACCCTGAAGGTTCAGGTAGAGCCGAAACCGGTCGGTGTATGTATCCAATAAAGTGGTCTTGAAACAAAGTTACTTTTATTTCTAATTTAATTATGTCTTACCACAAAGTGAGTGCTTCATGTCAAAGTTTAATCTCCGAGTATTTATTAAAAATCAGTCGGTTGAACCAGTATCCAACAACTTTGCCAACTTTTTTTCTGACAGTGTTTCACAATTATTACATAAATGTGACAAAAAAATCTTTAAAATTAAATCGCAAAGACTTCCACACAGCATGCTCTTAACCCAAGCAAAACTATCTGATCGAAAACATTGTAAAAAAAACTTGAAAAATAGTCAATCTCCGGGAATAGATAAAATCAGAATGTCTGACATTAAGAAACATTTAAATATTTTAAGACCGATCTTAACACGATTAATCAACATGATTTTAACGGAGGCAATAATACCTGAAGATCTCAAATGTAGCATCATAAGACCCATAAACAAAGGTGGTAAACATAGTGATATTTAAAATTACAGACCAATAAGTATTTTACCAGCAATTGAAAAGATTCTCGAAAAATATATATCTGTAAAATTAATTAATTACCTTGATTTTTTTTCGATTATTGACACCCATCATTATGGTTCCAGAAAAAAGAGTACACATCTTTTGCTTCAAGAATTTTCGAGTGTAATCAATAACGACCTCAATAAAAGAAAACATGTTCTCGTATTATTTATTCTCAAAGGCATTCGCGATACCATTGATCACAGTAACTTACTAAAAATTCCTGAAGGAATCGGAATTTCAGGAAATTTGCACAAACTTTTTGTAAATTATTTTGAAGGAAGAAAAATCTGAATAAAAAATTAAGATCAATACAGCAACATAAAAAAATATTTTTGCAGTCGTCCCACAGGGGTCTATGCTAGGTCTACGCCTTGTTTATCATCTGTTACGGCAATTAAATTGTTTTTTCTCATGTAAAACACTATGTTTATGCCGATGACACAGCATTAGTTATTTCACATGATAATTTATTGACGGCAAATATTTTACTGCAAAATGACTTTATTACCCTCAAAAAGTGGTCTCAAGATGTAGGATTAATAATTAATGCCAAAAAAACAAGCTTATGCACATCAGACTATTGACTGTCATTTTAAATGGAATGTTCATATTCAAAATCTTTGCCCACGATTAAGAACTATATAGTGAGCAGACTTTATAATTTATTTATTTTTTCCACGAAATACTTTAAGCGGCTATTTCACCACCTCTCAATAAACTGTTGAATAACTATTCATTAGATAACTCTAATCATCGGAATAACATGGCGTTAAACTGGCGAGCGTTTCATATTCGTTAGTTAACTCCTAATTATGTATTCCGCAAGTTTGGCTGGCAACGCCGTTTTTTTTTCAAACCTTATCCCGTCTGCTGTCACATCTGTCAATACAATGCCGTTATTTCTATGGAATCATGAACATAAACTAACTTTCACTACACAACATTAAGCTCATTACATCCCTGTCACCAAATAGTTAAACGCGTATCTATATTTAAATAAAACATATTTCTATTTTGTAACTTTATTGTATTATTCAATTATATTAGTGTAGTCAGTGAAGTGCATTGAGGAGTGTCTAGTATTGCTTCTAGCGCTTCAAAGTAGGTACAACAGTTTTTGGTTATGTTTTGTTGTTGTTATGTGATTTTACATAGATTGGAGTCGAATATATAAATTTGTCTTGTTTTTATAGATCGAAAATGAATAAACGTGAACGTGGTATGAATTTCATCAGAGAGGAGTGTTTGAGGCTGGTGGAGCTTGTTTACGAATACAAAAGGATAATTGAAAACAAAAAGAGCGACGTGGTGCTCTGGAAGGAAAAGGAGGCTACGTGGAAGAGAATTGAGTGCGAATTTAATGCCACGGCAACTACCTTCAGGTTATTTTCTTGTCTTGCGTATATATATGGTACTTTAATTTGTATTTATTTTATAAAAATAAAATCTGATTTCTTATATGCATTAAAAGTTTGTCATGTATAAGGAATTTAATAAAGAAATTATTATTATTATTAGGTCTTCCAAGATCCTGAAAACCAAATACGATGGTATTAACACATTGCTTACGGTGTGCACATATGTGTATGTTTCAGAAAGCTTGTGTTGCGGCGGTGTGCACATTTTTGTGCGTTTCAGCTACCTTCAACTTCGTATACAAAAAACACGTCTCAAACTTCTAATTTCTTGTCGTATTTGCTTTATTGTGTAGCGGATAGGTGTTACTATAATACATAATCATAAAATAATATTCATACTTCACTTGTTCTAAACGTAGGTAAAATACATCATCTGTTTTCACGGAAGTATTATTATAAATTAGTTATAAACAAAGACAATAGATGGTTTTGTCTCATATGAAATAAAAACAAAGACCATTGACCTATACTTTAGTCAATGGCTGGTACTTGAAGTGATAAACGCATGTGGGGAAGCCATAAATCATTCACAGCCTTTACGATTTCAGCGGTTGTTAAACTGTGCTATTTTATTGTAATATTATATCAAGTGTATTTGTCAATTTTTTATTTTTTTTTTTTATATGTGGATTAACTTGACTTTATTTTGAGACGTTAAAGACTCTTTAACCGTATTTGTATTGTTTTCGAAATCGATCTCAGAGAATTTTCGCGTAATAATATACTGTGAATTAGAATTTTTATTTGATTAGATTTTTCGGTTTTTGTGATTGTGATTTTTCATCAACCTAAAATGGATGAGAGAGAAGATACTTTCGTCGAAGAACATTTTGAAGACCATCTTTCGGACGTACCGAGTGACGCTGAAAAAGAAATCAATGACGAAGATCACAGTGATGCTGACGAAAATGAAGAAGATGATGAACCAATATTACGTGCAAGTTCAAGACGGCGTGTCATGCGTATATCATCCTCTGAAGAATCTTCAGTGGATATCCCTGATATAACCTTGGATTGGTTAGAATTTGATCCTCCTAGGAATTTGCCTGATTTCGAAGGTGTACCGGGTCTAAAAGTTTTTCCTGAAAACCAATCAAGTGTAGGAGACGTTACATCGCTTTTCGTAGGAGATGATTTGTTTGACAAAATAGCCAAGGAAACAAACGTTTATCGTGAAAGAAACCATCACAATCATCCGAGATCAGCTCACGCACTCAAATGGAAAGATGTAACTATCCAAGAATTTAAAAAATGGTTAGGCTTAGTTCTTATAATGGCGATAGTCCGTAAAAATACCATTGGTGATTATTGGTTCACGAATCCTCGGATAGAGACCCCATATTTTAGAAAGACAATGAGCCGAGACAGATTTCGACAAATATTACTGTTGGGTCCTAGAATTGACATTTTGTGGGTTCCAATGTGATGTTCAATCGTACCCCGTCTTTACCTATTTCCTATACGTCACCTTGCGATCCTGTCCTGCCCTATTGGCATGGCTGTGTAAAACATGTGTTAATCAGCCTGTCACTTGACCCCCACTCTCGGATCGGGTCGTTCGAACGGTCGACACCGGTCCCCATCACTTCATAATTATCGCCCGGAGAGGGAGGTTCCTCCTTCAAAACCATCGCCCGGACCTGGAAGTCATTTTCACAACTATCACCGGAACAGAGAGGTTGGTCGCCATTAGCAGACACACAAACCAGGTGAGCAAGATGACGTAATCCTTTACCATTGTTTCCTCAGATAAATCAAGTCATCCACCAAGTACTACCTCGCTTTACAGTCCACTTAATTCAATACAAATCTTTCCAGAACCGATTCGCGGTCTCGGGATCGAACACATTGAATTTCATCGTTTCACAATCCATTTAATCACTCCAAGTCTTTCCAGAACCGATTCGCGGTTTCTGGACCGAACATTTGGTCCTATTCGAACCGGATTATTATCGTATTATCGTTTATTGTTTTATCTACTTGGTGAATCGATTTGATTATCTGTTTTCCTAAAACCTTTTATTCCATCGATTCCATTTTTGAACCTGCAAAGTGTTGATTATTATTCCGTGAATTACTTTTTATTGTCACGTAAAAACGGGATTCACACACGCTCGATTTTCGTATTTTGAATTCCAAGATTCGTTGGTTGTTTTTGCTAAATAATTGTTAATTATTATTCCGTGAATTGGTTTTTTATTGTCACGTAAAAACGGGATTCACACACGCTCGATTTTCGTATTTTGGATTCCAAGATTCGTTGGTTGTTTTTCTAAATAATTGTTGATTATTACTCCGTGAATTAGTTTTTATTGTCACATAAAAACGGGATTCACACACGCTCGATTTTCGTATTTTGAATTCCAAGATTCGTTGGTTGTTTTTTCTAAATAATTGTTGATTATTACTCCGTGAATTAGTTTTTATTGTCACGTAAAAACGGGATTCACACACGCTCGATTTTCGTATTTTGAATTCCAAGATTCGTTGGTTGTTTTTGCTAAATAATTGTTAATTATTATTCCGTGAATTGGTTTTTATTGTCACGTAAAAACGGGATTCACACACGCTCGATTTTCGTATTTTGAATTCCAAGATTCGTTGGTTGTTTTTCTAAATAATTGTTGATTATTATTCCGTGAATTGGTTTTATTGTCACGTGGAACGAAATTTACAATGGCGGCGATCGCAGCAGTAAGAAATCGGCTGGCTAATATAGCCTTGAATGACCTTTATAATTGTTCGGTAAAAGCATTGAATTCGGTCGATATTATAGATAAGAATTATCTACAGGCGAAGTTCAAGGACATTGAGAATGTTAGACACGATTTCTTGGAATCGTACATGACCCTCGAAACGGCTCGAAATAAAGATTGTGACATGGAAGAATTACAGAGTCGTTATACATGTTTTATGAAAATGTACTATGATATCCAAATCAATTATAGTTCGGTGTTCCCTTCCGTAGAAGATTGTCACTCGGCGAAGATGACGCCTCGTAATAATTCCGGTTTCGCGTTGCCAAAAATAAGTTTACCGACCTTTTCGGGCGGTACGTCAGAATGGATTAATTTCATAAACACGTTCAATACCATAATTCATGAAAATGAGTCTTTAAGTGAAATACATAAGCTACACTATTTATTGGGGTCCCTCACCGATGAGGCCCCTTAAACAGTAAAACATCTTCCAGTTTCAATAGGTAATTATCAGGTTGCGTATAACTTATTAAGAGAACGGTTTCATAACAAAAAAGAGTTATTGCAGACAAACACGTGGATAAGATTGTTTCGTGTCCCCTAATAAAAAGGGAGTCACTCAGATTTGTCGTAAATATTTTGAAAGAAAATATTCAGGCCTTGAACGCTCTACAGTTTCCAACCGACGAGTGGTCATTCTTATTGTTACATATCATTTTAAAGAAACTTCCTGATGATTTACGTGTTAATTTTGAGTCAACTGGCCACGGAAAGAGATTCCCTCGTTTTCGCAGTTATTGTTGTTTTAGAATCACAATGTATAATTTTTGAATCTCTTCAAACCTCCGGCGTGAATTTGCACTCGACCAAGGGCAAGGCTAATCGAGTAATAAATTCTTTCATCAGTACACAGAAACCGGTCTGTGTACTTTGTAAACGTGATCATTTCTTATCAAAATGTAATCAATTTTTAACTCTATCTCCACCGGCTAGATTTAGTACAGTGAAAAAATATAATCTGTGCCAAAATTGTTTGTCTAACCAACATTTGGTTACACATTGTACGTCGTGTTTTACTTGTTTTAAATATCGTAAAAATCACCATTCATTATTACATTTTGTGAGTAATCGGATAGGGTCAGGACAAAGAAATGTCGAACAACCCGGCGTAGACAAAATGTGTGTCGCCGCCCCAGGTTATTAACACAATTCTATCAACTAGTATCACGCCGCATGTGGAACTAATTAAAAACACCGAGGTGTTAACTAGCTCGAGTAACTCGTCCGTCTTATTATCTACGGCCGTCGTACAGGCAAAAGATAAACAAGGACGTTATCAGAATGTACGCGTCTTATTGGATTCTGCAAGTCAAGCTAACTTCACAACTCATGATTGCGCAATTCGTTTGGGCTTCGATTGTTCTAATCGTCACATTCCTATTCGAGGAATTGGACAGGTGTCGGCCATTGCACAAAAGGGAACGCTTAATTGTCGAATTCGGCCCTCTGTTCGCATGAGCATTATAATGGGGAATTCGTGGTGTTGTCAGATATCTGTGCAGAGATTTCGAGTGCTCCCATTCGTCAGGGGGAGACTGGAAACATATCAAAAACTTGAAGTTAGCTGACCCAAATTTTGAAACTCCATCTGCAATTGATATGTTGCTGGGTGCCGGAATTTTTGCATCTATTCTTCGTTCAGGACGAATGGAAGGTGTACCTACTGAGCCCATTGCTCTGAATACAGTTTTTGGTTGGATTTTAATGGGTTATGTCGATAATTGCGTGTCTCATCCTATTAACACATTTTTGACTACTTCAGATTCATTTATTGATACTCGCTTAAAGGCCTTTTGGGAAATCGAAGACCTTCCAATGCACCCTTCGCCGTTATCTCCAGAAGAGGCACTTTGTGAAAAGGCCTTTTCAGCGCAACATTATAGAAATACTTCCGGACGGTACATTGTTCCGCTCCCTTTCAGGGACGGTGCTTTTGAACTCGGTGATTCCTTATATCTCAGCAGTATCTCGATTGCGTCATCTAGAACATCGTTTTGCGCGGAATCCACTCTTAAAAACGGCATATATTAAATTCATGACAGAATATGAATCTTTAGGTCATATGATCGATGTGACAAGTTCATTAACTTCACGTGGAAAATATTTCATTCCTCATCATTGTGTAATTAAAGACACTGGTTGTATGAGACGGTATTAGTGTCAATTATTCAATCCAGAAATGCGTTGAAAAAGATTTATAAATTGTAATAATTTTCGTTCAAATCTCCTTTGAATTAGTGTTTTCGTAGAAAACAAACATTGCGTTCTTCTTACAGGTATCAAGTACCTTGAAACGACAATATTGACAATTCATTTCTGATGAATTTCTTTTCAATTTGTGTTTTCGTAGAAAACAAACATTGCGTTCTTCTTGCAGGTATCAAATACCTTGAAAACGCACTATTGGTAATTCATTTCGATGAATTTTCTTTCAATTTGTGTTTTCGTAGAAAACAAACATTGCGTTCTTCTTGCAGGTATCAAATACCTTGAAAACGCATCTAATATTGAAAAGTCACACCTGATAACTTTCCTTTCAAATTGTTGTTTTCGTAGAAAACAAATATCGCGTGGTTCTTGTTGGTGTGAAATATCATGACAACGAACCCAAAAACGCGGGTTTCCAATTTTGGAAATCACCATCGGGTCCCGGTACCAAAGTCCGGGAGTCGACATTGCACACTGGCGCCAGAGAAGCGCTCGGAATGCGATCGGAATTTCATTGAGGCGCCACTAAACAAACATGGCCGCCAAAAAGACACAAGACAGTGAAACGTGGCGGTACCGTGCCGCGCGCCTATTCTCTATGAGAAAACTAGGGAAATAGAAAATCGAATTTTCAAACGCATTTCTGGGTACCTATGTAATAGTATGAAAATGTACCTATTCTATTTGTATTTTTTTGTTCTCAAAGCTCTCAGAAGCTCACAGCCGGAGATACGAGCATTTTAAAATCCATTTTGGACTCTGCCGAATTTCCGGTTAGATTCTCACAAACGAGAATTATTACGCGGCTAAAATTTTATCGACTTCTTGTTGTCAAAATTAGAACTTCTAAAAACGCAGACTTGTCCGTCTGCGTGAGAAAAGTTTTATTCTCTAATAAGAATTTTGGTAGATATATTTTTATGGCCGCCAGAGGCAATTATCTACCTGAATTTCAGTGATAAATGACGAAACGTCATTTCTTAATTGTAATAAAACTTCGGTTTTTTTAAAGGAAATTCCCCGTTTTCTTCGTGATTCGCTATGTTAATCCTTGCGCCAAAGTAAATAAAAATTATTTGGAAATGCTGTGGCAACAGGAAACCCAGAATCACGACGGAAACTTGAGGAAAAATCACTTCTATTTTTTGGCATAAAAAATATTATGTTTGTTTCCCGTTTCGGCCAGGTGTAATAAAATACACTAATATTTTAACTTAGAATCATTGAAGCCCGGCCAGGGAACGCGGATATCTGTGCAACACCTTTACAGGTGGAAAATTTGGTTACTAAAATTTAAATTTTTCATGTAAAATTGTACTTTGTTAAGAGAATGAAAATTCTTGTGGTGGCCTAGGTGATTATGTGCGCAAATAAACATGATTCACCTTTCTACCTTGAAAGGCCAGGCCACCAGAAAAGTTTTCATTTTCCAATTTCTTATTTTCTCTCAAAACTTGTGTAACAAAAAATCTTCTTATGGCCAGAAGCATTTGATGACGATAAAGTTATTAAACACCTTTCGAAGACGAAAGGTAAGGCCATAAGAAATGTTTTCCCGGAGCGAAAATAACTGACCTCATTTTCCGACCAAAATCGGCAAATGAGGACGCGATGTTTTTGTCAGTACTTGAATGCGTCACGAACCTGACCGCGGAAACACCCGCGCAGGAGGTGTCCCCTCGCCCATGTTTGCTCTCGGCAAACGGTGCGTTCGGCGCATGCTATTTTTTGTATAAATAACGCAGTTTTTTGGAATAAAGTATGTCTCACCCTCCAGACGATATTCCACCTGAGGATAAAGGTGGAGTACCTCGACCGAAAATCCGCCCCCACCCAGTGCCACTGATGTCAGCATTTCGGCCACTCCGCCAGATCGTGCCACCTGGCCCCCCGCTGCGTCAAGTGCGCGGGGGACCACTTCACGCAGGAATGCACAAAGCAGGGAGGACGGACCTGCGAAGTGCGCCAACTGCCACGGCGACCACCCAGCCAACTATAAAGGATGCCCGAAACGCCCAGCGGGACCCTCTACACCTGCTGCGACCTGAGGTTAGGGTGCACGAGTGAACTTCACCTCCCGCCCCACCAACCCCTTCCTCTCCTTCTCGCGCAGGCCGCCGGCGCAAGCCGCAAACCCCAGACCCACTTACCTACCCCCCACCCCACCACCCCCCCACACCCCCCCCCCTCAGGATTTTTTCAATTTTTCGGAATTCTTCCAAAAATAAATTTCTCCAGGGTCGGCGACCTCATCGCCGACCTCGTCCCTAGGTTTCAGTCGGCGGCTTCTCCGGCCGACTATTTGTCCATCATCCTCGCTGCGGCCCCCAAATTATCTCTCTTCTCCGGATAAATGGCCAACTCAACTACCCCGCCCCCCCGCGCTGCGCATGGCATTCTGAATGCCAACGGCCTACCCAAGTACCTACATCGAAGCCCGTATATTCACCAACACACACGCACTCGACATTTTTCTCATCAATGAAACACACCTTAACACTTCACACAGTCCCAAAATCGCAAACTACACACTGTACAGAGATGATCGTTTACACTCGCGTGGTGGGCACAGCCATCTACGTGAAAACTAAAAATCGCACACAAAGTCAATATCACACCTACACTTTCTACCATAGAAAGCACCTCCATCACCATCTTCACCAAAAAGTCGGGTCCATTGAGAGTAAATTCCATATACAACCCCCTCAGAAAAACTCACACACAGACCTGGATTTACTTCTCGATGGACACACGCCTACTATTCTCATGGGGGATTTCAATGCGAAACACAGCTCGTGGAATAGTAGGCGGACTAACCCCAACGGTAAAATTTTGAAAAGCTACGCCGACTCCCATCCCGAAATCGTCGTCGCAGGGCCCAAGGATCCCACCTAGCTTCTCTCACCTTGGGCATTCACCTGACGTGCTCTGACATCGCCGTACTCCACAAAATCGCCCTGGGCATACAGTATCGAGACCGTAAACGACCTTCACCAGATCACAATCCCGTGCTGCTCAACCTACATTATTTCTCCGACCCCACCCCGCCCGCCCCCCGCCAGTTCAAAACTGATTGGACGTATTTCTCGCACAGAGTGGAGTAAAGACCACGATCCCCCACGCCATATCGAGCACGGCCGAACTCGATAAAGCGGTTGACGCCTTTGCGGAGACTATCATGTCTTCGATAAAAACATTCTTCTGACCCCCAACCCCGAGCGTTCTCCCGTCACTCTGAGGGAGAACCTGCCCAACACTATCAAGGATCTCATCACTACCAAAAACCAGCTTCGCCGCCACTGGCACAGAACCCAAAACCGTAGAGTCAAAAACCACTATCAATCGTCTTCAAGCCCTCATCAAGAAAAACCTCGATGAGCACTCCCAGTTCACTTGGAATATGAAAATCCAAGAGATAAACCTGCAGGACGGCTCCCTGTGGAGATTATCCAAGTCTCTTCAAGCGACTCCCAGCCCGAACCACTCCCATTCACGCCGAAAACGGTCTAGTTTTCGACAATCAAGACAAGGCGGAGGCGTTCGCCGACAGTCTTGAAAAACAGTTCAGCCCCAGCTTCAAACACGCAGATTTAGATTTCATCGCCCACGTCAACCGCAAAGTGAACAGCATTTTCAACTCTCCCCCGCGACAAATGTTCACTTCACCACCCCGGCCGAAGTCATCGGGATCATCAAATCGAAACGCAACAAGAAAAAGCTCCCGGTCCCGATGGCGTAACGAACTTCGCTCTTAAAGCCCTCCCCCGAAAACCATTCTCACCATCGTCAATCTGATCAATTCAGCCTCAGACTGCGCTACTTCCCCAAGAGTTGGAAGCACGCGCACGTCGTGGTCATCCACAAAGCTGGAAAAGACCCACTCTCTGCGAGAATCACCGTCCGATCAGCCTCTCTGAATATCGGCAAGATCTACGAGCAAATTCCTCCCTCACTAGGCTCCTGCCATATTAACGAGGTATCGACCCTCCCCTGACGAGCAGCACGGCTTCAGGTCCCAACACTCGACCCCTCCACCAGCTCCTTGAGAGTCACCGAGCTCATCCTCGGCGGCTTCAACTCCCAGCGGTCCACCGGCGCCATCTTCCTGATATAGCCAAAGCCTTCGACAAAGTATGGATAAACGGCCTACTTTTCAAACTCCACGAAACAGGCATCGCGATCCCCAGTTACTCGGTGTCTTCAAATCGTTTCTCCGCCAGCGAACCTTCCAAGTGAAGTACCGCGGCGCTCTTTCAAGAATAGCCTTCATGACGGCGGGAGTCCCCTAGGTCCCTGCTGTCACCCACCCTCTTCAATGTCTACACCCACGACATCCCCCCTCTCTGTGAAAACGCCCATTCATACAAAGCTCTGTACGCAGATGACACGGCGGTTATGGTCCGATACAGCTCTCCCAGGATGATTACACACCGCTTACAAATTAACATCAACAGACTCCAAGAATGGTATGACAAGTGGCGTATCGACGTGAACCCTCGAAGAGCGTCGCCATCCTCTTTCGCGAAGAAGGCTTGGCGACCCACCTCCGGGGAAGTAACAATGCACGGCCAGGTCATACCTTGGCGGAAACCGCCAAATATCTTGGAGTCACACTCGATAAAAGCTCACTTGGATGCCTCACATCAAAAATACACTTGCAAAAGCCAGAAACACAGCCTCTGCGCTTTATCCACTGTTACACTACAATAGCAAAAACATCCACACAAACAAAAGTACTCATATACAAATCCAAAATCCGTCCGATCATCACATACGCCTCACCTATATGGGCCACGGGTAACATTAAAAGGCTCGAGTCATTCCAGAACGTCACGCCTAGAAGGTACACCAAAAAAAGTCCTTGGTTTGTCAGAAACAGCATAATAAGTAGAGGCACGAAAGTCCCCCCCACTCAGAACCCACATAGTTGATTTTTTAGCCAAACGATTCTTCTCGCGTCTTGCTTCGAATCCTAATCCGAGCATTTCCTGTCTCGGGCAGACAAGACCCGACGACGAACCCCTCACCTACCGCCTACCCGTATCCATAACATTCCCCCCTTGATGTGCGGGCTCTAATAAAAGATATTAAAGTGCAACCATATATACAAAAAAGATAGTATAAGGCCAAATTGAAAAAACACTCAAACAACAAACACTTTCACACAAAAAAAAAAAAATTTCAAAATACAAAAAAGATAGTATTTAAGCTCCTGCTAAGTTGCCGTAGGCAGCCCGCACATCGGGTAGAAAAAAACCATCCCCCAGTTCACTTTAGCTTCAGGTCGCGAGACATAGGGATTGACTTCCCTGAAACTCGTATAAGAAACAATTAGATACTGAATAAAGTATGTCACATTTTTGGAACACCTACGCGTTCTTTATTGCTCCCG
Organism: Drusus annulatus; assembly: GCA_022651775.1. Lineage (NCBI taxonomy): Eukaryota > Metazoa > Arthropoda > Insecta > Trichoptera > Limnephilidae > Drusus > Drusus annulatus. Next base: position 1,084,802 of record JAGWCC010000304.1, on the reverse strand, counting down.
CCACTCTCCTGGTCACCATGCCGGACCGCCCTTCGACCGACTCAGCTTGAACCAGGCCTTTGAACCTTCCACCATGGTGTCACCTGTCGTCGTACACGACACCACCCGTCCCAGAGCGGGGACATCTACGGCATCCCCATCTGCCACTACCATCTGAGGGAACGAGCGAACCGGAGCACCCTCGCGCTCTCGCCTTACAACCGAGAGCCTGGATGAAGCGTAATAGGAGGTCGGCGCCCCTTTTACAGTCTTGTGCGGACATACCGTCCCGTACACTGGTTCTACTAAGAAACTTCGAGTAGTTTTTGATGCAAGTTCGAAAACCACATCTGACCAGTCATTGAATGACATACTTTTGACAGGACCTAAACTTCAACAAGATATTGTGAAATTAATTTCGAGGTTCAGAACGCATAAAATAGTTTTTACAGCAGATATCTGCAAAATGTATAGACAAATCTTAGTGCGTCCGGAGGATAGGCCGTATCAACACATTTTGTGGCGTGAATCACCTGATCATGAGATCAAAGAATTTGAATTACAAACTGTGACTTACGGAACTGCTTCGGCACCTTTTCTCGCTATACGTACGTTACATCAGCTCGCACTAGACGAGGATATCAAGTTTTCGGCGGCATCAAAGGTTTTATTAGCAGATGCTTATGTCGATGATATTTTAACTGGAGCTTCCACGCTCGAATCGGCGCGTAAATTACAAACAAGATTTAGTGAAGTTGCTTCATCTTGGCGGTTTTGAATTGAGTAAATGGTCTAGTAACTGTTCAGAATTACTGTCTGATATTCCAGCCTCACATCGCGAAGTACCTATAGATTTCGATTTGAATCATGATAGCATTAAGATTTTAGGTATTGTTTGGGAGCCCAAAAGTGACTCGTTCTCGTACCGGGTGAAGACTTCCCAAATAACTTATTCGAAAAGGTCAATACTATCAACGGTTGCTAAGATTTTCGATCCGCTTGGATGGATTTCTCCCGTCACGTTTTCAGCAAAGTGTTTATTACAACAATTATGGAAACTTGGATTGAATTGGGACGATCCAGTCCCAGTCGCAATCCAGTCTCATTGGATGGCAATAGTGTCGTCATTGTCAACATTAGCAACCATTCAAATTCCGCGCTATATAGGAGATAGTTTAAACAACACTTATCAATTAGTCGGTTTTTCCGATGCTTCCGAAAAGGGCTATGCCTGTGTTGTGTACATTCGGTCCCAACACTCGGAACAACGAGTTAACATTCGCCTTTTGACGGCCAAGTCAAAGGTGGCTCCAGTCAAAACCCTTTCTATTCCGCGGTTAGAATTATGCGGCGCTTTATTGCTCGCTCGACTTTTAGATTACGCTTTGAAATCTGTTAGTGCCATTTTAAATATTGATAAGGTGTTCGCTTTTACGGATTCTACCATCGTTTTGTCATGGATTCATACGCCAACATATAATTTACAAACCTTTGTTGCTAATCGAATAGAACAAATTAATGAAGTTGATCCCTTAATAAAATGGTTTCATATCCGCACTCATGTGAACCCGGCAGACGTAGCGAGTAGGGGACTCTTACCAGATCAATTGGTCAATACCGAGTTATGGTGGATGGGGCCTCCTTGGATGATGTCACCCATCGATGAATGGCCATTGATCCATTCCTTCAGGGTCAAACTTAATTCTCTTCCCGAGCTTAAGACTCCCAGTATTCAAGCGTTGACAACCATGACTTCATGGGATGAAGCCGTCTTAAGTAGATTTTCGTCATTAACAAAGTTACAACGAGTTACAGCTTGGGTTGTGAGATTCATTGTTAACACTCGACAGGGGATAAAAGATCGCAATCTTGGAGTTTTAACTGTCGAGGAACTATACTCATCTCTAATTGTCTGGATTAAAAAGGTGCAAAGGGTGCACTTTCATACTAATTCAGACAAACTTCATCATAACTCTTTTCACGTTCGCAAACTAATGCCATTTGTAGATTCGGTTGGTTTATTTAGAGTTGGCGGTAGATTACATCACGCCCCTCTAACCTCCAATGAACAACATCCCATACTATTGCCTAATAAAAGTCATCTGACTAATTTAATTATTGACTCGTATCATAAGACTTATTTACACGTGGGGCCCAGAACGCTATTATCAATTTTACATGCAAAATATTGGATTATTTCTGCTCGTAACATCATTCGCTCTCGCCTTAGTAAATGTATAATCTGTTTTAAGGCTCGTCCTTTTGGTCTACAACCAGTCATGGGCGATTTGCCTCAGTCCCGATTTCGTGAAGGTCGCCCCTTTCTTAACGTTGGTGTGGATTTGGGTGGCCCATTTGTGATAAAAGAAAGTAAACGTAGAGGAGCAAAAGTGTTAAAGGCTTATTTGTGTTTATTTATTTGTTTGAGTACCAAGGCAGTACATTTAGAAGTTGTATCTGACCTCACGTCAGAAGCTTTTTTAGCGGCTCTGGATAGATTCATATCCAGACGGGGAATGTGTTTTAGTATCACTAGTGATAATGGCACAAATTTCGTCGGTGCTAACAAGCAGCTAACGGTTCATGAGCATTTTTCATCTGCTCTCACTACGCGTCAAATCAAATGGTATTTTCATCCTCCTTCTGCACCCCACTTTGGAGGTATATACGAAGCAGGAATAAAATCTGCTAAATATCACTTAAAAAGAGTAATAGGTGAGCAGATTCTCACCTTTGAAGAGTTGGCAACGTTATTTAGTCGAATAGAAGCAATTTTGAATTCTCGACCACTTTCCCAATTATCTTCTGATCCATCGGAATTCGAAGCGTTGACACCAGGTCACTTTTTAATAGGGGCTCCTCTTACTTCGGTCCCTGAACCTGAACGGTCTGAAGTGCCTATGAATCGGTTATCGCGTTGGCAATTGTTACAAAAAATCACTCAATCTTTTTGGGATAGATGGCGAAAGGAGTATTTAAACACCCTTCAGCAACGCGGCAAGTGGGTCACGTCTTCACCTAATCTCAAAATTGGAGATTTGGTGTTAGTTAATGACGGAAAGTTTCCTTCCTTACATTGGCCGTTGGGACGTATCGAGGAATGTCATCCTGGTCATGATCAAGTCGTGCGCGTAGTGACAGTTAAAACTGCACAGGGAACATTTCGTCGGCCAGTTGTCAAGGTTTATCCGTTACCGGTCTAAGTGTTCATCGATCATAACGAGGATATATGTAGCCTGTTTTTCGTCCCATGAATCCGTGATTGTCAATAGTTTATCTACTTTATTTTATTTCCTTGAATACTGTTATAGTAAATAGATAAAGTAATTAGTTTAATAGTTTTACGTAGTAGTAAAACCAATTTTTCATTAATAATCGGAGGTGGCAACGCACATTTTCAAAATAGGTGGTCGAACTTATTAGATAGAGTTGTGCTAATAATCTATTATCTATATTATTATACTAGTATGACTCCTGTTGAGTCTTCGATGCGTACATGTTGCAAATAGCATACGAATAAAAATAAATGTTTTCAAACCCGACGACAAGACAGCGATGTGTGTTTTCCGTTTCTAATGAATAACGATGATGTTTTTCCACTAGTTTGACAATAAATTTCAATCAAAGCTACATTCGATAATCGGTTTCTCACCGATTTGACAATAACCGAAGGGAAGACTCTATTGTAGTTTATTCGAGTTTCAAAGTGAGTTTCCATAGACGTTAAATATCGGTTGCTTACACAAATAATTAATAATTTTGAGATTATCATTTTCGGTTGTTATGATTTAATTTGTTTATTGACAATAATCGAGAATGTGTGAATCATCGACGTTTGGTAGATAAGAGATTTTCATCTCTTCTCGGGGGGGGAATGTTGGGTCCTAGAATTGACATTTTGTGGGTTCCAATGTGATGTTCAATCGTACCCCGTCTTTACCTATTTCCTATACGTCACCTTGCGATCCTGTCCTGCCCTATTGGCATGGCTGTGTAAAACATGTGTTAATCAGCCTGTCACTTGACCCCCACTCTCGGATCGGGTCGTTCGAACGGTCGACACCGGTCCCCATCACTTCATAATTATCGCCCGGAGAGGGAGGTTCCTCCTTCAAAACCATCGCCCGGACCTGGAAGTCATTTTCACAACTATCACCGGAACAGAGAGGTTGGTCGCCATTAGCAGACACACAAACCAGGTGAGCAAGATGACGTAATCCTTTACCATTGTTTCCTCAGATAAATCAAGTCATCCACCAAGTACTACCTCGCTTTACAGTCCACTTAATTCAATACAAATCTTTCCAGAACCGATTCGCGGTCTCGGGATCGAACACATTGAATTTCATCGTTTCACAATCCATTTAATCATTCCAAGTCTTTCCAGAACCGATTCGCGGTTTCTGGACCGAACAATTACGATATCTCCATTTTTCTGACAATGACGAAATTCCGACCGTTAGCTCAAACCGCCTTATCAAAATTCAAAGTATTGTTGACTATTTCACGAAGAAATTCCAGGAAGTGTATAAGCCAAATTAAAACCTGTCTCTCGATGAAGGAATGATTCAGTGGAGAGGTCGTCTGAAATGTCGAGTATACAATCCCATAAAAATCGTGAAATACGGAATTCTAAATAGGATAATTTGTGAATCTAAGAGTGGATATATCTGCAATTTTAAATTATATGCAGGTATAAGTTCTACATTAGAATCTACAATACCCGAATTGCTGTCACCATACCTAAACAAATGGTACAATGTATATGCGGATAATTATTACAATAGCGTGCGTTTAGCTAATTATCTAATGGGGCTAAAAACTAGAATCTGCGGCACAATTCGAAAAAATCGTGGCATACCGACGAAAAGGGGATGTACTTCTTCAAATTTGGAAAACCAACAAGAAGAGAGATGTAAGGATGATCTCTACCATACATCAGGCAGATATAGTGGCTACGGGAAAAATCGACAGAAGAACGGGTTTGCCCATCAAAAAACCAAAATGTATTGTAGATTACAATAATTTTATGAGTGGCGTTGATCTTGCAGACCAATATTTATCTTATGACAGGGTTTTTATAATTTAACACCGAATAATACCTTTAAATTTAAAGGGGATAAATGCATTGGTGGAAAAAAGTCAAAGGTCCGTATAACAGTGCTCGTTTGTGCCAATATGACCGGAACGAACAAACAAAAACCGTTTGTTATCGGAAAATCATTAAAACCACGATGTTTTAAGAACAAGACGCTGCCTGTAAATTATACGGCAAATAAAAAAGCGTGGATGACATCAGAGATTTTCCGTAAATATGTTTCTGACTGGAATAAAGAGTTATTAAAGAACAAGAGAAATATCCTTCTTTTAGTGGATAACTGTCCTGCGCATCCAAAAATTGAGAATTTATCCAACATTAAGCTAGTTTTTCTGCCGCCGAACACCACATCTATCTTACAGCCAATGGACATGGGTGTAATTAACAGCCTGAAGAAATTTTATCAGAGGTTTGCTGTATTGCACCTTATTAGCCAGAAGGAGAAGAATTTAAATGAACAATTAACAATGTTGGATGCAATTATTCTTCTGAACGACGCATGGAATAATGTTTCATCAAATACCATAGCGAATTGTTTCATAAAATCCTCATTAAAAGCAAGGATTGACAATTTGCATGAAAAAGACGACGAAGAAGACGATATGCCGTTATCAGAATGGCTAAAAATGAACAATATTGTTGGCTTCAATGATGACGACATCACTGACTTTGAGCATGTTGATGAAGGCATTTTCACAAGTGGGCTTCCGACAGATAGTGATATCGTACGATCCGTGCTTCAAACAGACAGTGATGATGATAATAGCAGTGATGATGATATCACGACTATAGAACCTAAACAAATAATAATTGTGCAAGCAAGAGATATGATGGATTCATTAGTGATTTTTGTTAAAAAAAATTGACTAAAATTAAAATAAATAAAATTATGTTCAATATTGAGTGTGTATACAGTTAATTATTATATTAATTAAATCATTTCATCGTTAGGTAAGCATGCTTTTCGTTATTTCATTTTGTAATATGTATACAGGGTGTCCCAGAACTCGACGTCAAGCCGGAAGCGGGTGATAGGCCGAGTCATAATTGTTATCAGAAAAATACTTTTTTAAATCTAAGTTATGTATTTTAAAAATTATAGGCATTTAAAAAAAAATCGAGAAAATCTACACCCTGTGATGGTGTTTTAACTCCCGTTACTACAAAACTTTTAATTATTATTTTTTTTAATTTTGTAATCCTAAATAATGCTTTATATTGTTGCCTAAATTTTTAAACCAACTACCCCAGCTTGGAAGAAAATGTCACTTTTTTTCCTAACTAAGTTTTCAAAATGAATATTTCGCCCAATTTTAACTGTCTGTACTGAAAAAAAAGTACTACGCTAGCTTGGCAAGTAACTTTAAAAGTTGGCGCATTTAATAAGGATTCCAAAATTGTATAACAATTGCTAGTAATCTAGCAAGTTTCTTGGGTATATATTTTTTTTGTAAAGAAACCGAGTTTTGAACAAATTTTTCTTACTTACTTAAAATGATTACAGTGTACTTAAGGCTTTCCTCGAGGCCGTAACTTTAAGATTTTAGTTGAATGAGACGAAGAGAGTAACTCTACGAAGTGTAAGCGAGGCAGATAGTGACGCCACTGTTATTTACGTGTGAGACGGATGGATATTACACCATTCGACTAGTGCGAGCGAGACAATAGTCGCCATTGTCCATCTCACTGATGCACACACAATACAGAACAGTATGTTACGCTCCTTCGTTTACTGCACATCTTTCCGTATTCGTTTGTGTTGATTTCGTACTTACCCCTTTTTGCTTCGTTATTGGACTTGATTGCTTGTGATTTGGATTTGGACTACTTAGTTTTTCTTTCTGACGACCCTTGCTTTCTCCTGGACTATAGTTGATTGTGTGTTTGTGCAGTGCCACCATGTATGTGTATACCACACAGGAATATGCCAACATGCACCTCATTTATGGGGAATGCATAGGCAATGCTAGTGCTGCAGCTAGACTTTATCGTGAGAGGTACCCAAATGCTGCTCGTTATCCGGATCATCGAGTTTTTACAAATCTGCATCGTTTACTCTCAGAGGGCCGATTCTCAAACCATGCACGTGGTGGAGGAAGAATTTCCTTCCCTTACGAGGACGTCGTACTACAAGCAGTCGAAGAAGATGCAAGTACTTCAGTACGTGCAATCGAAGCAAGCACAGGAGTATCCAAGAGAAGTAAGTATGTTCCTGTATATTTTCTTATTTAAACTAGGAATTAATATGTAATGATAGAAAGTAAGATCTGTACAGCGCCCTTAAGGTGATTTTTCACAAAAACGGCGCTATACAAATCGTCCAAATATTATTATTATTACAGCCCACCGAATCTTGAAAAAAAACGAGTTACGCCCGTTTCACGTACAGCGAGTACAAACTTTACTACCCCGGGATTATGTTCCAAGAGTTACGTTTTGTCAAACGATGATACGAAGACACCGGGAAGATCCGCAATTCTTGGAGAAAATTTTATGGTCTGATGAGTCGACATTTAAAAAAGATGGTTACATGAATCTACACAACTTATACGAGTGGCATGTAGAAAATCCGCATTCGATGAGACAAGATGGATCGCAGTATCGTTTCAAAGTAAACATGTGGACCGGAATTTTAAATGGAAAAATCATTGGACCTTTTGAGCTGCCAGAGGTCTTGAATGGCGAAGTTTATGGTATTTGGATTTTTTACAAAATCATTTACCAAATTTATATAATAAGCATCTACAGAGAGATGTGGTTCCAGCAAGACGGCTACCCAGCGCCCTATGCCCGCTCAGTTAAAGAACATCTCGATGAGCAATATCCGGGCAGATGGATAGGGCGGTTTGGTACTATCTCGTGGCCAGCCCGTTTTCCTGACTTGAACCCACTAGATTTTTTTTACTGGGGAGCTGTGAAGGAAAAAGTTTATTTAAAACCGATCGAAAATGTAGCTGAGCTGCGGCAAAGAATAATGGAAGCAGTTGGTTTTATAAATAACGGACAATTCGCCCGCCTGATACTCCGGTCTTTTTTAAGAAGATATCGAGCATGTATTGCGGCTGAAGGAAGGCAGTTTGAACATAAACTTCTGAACATAAAATTCTGCGCCATTTAGGAGTTAAGTTAATATTATTATTAGATGGTAGATCATTATAGATAAATTTATTTGTTGCAATTCGGCGAAGTTTTTTTGATAAAATTTTATCAATTATATTATGGTCGTATCCGTTATTATTAGCTATTAGTTTGATTGTAGAAAGTTCATTGGCGAAATTATTATTAGATATATAAGTGTGTATTTTGTATATAAGTGACTTCTCTACCCTTTGCACATCTAAACTCCCATCAGAAATAAGACCAGCTTTTTACACCAACAATAATTTAGGAAAATTTTTAAGCAATTCTAAAGATAAAGAAGATTCTTTAAGCCATTCTGGCATATATAAACTTAACTGTAACGATTGCCCGGCAATTTACATAGGTAAAACCGCGAGAAATGTAAACATTAGAGTCAAAGAACACATTAGATGTTTAACAAGTATAGGTTTTTCCGAATTTGCCGAACATTTAATTAAAACTAACCATACTTTTAATAAAAATACAGGTGTACAAATAATTCATAAAAATGGAATAGGTTTGCGCCTTAACAATCTAGAAGCATTAGAAATTTCAAAATCAAATAATAATAATAATTGCCAAATTTTAAACAAACAATTAGAATTAACTAAAAGTCCGATTTTAAGAATGTTCCCCTTCTCCTCTTCCCATCCCCCTACCTCTCTACCTACTCCATTACCCCCCCCTCTCTGATGCTTTGTCCTGTTTATATTAATGTTTTGTCTCTTTCAATAATTTCTTTGTCTACTGTATTACTCTATATTTAATCTTAGTTTATACTTATACGTTCCTGATGAAGGTTAAGTCTAACCGAAACCGGTCGAATTGTTATATGTCTATAAATAAAGTGGCTTAAAACAAAATTATTTTTTATTTAAAATTAAAATCTTAAAGTTACGGCCTCGAGAAAAGCCTTAAGTACACTGTGATCATTTTAAGTAAGTAAGAAAAATTTGTTCAAAACTGGGTTTCTTTACAAGATATATAAAATAATTTGGTTTTATCCAAAGTTCCTGACCAGCAGGCTTACTACAGCCGACAATTATATTTTTACAATTTTACTGTTGTGGTTGGATCATCAAATCAGCCTTTGGATAAAAATAGTGTTTTTAGCTAATGCTGGTTAGAAAACATCCATGCAAAAGATCCAATGAAATTGGGTCAGCTTTACATCATAGACTTAGTAATCTTGACTTATCAAATATTAGTACAATTCGCCTCATGGCAGATGGGTGTCCAGGGCAAAATAAAAACTCAACTATCATTGGAATGTGTTTACGCTGGCTATCTGAAGCTCCAATCAATGTGAAAAAAAATCGGATTAATTTTTCCTGTAACTGGAGATTCTTTCATGCCCGCTGATAAGGTGTTTGGAAATGTGGAAAAAAATTATACGCAAAATAGAAACAATTGTGGACCCCGATGAATACTACGATATCGTGGCAACCAATGCAACAATGTATTAACTGGGTACTGATGTGCAAGTTAAAGATTGGAAAACTGCCACACTAAATATATTGAAACCCCTATCTGCTTGGCCTCTTAAATTTTCGAAGACAAAGAGATTTATTTTAAAAAGAAAACTTGACTCAAACATTGTTCTTATTAAGGAAGGCGAATTACAGGAATGTTTGTAAGAAAAACAAAAATGTATCAATGATAATTCCAAGCAACATAGAACCCGGAAAAGTTGTATACACTTTTTGTGGAGTAAAGACTGCCCAGTGTACTGTCGAAAATTGGAATCAGAGAACAGAATGGTATTTTTTAAACATTAAATAGGATAAAACAAAAAGTGCTACTGCAAACTAGGGTTTGGAGTTGGTCCAAAAACAATTGAGGTGGAGTCAGCAGCTACGGCGACTGGACACACTAGGAGGCGGGAAATCCAGTCAAACTACGCTGCAATTCGCGAAATCTCTACATGAAAGCATTGACGCTAAAGAACTCAGTGATGGCAAGGGCTGCCGGATAACAGATTGGATTCTACCTAATTCTGAAGAAATCCGGGAGCGGATTATAACAGTTATCACAAAGTACACATAAATACTTTACCAACGAGGGTGAAGACCACTAGAGGCCGTAGGGGCGAGTCGGAACGTTTACACAGGGAGTGATGCAAGTAAGCTGATGGGCAGGTCGCAGGAATGCAGCCGAAATGGCAGCTCACTGCCCTGAAAACTGCCCTAGAACTCACGATGGACGCATACTAAGGCATGATGCGAAATGCACTAGTTTAGGGAGAGCGATGTAGGGTGGACCGTAGATCGGGAGAACCAGCATCAAACCGCGGATATAAATCTTCAGCGGGACATTATAGTGAGACGGGAGGGCGCCCAAATCATCTTGGACGCACAAGTAATCTCTGCACCTACCACCAAAACCTTGTTTAGCCTTTGACTATCAAATAATGTTTTTGAATGGTCTATCAAATGTATATTTTTGTCGTTGCTTCATTCAAATATTATGTTTGTGCTGTTCTTTCTCTGTTGCTCTTTTTTTCTCATTTCTTGTTGTGTATTTTTTGTAATTAGACAACGGTCCGTTAATATAAAAATAAAATAAACTATCGGCATCGACAGGGCGCATAGAAACAAAGTCACGAAATTTAGAGGAATCGGCGGCGTCACGGATGACGTCCAAGCAGGGGCAGCTCGTGACTTTTTAGGGTGCTATTGTGAGATTGAAAAATACGACGTTATCGATGTTGTTGTAGCCAAAAATGATTATTAAAAAAAATATACATATTTATATGAAGATTTTTCAGTTTTGGTAGGTCGATGACCCACCTAAACGGAAAAATCTTGAAAAACTTCATACATTTAAAAAAAAAATAAAAATCGTTATCAGCTACAACAAAATCAATCATGGCGTTTTTTTCTCAATCTTAGCACTCTAGCACACTAAAAAGTCACGAGCCGCCACTGGGTCCAAGTGAAGGCGGCTACCATCTCCCGACGAGTATATAACACCGGGGTAGTGCCGAGGACTTTTTGGCACTTGGCACTAGCCAGGGTGGGGGGATTCCGACACAAATACTCTAGTCCAGTCCACGGCAAAAGATTTGCCGAGATGCTGTCTAGTGGCCCACATGGGAGGCCCGATTCAGTCGAAAACCCAGTCCTTAAATTATGGACGTGTACTCCAACACTTTTCACTTTGACTTTTTTCAATACAATAACGTATTAAACATAAATCAACGTGTTCTTGACCTAACTATCAGCAACATGAACTGCTCATTACAACATTGCTTCCCTCCTTTTTTAACTGAAGATTTGCACCATAAATCCTTAAAAATAGAAATAACACTAAAAAATGACCCATGTTTAAAACATCAACCACAGCAAATCTTGTTATTTAATTCAGCTGACTATGTCAAGATCAACGAGTTTCTAGGGCAATTCGACTGGTCAAATATTTTTAGCACAATGGGTATGGAAGAAGCAACTGACAAATTCTATAAAATTATTTATGAAGCTATCGATCTTTATGTTCCATCACGAACTATACATCTGTCTCCCAAATATCCCCCATGGTATACCCCCTACCTAATTAAAATCATCAAAGAAAAACTAAAATTTCACCGAAAATTTAAAAAATATTCACACCTCTCTGATTACCATACCTTCTCATTACTCAGGTCTCGCCAAAAGAAAAGCGAAATAGAATGTTACACTAACTATGTCAAAAATGCTGAGTTAAATATAAAGAAAAATGTGAAGTATTTTTGGACTTTCGTGAAATCAAAACAATCCTCTTCTGAAATACCTAATAACATATTTATTTATGGTTTTAAAGTTTATTTTGTAGAACTCCATTTTAATTTTTAGGTTTTTTACTTTTATTTAAACAATAATTATTATTATTTTAATTTTTTTAAAAACAGTTTTTTAGTTAAAAGCTCTGCGATGTAATTATTTTTACGCGTGACAGCTGTTTCGCCTTCTGAGGCATTATCAAACAGTTTGATAATGCCCTCAAAAGGCGAAACAGCTGTCACGCGTAAAATAATTACATCGCAGAGCTTTTAACTAAAAACTGTTTTTTAAAAAATTAAAATAATAATAATTGTTTAAAAAAAAAAAAAAAAAAAAAAAAAAAAAACCTGTAAAAAACATATCCTCTAGTGATGGTCAACGAATTTGCAATCTTTTTTAACGATTACTTCCAATCTGTCTTCATCCCTAATAACACTACAAAATCAACCACCACAATTAGTGTCGATATAAACAAATATGATAATATGAATTCAATCAATCTCAATACTATTGAAATAACCGTACCATTAGTCTTAAAACATCTTAAAAACGTTGATACCAAAAAAAGTGCTGGTTGTGATAAATTACATCCAACTTTTATTGTTAATTGTGCGGAAAAACTAGTTATTCCTGTGACACTATTGTTCGAAAAATCCCTTAAAGAAGGTGTATTTCCTAATATTTGGAAAAAAGCTTTTGTAACACCTGTTTTTAAAAAGGGGATAAACACAACATTGAAAATTATAGACCTATCTCGAAGCTATGTTTTTTTAGTAAAATAATGGAAAAAATGTATATGACCAACTTTTCAACTTATGCAAATATACCATCATTAGTCCCCATCAACATGGTTTTTTCCAAGGCAGATCTGTTGAATCAAACCTAGGACAGTTCACCGATTTTGTTCTTAATACTATGGACAGTGGGAAACAGGTTGATTCCATTTACACTGATTTCACTAAAGCATTCGACAAAGTAAATCACGATATACTATTAAATAAACTCTGGAAGATTGGTGTTTGTGGAAATCTATTAAGATGGTTCTCCTCGTATATTAAAAATAGAAATCAAGCTGTTGCCTTAAAAGGTTACATGTCACAGATTATAACCCTTCCCTCAGGGGTACCTCAAGGCTCCCACCTGGGACCTCTATTATTTATTTTGTATATAAACGATATGAAACATATCATTAGTCATTCTTCTTTCCTACTTTATGCAGATGATATGAAATTATATAAATGCATTAACTCCATAGATGATTGTAACAAGTTACAAGAAGACTTAAACAATATTATGGAATACTGTAAAAACAATCAATTATATCTGAACATAAACAAATGTAATGTTATAACTTTTACACGAAAAAAAAATCCATATAATTATACGTATAAATTAAACCATGTACCCCTACAAAGAGTAGAAACAATAAGAGATCTTGAGTGTTACTTGATTCCAAAATGCTTTTTAAGGATCACATTGAATATATGTTAAAAAAAGCTCATAAACAAATGGGCTTTATTTTACGAATTACAAAACCTTTCACTGAGCCGAACACTCTGATTCTATTATATATGGCATATGTAAGGTCGCAGCTTGATTTCGCCTCAATAATTTGGAATCCTCAATATCGAACCTATATTGATCGTATTGAAAATGTTCAAAAGAAGTTCATTAAACACCTATCGTATCGTTTTAGTTATTATCGGTTTAATCCCATTGCTCTATATAAACGTAGAAAAATCTTGGATGCTTTGTTCCTATACAAAGTTGTGAACTGTCTTGTTGATTCATCATATCTCCTAGAAAGGATTGCATTTCGTTGGCCTGAACGCAATACAAGATCAAACGATCTGTTTAAAATACCTCACTTTAAGACTAAAAGCGCACAAAACTCGTTGATAGGACGAATCTGTAAAACTCATAATACCCTGCGAGATGTAGACATTTTCAACCATAATTTGAAATCCTATAAAATGAAACTTACTGAAGTGTTACTTTAAATGATACTAATTCTACTGTTATCTATCTACTGTACTTAATTTAACATGTTATGCTTATACCTAAATCTTCACTTGTTAATATAACCTAAATGTACTTATTAATGGAACTTGATTGGTCGAAAATATGTATAATTGTAACTATATTTAAACTTATATGACTGTTTGTTTCCTAAATAAAGAAAAAAAAAAAAAAAAAAAAACACCGTTTCGGACGTACACAAGCGGTAGCCCCGCCATAGTGACCGAGAAAGGGAAGAGGCTACCGCGGCTACCATCGAACGAGGCTCTAGCAGAGTTCTACGGGACAATACAAAATGTCGTAGCATCGCTCCGCGACCCGTCCGGCAATTATCTTCGCACCGCGTGGCTGGACAAAGTCGCTGACGCTACAGAGATTGCGAACATTGTAATTATTTCTTAATTTGTAGTTTATTTATGGTTTTAAAGTTTATTTTGTAGAACTCCATTTTAATTTTTAGGTTTTTTTAATTTTATTTAAACAATCATTATTTTTAATAAAAAAAAAAACAATTTTTAGTTAAAAGTTCTGCTAGGTAATTATTTTTACGCGTGAGTTGTTTTTTTTTTAATTTAAAATAATAATGATTATTGTTTAAATAAAATTTTAAAAACCTAAAAATTAATTTGTAGTTATTTGCAAATATGTCTAATTTATTTTGTACAAGAAATTGTTGAAATACATTATAAACTCTGGCGCTCTCGAAGCTTGCCGGCTGCTTTTTCATTCGCTCTTAGCCTTATATTGTAAAATATTGGGAAGTTATTACTTTTTGTGTTGTAAAAATATCTTAAAATAACCGTAATCATTTCTAGAATAAGTGTACAAAATTAAAATAATTTTAATGACGCAGTTTCGGGCTTAATTTCAACTTTTGATAGTTTTTACAAGTTCTATTTTTCAAAACCTTATGGGGTTTCGTAAAACAGTGTTCGTTTGCATCGGATGGTCAGAAAGATACATTTAAGCAACACATGTGCAATGTGCATACCGCATATGGCTGGACTCGCCCGCTAGTCTCAAGTGCTCAGCTCTAGTGCAGTGATTTACGAGGGTTAATTTTGTGATGAAATGCAGATTATAAACAATCCTATTGTGTACGATCGGGCAACACTCTTAAGTTTTAAAAGTGATAATGTATTGTTGGACTCCTTGTTTGTCGCAAAAGTAACTTTGTACAACCTTGTGCGTGACCCGAGAGTGAAATCTAGGTATTGCGGTTGTAGAGGACAAAACCGAAAAACATATCAATGCAGGAAAAAACAAGACTTTCAAACGCTTAATAATAATAACCTTCTGTCAGTAGAGGATATTCAAGTAGTAACGATTCAAGAACAGATAAGCCCAGCGTCTAAAACCCTTCGCGTCTCTGATAAATGTCATAACTTGAAGGAAATAATAATACAACGACATGCCAATTATGTGAACAGATGACTTGCCGTAGGTTCCTGGAATGCACGATCCCTTAACAACAAAGTAGAAGAGGTGAACGATGTTTTTAGGGATCAAAAACTCCACATACTCACCGTCACAGAAAGCTGGCACGAAAACAGCGAGTCTTATTCAATCAAGAAACTTCAAGCCCTAGGGTATGTTGTCCTGGAGGAGGCCCGACCTAGAGCCACAGAACACTCTAATAATATCTCACACGTGAATCACGGAGGTGTCGTGATTATAGCCCGACAAGGACTGCGGCTTACCAGACTGGCGAATGGTACGTTCAGTACATTCGAGTACATTGGATGCCGTGTTTCTTCAGCAAGATCGTCATTTACGCTTTTAAACCTGTACCGACCTGGTTCGAAACCGATCTGTGTTGATTTTTTTTTTAAGGAATTATTGTGTTTTTTAGAATGGGCAGTGGGACTTTCCGAAACTCTCATCATCACAGGTGATATTAACATCCATCTGGAGCGTGAGAGTCAAGCTTCCCGACTACGTCTTGTCGCTCATCAAGGCTCTCACCTCGAGACAACTCCATATGGAGGATGGCAAAGGCGCTAAGAAGCCAGGACAACGCGAGCCCTCCGCTCAGCAAGTTAGACGGCACGGGACTCGCCCTGTCGCACGAAGAAAAGGCAAATGCGCTCGCGGACGGATTCGAGAAAGCTTACACAGCCACGGACGGGATGGAAGACGAAGAAACCGATCAGATCGTGGCTGAGTCACTACGAGAGCTGAATCTGTCCGCGCAGACCGACTTGGCCGATATGCATCTCAGCACGCCGAGCGAGGTGGCCGGGATCATCAAGCGACTCAAGACAAACAAGGCGCCGGGAAGTGACCAAATACACAACATTTTACTCAAACATCTACCTCAGAGAGCCATCATATACACTACAAAGCTGTTCAACGCTTGCATCATTACCGGACACTTTCCCTCGTTATGGAAAGAGGCGACAGTTCTGCCCTTCAACAAATTGAACAAGGACAAAACCAAGCCGACGAACTACCGTCCGATCAGTCTACTATCGACGATGAGCAAAGCGTTTGAACAGGTTATACTCAACCGGCTCGTACCACATCACGACTCCAACGCGACTCTACCAGACGAGCAGTTCGGTTTCCGGAAGAAGCACTCCACTACCCATCAACTGACCCGAGTAGTGGAATTCGTCTCGCGAAAATTCAACGAAGATCGCTACACCGCCATGGCGCTCCTGGACCTGGAAAAGGCTTTCGACACTGTGTGGACGGACGGTCTGATACACAAGCTGTACGCAACCAAGACACCGGTCTACATAGTACGCCTGATAAGAAAGTATCTGACAAGCAGATCGTTCAGAGTCGCTTGCAGGGGCGCCCTCTCATCGTCACGTGGGATACCCAAAGGAGTGCCACAGGGAAGTCTTCTCGGCCCGTACCTCTTCAACATCTTCACGCACGACGTCCCTTCAGACGAGAGATGCAAGAAAGGGATCTACGCAGACGATCTCACTCTCTACGTCGCATCGCGAGATATCAACATGGCGGCTATATACCTACAGCGCGCGCTCGATCAGCTGGCGGCCTATTACAAGAAGTGGCGCCTCAAGCTGAACGCCGCCAAGACGGAAGCCATAACGTTCACAAGGAAACGTGCCATCACAACACCTGATTTCCAGATGCAAATGGAGGGACACGACATTGAGTGGAAGGAAGAAGTGAAGTACCTCGGCCTCACCATGGACAGAAGACTGAACTGGAAATCCCACGTGATCAACACGCAGAACCGGGCGAGGAAAGCGATCGGGGCCATGAGGCCGATCTTCAGCAGACGAAGTCCACTACCTCCCAGATCCAAACTCCTGGTATACTATACTCTTATACGACCTGTCATCACATATGCCATTCCCGTCTGGAGTAGCATATCACACTCTACACACACCAAGATCCAGTGCATTCAGAACTGTTGCATTAAAATCATTTTTAATACTAGACTCAGAACAAATCTCAAAAGATTACACACTGAAAAAGAAATACCTACCTTGTTCGAACACACACACCGCCTGACCGAGCGCTTTTACAGTTCACTCAAACACAACAAAAATCCTCTTATCAAATCAATCGGTCAATACGATTCACTTTGCGATTTTACATTCCGATACAAACACAGAATGCCGAAACACATTTTGTTAGATTTAAATTCAATTTGGCATATTCCAGACATGGACGAGTATTCGTAATAGGTACTTTCCTTTCCTAATTTCACGATTCCGATAGGTATCTCCCAATACCTATCCATTCCTGTCCTTATAAATATTTATATGTATGTATATTAGTATTGTTGGGTCCTAGAATCGACACTTTCCTGTGCGTCATTTTGCGACCCTGTCCTGCACTATTGGCATGGCTGTATAAAACATGTGTTTATCAGCCTGTGACTTGACCCCCACTCTCGGATCGGGTCGTTCGAACGGTCGACACCGGTCCCCATCACTTGAAAACCATCGCCCGGACCGGGAACTTCACTTCAACACTATCGCCGGGACAGAGAGGTGGGCCGCTCCTTAGCAGACATACAAACCAGGTGAGCAAGATGGCGTAATCCTTTTACCATTGTTTCCCCAGATAAATCGAATCATCCACCAAGTAGAACCTCGTTTTACAGTCCACTTAATTCAATACAAATCTTTCCAGAACCGATTCGCGGTTTCGGGATCGAACACATTGAATTTCATCGTTTCACAGTCCATTTAATCATTACAGGTCTTTCCAGAACCGATTCGCGGTTTCTGGATCGAACATTTGGTCCAATTCGAGCCGGACTACCGTATTATCGTATTATCGTACTACCGTACTATCGTATAATCGTACTATCGTATTATCGTTTATTGTTTTACCTACTTGGTGAATCGATTTGATTATCTGTTTTCCTAAAAACCTTTTCCATCGATTCCATTTTTGAGGCTACAAAGTGTTGATTATTATTCCGTGAATTGGTTTTTTATTGTCACGTAAAAACGGGATTCACACACGCTCGATTTTCGTATTTGAATTCCAAGATTCGTTGGTTGTTTTTGCTAAATAATTGTTGATTATTATTCCGTGAATTAGTTTTTATTGTCACGTAAAACGAAAGTCACACACGCTCGATTTTCGTATTTGAATTCCAAGATTCGTTGGTTGTTTTTGCTAAATAATTGTTAATTATTATTCCGTGAATTAGTTTCTTATTGTCACGCGAAACAAAACTTACCATGTCGGCACAGGCAGCGGTGAGAAACCGTTTATCGAATATACTGTTGATTGAAATTTATAATTGTTCATTAAAGGCATTAAATTCGGCTGATATTATAGATAAGAATTATCTACAGGTTAAGTTCAGGTACATCGAGTATGTTAAGCGGGAGTTCATAGAGTCGTACGTGATCCTCGAAACGGCTCAGAATAAAGATTGTGGCATGGAGGAATTACAGAATCATCATACATGTTTTATGAAAATGTACTTTGATATCCAAATTAATTATAATTCGGTTTTCCCTCCCATAGAGGATTGTCATTCGGCTAGATTTAACGGTTTTAATTGTCACAAGAATTACCCGTCGGTATTAGATTTCTCGCGTAATCGGATAAGTTCAGACGACAATAATTTCGACCTACCGACTGTTGAGAGGTATGTGTCGCCGCCTCCGGTTATTAACACAATTCTATCAACTAGTATCACGCCGCATGTGGAACTAATTAAAAAAAACCCAGGTGTTAACTAGCTCGAGTAACTCGTCCGTTTTATTATCTACGGCCGTCGTACAGGCAAGAGATAAACATGGACGTTATCAAAATGTACGCGTCTTATTAGATTCTTTAAGTCAAGCTAACTTCATAACTCATGACTGCTCAATTCGTTTGGGCCTCGACTGTTCTAATCGAAATATTCCTATTCGAGGAATTAGACAGTGGTCGGCCACCGCAGAGAAGGAACAGGTCAATGTTCGGATCCGTTCCCTCTGCTCCAATGAGTATGTTAATGGGGAATTCGTTTTGTTGTCAAGTATTTGTGCAGATGTCCCTAGTTCTCCCATTCGTCGGGGAGACTGGAAACATATCAAAAACTTGAATTTAGCTGACCCAAATTTTGAAACTCCATCTGCAATTGATATGTTGATGGGTGCCGGAATTTTTGCATCTATTCTTCGTTCGGGACGAATGGAAGGTGACCCTACTGAACCCATTGCTCTGAATACAGTTTTTGGTTGGATTTTAATGGGATATGTCGATAATTGCGTGTCTCATCCTATTAATTCATTTTTGGCTACTTCAGATTCAGTTATTGATACTCGTTTAAAAGCGTGTTGGGAAAACAAAGACCTTTCAATTCATCTTTCGTCGTCATCTCGAGAAGAGTCACTCTGTGAAAAGGCATTTTCAACTCAGGATTATAGAAATATTTCGGGACGGCACGTTGTTTCGCTCCCTTTCAAGGAAGAGTCATCGGAACTTAAGGATTCATATCATTCGGCAGTATCTCGACTGCATCACTTTGAACGTCGATGTTCGCAGAATCCACATTTTAAATCGGCATATATTAAATTCATGACAGAATATGAATTTTTAGGTCACACGATATATGTGACAAGCTCATTAACTTCGTTTGGAAAATATTTTGTTCATCATTGTGTGATTAAAGACACTGGTTCTACTAAGAACCTTCGAGTAGTTTTTGACGCAAGTTCGAAAACCACATCTGACCAGTCATTGAATGACATACTTTTGACAGGACCTAAACTTCAACAAGATATTGTGAAGTTAATTTCGAGGTTCAGAACGCATAAAATAGTTTTTACAGCAGATATCTGCAAAATGTATAGACAAATCTTAGTTCGTCCGGAGGATAGACCGTATCAACACATTTTGTGGCGTGAATCATCTGATCACGAGATCAAAGAATTTGAATTACAAACTGTGACTTACGAAACTGCTTCTGCACCTTTTCTCGCTGTAAGTACGTTACATATTTTAACTGGAGCTTCCACGCTCGAAGCGGCGCGTAAATTACAACAAGATTTGGTGGAGTTGCTTCATCTTGGCGGTTTTGAATTAAGTAAATGGTCTAGTAATTGTTCAGAATTACTTTCTGATATTCCAATTTCACATCGGGAATTACCTATAGAATTAAATTCGGATCATGATAGTATTCGGATTTGAGGTATTGGTTGGGATTCGAAAGGTGATTCGTTTTCGTATAGAATCAAAATATCCCAAATAACTTATTCGGAAAAGTTAATATTATCAATATTTGTTACGATTTTCGATTCGCTTGAATGGATTTCTCCCGTTACGTTTTCGGCAAAGTGTTTATTACAATGGTTGTGGAAGCCTGGATTGAACTGGGACATTCCAATCCGTGCCGTAACATTGGCTAGCATCGACATTCCGCGCTACATCGTAGAGAGTGTTGATAACAATTATCAATTAGTAGGTTTTGCCGATGCGTTTGAAAAGGGGCATGCCTGTGCTGTGTTGTACATTCGGTCCAAGCACTCGGAGCATAGAGTTAATATTCGCCTTTTGATTGCCAAGCTAAAGGCGGTTCGCGTAAAAACCCTTTCTATTCCGCGGTTAGAATTATGCGGCGCTTTATTGCTCGCTCGACTTTTAGATTACGCTTTGAAATCTGTTAATGACATTTTAAATATTGATAAAGTGTTCGCTTTTACGGATTCTACCATCGTTTTGTCATGGATTCATACGCCAACCATGACTTCATGGGATGAAGCCGTCTTAGATAGATTTTCGTCATTAACAAAAATACAACAAGTTACAACTTGGATTGTGAGATTTATTGTTAACATTCAACATAAGGTAGAAGATCGCAATTTCGGAGTTGTTATTGTCGAATAATTATATTCATCGCTAAATATATGGATAGATAAAGTGCAACAAGTGCATTTTCATAATAATTTAAACTAAATTCATCATAATTCTTCTCACGAAATTCATCATAATGCTTATCACGTTCGCAAATTAATACTTTCTTTTGTAGATTCGGTTGATTTACTTAGAGTTGGTGGGAGATTGCATCATGTCCCTATCACTTCTAATAGTCAACATTCCATATTTCTATGTAATAAAAGTAATCGACTAATTTGATTATTGATTCGTATCGTTCGGTTTATTTGCACGCGGGACCTGGGACGTTATTATTAAGTTTACATGTAACAATTTGGATTGTTCCCGCTCGCAACGTCATTTGTTTACGCCTTAGCAACTGCATAATTTGGTTTAAGGCTCGTCCTTTTAATTTACAACTTGTCATGGGCGATTCGCCACAATCTCAATTTCGTGAAGATTGTCCTTTTTTCAATATTGATGTTAATTTAGGTGTCCCCTTTCTTCAATAAAAGAAAGAAAGCGTAGAGGAACAAAAGTGTTAACCACTTATTTGTGTTTATTTATTTGTTTTAAGTACCAAAGCAGTACATTTAGAAATAGTATTTGACTTAACGTCCGCAGCATGTTAAGCGTGTTAGATCGCGTTCCTAGCTGAACGGGGATTATGTTCTAGTCTCACTAGTGACAATGGCACAAATTTCGTCGGTGCTAATAAACATCGAACGGCTCACGAACATATATCATCTGCCGTTATTATTACGCGTCAAATCAAGTGGTGTTCTCACCTCCCTTCCGTATCTCATTTTGGAGGCATATAGCTGGGGCGTATCGAGGAATGTCATTTTGATCATGATCAAGTCGTGCGTGTAGTGATAGTTAAAAATGCACACGGAACATTTCGTCGGCCAGTTGTCAAAGTTTATCCGTTACCGGTCTAAGTGTTCATCGACCATGACGAGGATATATGTAACCTGGTTTCGTCCCATGAATCCGTGATTGTCAATAGTTTATCTACTTTATTTTATTTCTTTTTTGAATAATGTTATAGTAAATAGATAAAGTAATTAGTTTAATAGTTTTACGTAGTAGTAAAACCAATTTTTCATTAATAATCGGAGGTGGCAACGCACATTTTCAAAAATAGGTGATCGAACTTATTAGATAGAGTTGTGCTAATAATCTATTATCTATATTATTATCCTAGTATGACTCCTGTTGAGTCTTCGATGCGTACATGTTGCAAATAGCATACGAATAAAAATAAATGTTTTCAAACACGACGACAAGACAGCGATGTGTGTTTTCCGTTTCTAATGAATAACGATGATGTTTTTCCACTATTTTGACAAGAACCGAAGGGAAGACTCTACTGTAGTTTATTCGAGTTTCAAAGTGAGTTTCCATAGACGTTAAATATCGGTTGCTTACACAAATAATTAATAATTTTGAGATTATCATTTTCGGTTGTTATGATTTGATTTGTTTATTGACAATAATCGAGAATGTGTGAATCATCGACGTTTGGTAGATAAGAGATTTTCATCTCTTCTCGGGGGGGGGGAATGTTGGGTCCTAGAATCGACACTTTGATGGGTCCAAATGTGATGTTCATTTTTACCCCGTTCCTGTACCTATTTCCTATGCGCCATTTTGCGACCCTGTCCTGCACTATTGGCATGGCTGTATAAAACATGTGTTAATCAGCCTGTGACTTGACCCCCACTCTCGGATCGGGTCGTTCGAACGGTCGACACCGGTCCCCATCACTTGAAAACCATCGCCCGGACCGGGAACTTCACTTCAACACTATCGCCGGGACAGAGAGGTGGGCCGCTCCTTAGCAGACATACAAACCAGGTGAGCAAGATGGCGTAATCCTTTTACCATTGTTTCCCCAGATAAATCGAATCATCCACCAAGTAGAACCTCGTTTTACAGTCCACTTAATTCAATACAAATCTTTCCAGAACCGATTCGCGGTTTCGGGATCGAACACATTGAATTTCATCGTTTCATAGTCCATTTAATCATTACAGGTCTTTCCAGAACCGATTCGCGGTTTCTGGATCGAACAAGTATATTCCCATAATTATTTATGTACATAAAAACAGACATACACACCATCACCTCACAATGCAGGGCGTCAGATATGACGTCACTGAAGGCCACAATGTCTTCATGTTCGACATGTGGCCGTTTCCACCTGTATAGGGTTTTCTATGGTTTTCCCTATTACCGCGGCGAATGCGGTGGAATTCCTAAACAAAGGCCATAGCCGACCCCCCCCCATCCCCACTCAACACGAACACACTTATGTATATATGCCGTAGTGCTGTGTCGAGAGGGAGAAGACGTTGATGATCCGGTAATTTTCATGCTATTTTTGTAGGGTTTTTACAAACATATTTTTTCCCTACGTAAACTCCTGAACTTAAATTCAATAGTCCGTAAATGCATTTTTTCACCCACATGAGGTAGCAAAGTAAGGCGCAATGCGCCGTCCTATTGGTATAAGGGACAAGAGTTAGAGTTAGAATCAGTAACTTTAAATGATTCATCACTTAATGATAAATAAGAATCTAGAAAATGAAAAAAAAAAAAAAAATGGAGCGTGAGACGTCACCCAACACTGTTAAATTCTGTGATTTATTGGAGTTTTGGACTCCGTCAATGGGTCGATGAACCAACTCATGATGCTGGCGGCATCGTTGACATTTTTGTAACAAGGCGTAATGGCCCACCATTGATAGCAAAAGTTTGTGATATTGGTTTATCGGATCATTGTCTCGTCCGCAGTGAAATCGACTTTAACCCGCCAAAACTTCCATACAGAACAATATTATCCAGAGAGTGGCGTAAATTTGATTTTGACAAGTTCCTCGAAGAACTTATAAATTCTTCCCCATGCATTAATTGTAACTGGGAAACGAAAACATCGACAGAACTTATCGATGAATACAATTCAACCCTTTTGAATATAATGAATAAATATGCTCCAATCGCCTCGAAAAGTCGAAAAGTTCGGAAGTCTGATGGCTGGTTTGACGAAGAGTGTCGGAGCTAGAAGAGGCTGATGCGAAGACTAGAGAGGTCATACAAAAAAAAACTCAGATGTAACTCCCAGAGACGAGTGGATTAATGCTCAAAAAGAGTATAGAAGCATAATAAGTGCTAAGAGATCCGAATATTGGATTAACAAAATCGACTCTGAGCGAAAAAATCCACGACGTCTCTGGAACTCAGTGAAAACCATCATCGCTGATACAATTGTGCAAAATACTATAGACATTACTCCTGAGGCCTTTTCTAGATTTTTTAGTGACAAAATAGACTCTATACGCGCTTCCACATCTTCTGCCCCTCCGCCAATATTCACAGCAAATTCCAAGGGAACTCTGTCATCTTTTAAACCCACATCACTAGAAGAAGTAAAAAAGTTAATTTTGAACTCTCCAAATAAACAATGTGTTCTTGACCCTATCCCAACGTGGCTTCTCAAGAAATGTTGCAACGTGCTAGCCCCATTCTTCGTTCACGTGTTTAATAAGTCCTTAAGCATAGGTGACTTTCCCGAACCACTAAAGTCTGCAGTAGTTACCCCAATAATAAAAATAAAAACACAGTTTGATGCCGATAATTTGGGTAATTATCGACCTGTGTCAAATCTTCCCTTCGTAGCAAAAATACTAGAAAAAATTGTTGCTTCTCAAATAACCTCCCACTTAAACTCAAATAAATTATTTACCGATCATCAATCTGCATATAGAAGGTTCCACTCCACAGAAACCGGATTACTTCGTGTCCTGTCGGATATATCCCTTGCCATAGTCAGGTGAGTTAGCACTCATTTCACTTTTAGATATGAGCGCCGCATTTGATACAATTTACCACGACTTTCTCATTAAGAGACTAGAAGTGACATTTGGTTTGAATTCTAAGATCAAAAATTGGCTACAATCCTATCTATCTAATCGTTTTCAAGCAGTGAAGGTTGGAAACAAACAATCCAACTTCATAAAAATTACTTCGGGGGTACCGCAGGGATCCGTTTTGGGTCCACTTCTTTTTATCCTCTTCACAAATGATGTCGCGAAAATTATCGAGTCATTTGGTCTTTTATCCCACTGTTACGCTGACGATCAACAAATTTACTTCTACTGCAAACCAAATGAAATTGACGACCTTAAAATTCGTAAAGCCGAGTGTCTAGAAGCAATCACTCTCTGGATGTCCTCAAACAAACTAAAGTTAAATCCTTCAAAGACCGAGTTTCTCTGGGCAGCCACGAATAGACGCCAACATTTAATTGACTATTCACCAATTTCAATTTCCGGCAGCGACCTAATTGCAAAAACAACTGTGAAACTTCTGGGCGTTTATCTGGATTGGGACCTTTCGTTAAAAAGTCAAGTAAACAGGACTGTTAGCGCTGGGTTCTTCTATCTCAGGCAACTTAAGTCAGTTCGAAAGAATCTTTCTACAGAGGCAACTAAACTGCTTGTTAACTCATATATAGTGTCACGTCTTGATTACTGTGATGGCATCTACGCAAGTCTTCCTAAGTGCCAAACTGATAAATTACAGTCGGTTTTCAACGCCGCAGCAAGGCTGATCACTGGGGTACCCAAGTTTTCGCACATTTCTGAACACCTCCGAAATCTTCACTGGCTGAAGTGTCCTGAGAGGATTCAGTACAAGTTATGTTGGTTGGTGTTTAAAGCTATGAACGAAATGGCCCCACCCTATATCTCTGAGCTGTGCGTTCCAGAAAATACTGGTCTGAGGCAGGCAACTCTTCGATCGGCGACATCATCTGCTATCGGAAGGTTGAAGGAACCTAAACGCAATCCGAACACTAAGTTTGGTGACCGTGCATTTGGAGTATCCGGCCCTAAGGCTTGGAATAAACTTCCTATGGAATTGAGATGCATAACCAGCCCGACAGAATTTAGATCAAAACTAAAGACTCACTTTTTCAGGCACTCCTTTCCATCAATTTTCCATTCTGCTTATACTGACAAACGAAAGAAAAAAAATTCATTAAAAGTTCGATTTTAGCGATGTGAATTTACGAAAAATTGGCATGTATCTTAATTTAATAATCCTAATAAAATTCGTTAAACTATAAATATAAATGTTTTCTTTGGTTGAGCCTCAAATGATTTGAATTTTAAAAAAGGCACAACCGAGGACATGATATTCAGTCAAGAAAATTCTAATAAGACCTTTAATTTATGTTTTTAATTCAGTAGCAAACATTAGTCAAACATATCTTAATTTGTCAGCTTAGATAAACCAGCTTTTATTTTATTTTTGTATCATTAATCGTTTTGAAAATACGCAACTTTATTTAAAAGCATCTCCTGAATAATATAAAATTTAGAGTTCTTTCTTTTCTCGTAATTTCTTTTTTTTTGAAGAAAGACAAATATTCCCGGGTTACGAATAACCTGACAATATTTGAAAAACTCCTACTGCCATCATAAGAAGCGGAAGATGTTGCTTGTGCAATGATGGAGGACTTAGCCAGCAGAGGAATTGAACGCACGACGCCCGGGTGGGAATCCGACGCGTTTGTCCACTCAGCTACCGACCGGTCAAAAAATTGCATTTCATGTTCCTGGCAGGACAGTTACAAGACAGTACCTACCATATTATTGTGACAACTCTACTTCAACCTCGCAATATTATACTCCTATGCAACGAATCAAACATCTGGGAAACAAATACTCCCGATGTTCTTGATATATTTAGTATGTCAATATCACAATATAAGCGTATCTTAGTAAAGTTTTTTTCGACTAGAGCTAATTTATTTGATGAAACCATTTATCTCTGGATGTACCTCCTACTCACTACTATTTATTTTTTTCTTGTACAATATGTTTGCACTGCTTATGAGTATAACATATTTTTGAAATGTAAATATTTGTGTAAAAGCCTTTAATGGGCGTAAATACAAATGCAATATCTTGCTTACTTTTATTATTTAATCTGATTTAGATCCTTTTCAATCAATTTTCGTTTGTTTTGCTTTCATTTATATAACTATGTTTTACTTTTTTTCATAATTTGATTAATTATTAATTTTCTATTTTTATAATTTCAATTTTAATAACACAGGGACAAATTTAATAATAGCATGGCAAGCAAAAAAATCTATTATTAAAACAACATGATTTTTCATGGAATAAGATAAAATTATAAATGTGATATGACAACGCTTATAGTAGTTCGACATCTAATGAAGTCGTGTCACATACAGTGTAAAATTAATATGACACAACACTGACAAACGACCATCCGTGTCCGTCAATGTGTTAAATTTATATTTAGCCAAAAACATTTAAAACACATATGGGCTAAACATTTCAAACACTTCAAGATAGCAAGTTTGAACTATTAAAATGGAGTTTAAAATATGAAGTTTTGCCTAGACCATAACTAAAAACAACCTGACCTAAGTAAATGTAAAGTACCTATTTATAATTTAAAGCTCTTCAAATAAACCGAAATTGGGATAAACCCACTAATATTAGTACAAAAGGCAAAAAAAAATACAGATCAATGAAAATATTTTGCACCAACATTTACATATTTTATAAAAACCCCTAATTTGCTGGGGATCAATGTTTTAATGAAGTTCTGCCAACATTTTTTACTGCATGATGAAGAAGCACCTCCGCTAGTTGAAGTTTCCGTGTTGCTTTTAATACTTTTTTTACTGCTTACCAGTCTGCTACTTCCGCTATGATTCCACTTTTCATTCCGAGTGCTACCTGCTTCCCTCTGGCAGGCGCAGACGGTAAAAGCAAGCTCCAATCGAGGGCCTGCAATTAATAATTTTCTTTAGACGAAGCAATCATTTACTTTTGATGAAACAAATATTTATTATATAGACCGAAAAGGATTAGGAATCTTTTGAAACAATTTATTTATTCTAAGGAGTGTTAGAAAATCTAAGCAAAGTAAGTTGGGTTGTGAGAGGCGAATACAGCAGCCTCAGATATAAGGAATTGGAGGGATACAGCAAAAAACTGGCAGGGGTGGTGGCGTCCAGGACCCCCCGAAGGACTGAAATGCCAGTAATATACACATAACTACAGATGTCTTAACAATAAACATACAACACCCAGATCAACAATGCCGATGTCTATTTAATATCGGTGTGCTACAGCGGGGATTGAGCCCAAAACCTCCTGACCTTGGAGTAAGAATATATGTGGAGAAAGAGCAAAATATTTTTTACCCAACCTATACAAATTTGCGATAAATCACTTTCTCCGGGTCTTTACGTTGTATACCATGAGAGAGAAGAGACAAGAAAAGTTTTCACATAATATTGCAGCACTTCTAAGTATGTAGGAATGTTCTCCGTCCGCGCTAACTTCACATCATGAGTCGCATAAATTACGTCAACGGATTTTGAGATTATTTCCTACATTGGGGTTGATTAAAAAACTTGCAGTGGTTATACAAATAAGTCGTACATTATGGTGATATGTCCTATGCGTGAATGTTCAAATAAGACCAAACAAAGATTATAAAATATCACTTTTCAGAGGTATTTCAACAATTTTAAATATTTTTAACCAAACTTTAGAATTTCTTCATTTTTAATGATATAAAGACATAAAATAAACAAAAAGCTTCCTTCATTATTTAGGCAAACCTTCCGTTATTATGACTTTATTAATCATTTTAATGGTGTATTGGGATATTGTTTTGTTTATTGTGTTCAAATATTTTTTATCAAAACTGTCCAAATTCCATGTGGGGGATAACTAATAGGCTATCCAATATCCTTTATATATCTTTGTCTCTTTCTATCAAGTCAGTATAAAGTCAACAAAACTGACTACACTGTTTCATAAAGGTACCTCTCCATGTATATTGTTACTCCAAGCTCCTGACTCATACTGTACTGATATGATTGGGCAAGGTACTTACTGCACTATTTTTCTTCTTAACTTCCAAGCAGCAACCTTGTGTGGGACAAATAGAACAGGCCCAGTTTCGCAGAGATCATCCCTTGTGACACCACAGCACAGGCAAATGAAACCGCACCAAACGACTCATGTTTCTCAGAAAGTAATTGCTTTGTTCGGCAATGTTTTCTTCATGAAATCTAGAAAATAAAATTGTTCAAATTATTATCTTTCTTAGAGTAAGCTAAGAACTATTTTAACAACCTATGGCCGAGTGGTTAAGATACTCAGCTACAAATCTGGAGGTGGCGGGTTCAAATGAGTTTTTATTAATTAATGTGTTTTTTTTATTAATTTCACATTTCATTAATACAAAATAATGTATACTATATTTTTGGCACATTCCGAAGTGGTAGATACTTTCAATATCGCCCTGGAGAAAGACCACCACCAATCAGAATCGAAATGTTGCTTGAAATGACTTTAGCCATGTTTGGTGACCAGATTTGAATAGCCAGGTACTTCCCAACCTTCCTCATACCCAATCCCTTCAGCCTCACAACATACCCCAAATGGAGATGCCATAGTCCCACTGGCTCCGGAGAGTTGGGACTTTTGTGCGGTATTCACATAAAACTAATGTCTACATGCAGGGACTTACAGAAACTATTTTCTTCTTAACTGCCTGGGCATATTTTTCCATTTTCTTCTGCAGGTGCATTCTTCTGTGGAAATGTTGCAATCCACCAAATATCCTACAATCTCAAACCGACTGTTATCCTTTATAGGTTTTTCTGGAACCTAAAAGAAAAGAAAAATATTTATGTTAATAATATTATCAACAGGAAATTGTGGCGGCATATTATTTCATGACTTTGACTGACAATATTCTAAAATGGCTGACCGTGAAAAACAACACTAATAAATAAGGTTGCCTTTAGGAACTGTTATTGGAACCTCTTTATTCGTCACTCCCACCAACGATGCTGAAATCACTCGCCAATCAAATAGCCCCGCCAGTTAGCCAACAATCAGACGGTGCTGTCTAAAGCTATCTAATTGATCCAAAATGCTGAATATGGTCGAAATTAAAAAGCAGAAACAAGCGAAATAGGACAACTTTATTGTTAAATCGAGTGCTACTGCCCGCTTAATTAGCAGTTATTTTAATGATGTTAAAACACACTTTCCTGGGGAAAATTACTATGTCGGCCTTTCCAAACTTTTTGGTGTTGTTTTAGCAGTAACACAACATACAGCATAAAGACATTTACAGATGGAACAATCTCCAACAAAATGAGACCACTTTTTTCGCTTAGTGTCTCATGTAAGGGTTCCACTGTATTTACTCTGTTGCAATGTTGATTCTATGGATGTTTACAAGTAGGAAGCATGTTTTTTGTTTGTTACTATACAACGTCATCCATTTTAGAAATAAAAGTATTACCTACACATATTATAGATGTATAAAGCTCTTTGCCTACCTACACACTATATTTTGAGTCGTGTTGCGAGTTTTGATTCGGATAGCCTTTAATATTCCCAATACAATGCAAAAATATATTGACACACATGTATATAACATATTAACTATATGTATTAATAAATAAATATGTATTGACATGGATTATTTATCATTATTTCAGACTTATACAATGCCGGTAGAAGTAGTGTATTGTTGCAAACTCCTATACACAACTCTACAGTTATCGGAAGAAGAGAGTTTAATATTAAATATTAAACAAGCTTTATGATTATTATTTTTATCTATCAACAATAATAACAACACAACGATGGATTTTAGTAAATTTTCGCCAACTTACCGCCACCATTTTACTACCCATCATAGGATCGGCGAAACGAAAAGAAAAGTAATGACAAAGATTTAGTTCGCAAAATAATGTTCCAGATGGTTCACTCTATTGACTACGTACGTCCGATTGAACATTAAAAATTCGTTTGTAGTTCAACTAATTCAGTAAGGCAAGGCCATTTGACGATGCGATCGCGAACAATTGAAATAAGACAAACAGGCAGACCTAAACATTGGCCGACACGTTTAAAACTTGATAAGCATAGACAATTTTCTTAATTTCCCGCTCCGAATCTCTATGGTTAGAATTAGAGATGGTCGTTATTCCTGTCGCAGTTATAAGGAATCGGTTTGAAGACGGTAGCTAGAACCATCGATATTATTTTTTCGGGGAACCGGCTATTTTAGAAACCGATTCTTATTTTTGGCAAATGAAAATGTCGAGCAGGTACAATCTGTTATAATATGTTACAACAAATCGGTTGCGGTTAATAAGGTTCCAGAATTTCCTGATAACTCGCGCTTCTAAGAAACAAGGAATAAGTTTCAGTGCTTTTTGTTCCTAGAATTTCACTAGCAACCACCCCCCTCCTATTCCCATGAAATAAAAATAATCAGAGGATCACCATTTTTTGATATCACACATAAACACTGCTCACAAATTTTCTTTTTGGAACCTTTCTGGTATCAGTAACCATCTGTTTCCTTACCCAAAAATATGCTTATTGTGACAATGACTAATTAACCGAGCACATTCTATGGAACTGTGATCTTAAGATGAATGCCAGTAGAGATTTTCGATATTCTTTTTACCTATGAACCTTCCCGGTAATCGGTTCCAAAGATAACTAGGTAAATAATCGGTTCTTCACCAGTTACAAGTAACTGGAGCCGCAGCGACACCCAATTTCCGATATCAACCATCAAAAAGATTCACGAAGAAAGATTTCATATTATAAAGATTATTGAGGCGATTTCATATTTTGGTTTAGATATATATATATATAAATTTAGATAGAAGGGGGGTTGCTAGCGATTCCCTGAAAATGAAAGGAACTGTAATCAGAACAGGCTCCTTGCAAAAAAAAGATATTTCATGAGGGGTTCTAGCGATGTTCGAAAAACGAAAAGCACTGCAAATGTGGAACTCGTGAAATGGACCTTTAAAGCCAAAAAGCATTTAATGGCCAGAAGCGGTTCCTCGGATAAATGAATGGTTTGTTTTATTATTTCATTGAACTACTTTTAAATGTATTATTATTTAATTGTGTTATGTTACATACAATATATAAATTTACAACTGTAAATGATTTTTTTCACCCTCAACCAAATAATATTTCCTTGAAGGTTAATGTGAATTAAATAATTAATAACATTTCTCTTCATATTTGGGGATGCTATGTAGAGGGTCTTTTCGAGGAAAGGGAGGCACGAATCTGGATCTTGAACATGCCCATATTGTCGGAGGGAGGAAAGACAGAGGCTGGTAAATCATTCCACAGCCGAGCAAGTTGGAGAAACGACCTGTTCTGTATATTACATGCTCATATTTGTACTATACTTGGAACGTCGAAGCGTTTGAAGATTTCTGTTGACTCTGAGTTTCTCCTAGTTCAATATTTCATTTCAGTTGCTCTCTAGCTATGCAGGGCATCAATCAACTTCTGCAGGAATGCCTTTCTATAGAAAAACCTTCAACGGATCCAACAATTTCATTGTACAATGAACTTGATGCCAACAGTGATAAATTTCCCATAAAATTCCCAGTGGAATCTGTGAGGTTAGCTATAAAGAAAAAACTTTTGCTTAAATCAATTTTGTTTTTTATCTCCATCACATTCGATGACCAGCAAATCGACAATCTGTGCTATTTTTTATTAAACGCCGAGTCTCGGCCCATTTCTGCTTGTGATCAAATTGAGGTCAACTTTCAAGCAAAATGGCCATGCTGCTATGCTTTTTCAAATGATCATTTGATCAAAAGCTGAAACGGGTCAAGAATCTTCGTTTGATGGGAATCGTCCAAATTTCAGAAATTCAAAATGGTGCCGTCCGTTGATTTGATGGTCATCAAATGTGATGGAGTTTGAAACACCCCGAGCTAATATTATAATGTTTTGTTCTGCGCAAAGTTGTCAAACTATTTTTTTTCAATTAGGTGCAAGACATTAGTGGGAGATGTTCCAAAGTCAGTTTTGGAAGAGAATATTCAATCTTCGTATCCTCTCATACATGAGAAAGTACTGATTCAAATTTGCAAATTCCTTCTTTATAAAAGGTAAACTATCTAATAATTAAATGAAAATAAAATAATAACTTTGTATACTTGGAGAAAGAATATATGGAGAGGTACCTTTGTGAAACAGTGTAGTAAGGTTGGTTGACTTTATACTGACTCGATAGAAAGCGACAAAGATATATTAAAGGATCTTGGATAGCCTATTAGTTACCGCCCACACGGAATTCGGACATTTTTAATTAACATATTTGAACACATTGAACAAAACAATATCAATACACCATTAAAATAATTTATAAAGTCAAAATATCACACATACACTAATAACAGAAGGTTTGCCTAAATAATGATGGAAACTTTTTGTTGATTTTATGTTTTTATATCATTAAAAATGTGAAAATTCTAAAGTTCGGTGAAAAATATTTAAAACTGTTGAAATACCTCTGAAAAGTGATATTTTATAATCTTTGTTTGGTCTTATTTGAACATTCACGCATAGGGCATATGCCCAGTGATATCACCATCATGTTTGATTTATTTTTATAACCACTGCTAGTATTTTAACCAACACAAATATGGGAAATAACCTCAAAATCCGTTGACGTAAGTTATACGACTCAATGTTGTGAAGTTAGCGCGGACGGAGAACATTCTTACATACTTAGAAGTGTTACAATATTATGTGAATACTTTTCTTGTCTCTTTCTCTCATGGTATACTACGTAAAAACCCGGAGAAAGTGATTTACCGCAAATTTGTATAGGTTGGGTAAAAATATTTAGCTCTCTCTCCATATATATTCTCACTCCAAGTTTGTATAAGTTCACAGATTTTCGCCATCATCATCAAACTGTGGTCACGTACAGTCGACTTATTTATATGCAATTTTGTTACCTCTAGTTTTACTCTAAAATATGTTACACTCTGAGGTCTTTTTTCCAGGCAACATGGATCACAAAAAGAAAAAGATCTCTACAGAATAATGGGAATCAAGGAGTTTGTTGACAGATTGCTTTTAAAGAGGTCTGTAGTGTTTTTTGGTAAACAGGACCGATATTTGCTGTTTTCTGGAGAAGCGGGGTAAAAACCATAATTTATTATTATTAAAGACGTCAATGCTACTCTTATTCAAATATTGTAACACTGAAGAGGTAAACCGATTGAAGTGTGTTGTAGGCGTGTCCGTGCGCCCGAAGTAAGGTCAATTTTATCTCACTGACCAAACATTTTCAAATATCAAAATTCTTTCTTAAAAAAATAATTAGTTTCTTTGGCCTGTCTGGGACCTAGGAGTTGAAAGGTCTTGTGTAAATTGCTGACATCAGTTTTCTATCAAATCGGTATAGATCACACTTCTACGGATTTTCTGTTCAGTGATTGACCATATGAAATTTCCATATTGATTGTGTTGAAAGGCAATGATTCTTATATGAATATTTGAGAATTTCACTGGTTTGAATATTCGACTGGTCGGATGAATCGAGTTCGAATCCTGCAGTGGGTACCAATGTTTGTGGTATGTTCCAGAGTGGTAGATACTATCAGTATCGCCCCGGTAAAAGACCACCATTCAAATTGAAACATTACTTGAAATGGCTTTAGCCGTGTTCAAAAAATAAAAATAAATAATTAGATCTAAATATCCAGGTACTTCCCAACCTTCCTCTTCCCCATCTCCTTTCTTTCCCCAATCCCTTCGGCCTCACAACATATTCCAATTGGGGATGCCATAGTCTCAATGGCTCCGGACAGTAATCACGTGAAAAAAAAAGCCTTTTTAAATTTTTTTTTAAATTTCTAATTTACAGGATATCAGGGTGGATGAAAGTGGGTACGGACGATGAAATGGAGCCACTTGTCCTGATGAAGTGTTTGAGCTATGATGAAATGAAGATATCTGCAATGTTGTATGTTTCCGGGAACACTGTCTTCATTAATGATGGCTGCCGAACTAACAGAGGTGTGGTGACCTCAGATCTGGACACCATTGAACGCTATGGCGTTATCACAGGTAAATTAGTTTAAGATTTACAATATTGCATTGGCTTTCCACCGCGAATTAACAATTTCAAGAATTTAAAGATTTTCATGAAGTTTTTCTTTAATAGGATTAATTGGAACACGGTTAACGAAGAAGAATGTCATGGAATACCAGGAGATCATTATTGATGAGAAGCAGAATACTTCTGCTAACGGATATGCTTCTAACAAGGACCAAAGCCCCGTCAAGAAAATCAAATCTTCCATTCCTCAGAACGATATTGAAAAATATCTATGGAGACAGCTATGGGATGAGTTTTATAATGTAAGCCATCCATCTAGAGTTATATCTATTCAGACTTATGCATCTACAGCTGGAGAGGGGCTTTTCTATTTGAAATCTTCACAAAATGGAGTACTCCCTCATGTTGGAAAGGGTTGAGAAGACAGACTTCTTGCTGGGCCATGCTCAGATTTCACTCCTTGCAGCTCAGATGAGAGTGTTATACCAACTCTTAATTTTTTTTGAGAACTCTGGCATTTTGAAAAGCATAAGTCTCTACATCCCTCTTTGTTTTACCAATCAGCCGATGGTTCTGTCACGCTGGTGGAGAAAGGCATTTTAGGGGTAATAGAATCATTTATGATATTTATACATACTCATATTACCATATTACGCCATGAGGAGAGATCCAAAGTGTATTATTTAAAGAATTTATTCTCCATAACGTAACCGACTATAATAATGATTTTAATAATACCAAATTTTTTACTTTATTCTACTATTTTTTATTTAAAACCTGACTAGTTTCACCTTATGACGGGCATCTTCAGACTGGTACCATCTTTTCTAATTTTGAAACTGTTAATTCGTGGTGGAACTCCATTTTAATGATTTTAATAATACCTATTTTTTTAATAACAATCTAAGGGTGCCCGTCATAAGGTGGAACCGGTCAGGCCTTAAGTAAAAAAATTGGTATTATTAAAATCATTAAAATGGAGTTCTACCACGAATTAACAGTTTCAAAATTAGAGACTTTAATAATTTTTTATTTATTTGTTTATTCTTGTTAAAACATTTAAAAAAACATGGATTTGATCTATGTCTGTCTCACTAGGATATACCTGTGTCGAGACAGATGTAAATATTTGGATAATTTGTCTTGCACTGTTTTTGTGAAAAATCACCTTAAGGGCGCTGTGACTACGACCTATTTTAGACTAGTAAATGGTGTCTGAGAAGGACTAAACCTCTTAGAGGTTTTGATAACTAAAAAACGAGCAATTAACTCTAAATTCATAATATAGACCTTTCAATTAACAGCAAAACAATATAAGATAGAGACTAAGTCTTTTTAAAATATTTATAGGTCTACACTTTACTGATTTCTCATATTTTGTAATTTAGATATTTGAAATCAAAATTAAATCATTATTATCTATCTAACCATTACGTCCTTTCCCTGATAGAGTACTCTGGGAGAAAAGAGTGCAATCGACCTTTTATTGGCGCACAGTTCTTGTCTACTTTACACAATATACATCAATAATTTTACTGCGTCAATTTACTATTCTAGGAACCTAGTCTCACCTATGACGAAGCCTTGCAAATCCACAATAAAGAAGTAGCAGAAGATAGCTCCACTAAAAGATTTAAAATGGATAAAAAAATATTATTTGATAACTACATTTATTCACAACATATCAGCATTGCTTTTGACTGCAGTCTTTTGGAGGCTGACCATCGGGCGGCAGTCAAGGCAAAAATGGCATTTCTTCATGTTGTTGGAATTGGTATTGCATTTTAACAATAATTTTGAATATTAATTAATATAAATAATTTTCTTTGTGAGTATGTAAGTACATACTTATGAGTGTTAACTTTTCAAATTTGAAACTGGTGTCAACACTCCCGTATTCTAATATAACCCCGAACGAGTAAAGTTTTCAAAGCCAGTTTCTGACCTCAGACTAAATGGTAAGTCATTCCAAGAATGTAGACCCAGCGCGTTTGATGCTGTGTTCTAAAACTTCACAACGTGCTTACAAGAGGGTTCAACCAGCCTGTTTAGCGCATCAGACTTGAGCGTGAGTTTCCTTTGTGTAAAATATTATAATCCTACATCTTATAATACCGTTTTGTTATTTTAGGTCTGGGTGTTTGGAGAGAATTCAACCACCAAGATGACCTGTTCATCAAAGTGTTCTTGAAAAGAATAGAAGCGTTGTCCACACAGCTGTCACGAGTCTCTGATGTGTATTTCTCTTACATGCAAAACATTTCTGAAAGTAGGTTCCCATTTAATGCAAAGAATTCCTCAAATGCCCCAACAAACTGTTATTGAATATATGCATATACGAGGCCTGTTCAAAAGAAAAGGTGAATTTTGAATTTTCGCGGGCTGTGTACATTCGATTATCGATTTTTTTTTGTTATGTTGGTACACATATTTTAATCATATGATAGCATTATCAGCCATTTTGGATTAGTGGTTTGTTTTTGACAACTGGACAGGTTAGTCACGTTTTTTAATTTAAAAAAAAATGGATCAAAGAATAAAATCCATGATTTGTTTTTCCACAACTCCAGGGCGCTCATCGTCATTAACATCTTCTCGGCCTTCTGTAAAGCGCTTGTACCACTTATACCACTTTTTTGAGACAAAGTAGACTCGCCGAATCCCATAGTCAACATTTTAAGTGCGTTGGAGCACTTTATTCCATTCTTAACGCAAAATTTAATACATATTCTATGGTCCATTTTTTTCAAAAGTAAAAAATCTAAGAACACACAAAAACGTGACTAACCTTTCCAGTTGTCAAAAATAAACCACTAATCCGAAATGGCTGATAATGCTAACATATAATATTCCTCATAATATTATTCATATAATATTATTCAAAATATTCCCATATCTCAGAGCACCTCAAAAATCTTCACTGGCTTAAATGTCCCGAAAGAATCCAGTTTAAGCTTTGCTGGATGGTTTTCAAATCAATTAACGGAATGGCTCCGGCTTATTTAACGGAATTGTGTATTCCTGAAGATTCCAATTCGCGACAGTCAACTCTTAGATCAGCAATGTCATCGGCTATCGGAAGGTTGAAAGAACCAAAGCGCACACCAGACACTAAGTTTGGAGAGCGCGCCTTCGGAGTGTCAGGTCCTAAAACCTGGAATGGACTACCACATGATCTGAGAGTAATAAAAGACTCGGCAGAGTTCAGAGCCAAACTCAAAACTCATTTTTTCAGAAAATCATATCCATAATCAAGATGTAACAAGCCCAATAGAACCAAGAAAACTTTTCAGACTCTCATTCCTTAAATTCATTAGAAGATTATCACCATTATCTGTTCTTCACTACGAAAAGTTAAAAATACCTCCGATATACTTTATCTTAAATTTGCCTTCATGCCCTAAAAATGGAAAAAAAAAAAAAAAATAAAAAAAAAAATAAATAAATAAATAAATAAAATAAAATAAAAATAAAAAAAAAAATAAAAATTTAAGTAATTCTAAATTTTAGGTTATTATGATATGGTGATTGTGTCCTGCCAGAAGTGACCTGCCAGGTAAGTATGTTGCTGTATATTTATATAAACTAAGAATTAATATTAAGTAGAAATTAAGATTTGTACAGCGCCCTTGAGGTGATTTTTCACAAAAACGGCGCTATTCAAATTATCCAAATATTATTATTATTATATCATAAACATATGTGTACCAACATAACAAAAAAAAAAAAAAACGATAATCGAATGTACACAGCCTGCGAAAATTCAAAATTCACCTTTTCTTTTGAACAGGCCTCGTATATAAATACATATTTTTTAACAGTCAATATATTTTAAGAGTTGCAATGCCATAAAATCAACACCACATCACCCAGACTGAAAAATCCGTAATAATATTATGTACATACTCCGTATTAATATTTTGTCATCCATTTATTGATCGATGACACACTTTCTTATATAGTTCTTAAATACAGTTGGAATTGAACACTAACTTTGGATTTAAAGTCAAGTGTGTAAACCATTACACCACATTCATAATAATCGTTGTGGTGAAATAGTTATGATCACTTCCTTAATAAATATTAAATAATGTGAATTATAACAATCATTGATATTTTGTTATTTTAGCCACTTTAAAAAAGACTGGAACATTCATTAAATGCAACTCTCATCCCTTGGGTAAGTTGCCACCTTGATTTTAAAGATAACTTAGTTTAAAATATGTACTATAGTTTTACCAACCGGTTTCGCTTAGGTTTTTTTTTCTCGGTAGATTTCATCGCTCTTTTTAGTTCCATAGCTCATGATGGAAATGATATTGCGAGCTGAATTACCATTACCGTACACCCGACCGGCAGATAGTATTGGAACACAATACGTTAGTAAATAGAGGTGTTAAAACAATGTTACTTGCAGGTTTTTAAAAAAATTATCGCACCACATATCTGTTGCTAGCTTTCCGTACAAACATATACTAGTATATTATTTATTTCAGGTGGAATAAAAGTTCACTTGGGGAATAGAGAACCTTCCTCGAATCTGTCCGGAGAAGACAAAAAAAAGCTTTTAGTTGAAACCTACGCTTGGAATGGAAATTCACAACCTGGCAATATATTTTGGTAACATTTATTTGTTTGATTGTCATTTATTGTAACTGTACGTCAGTTTCAATAAATGATGTTAGTTCTTTGGAGCATCATCCATCGAAATACCAGCAGAACAAACACAGCACTCCCACTATCAATGTTCTAATAATAATACTCTATTTTTATTTCAGCATGGTTGTGTGGGGTGTGAAATACACAACCCACTATGTACAATACATATGTAATTATATTTTCATTATTTTTTCATTTATTTCACCTATGAAATATTTTGTGTGTTATATACTGTAACCTGTGTAAATAAGTGTTGAATAAATATTAACTAACTACAATAGTTAGTTAATACAATTAAATTAGAAAGGAATTATTGCAATTATAATTGAAAAAATCATTTCATCTAGCGAAAGTATCGCCTGTGGCTATTCAGTGCCATGACAAAATAACTGAGCTGTAAATTTGATATCCTTTACAAAAATGACTTCACGGCTATCGTTCATCTCTTTCTATTAGTCCTAGGGGCTCCAGACTAGGGGTGGCTGCCAAATTCAACAGCGCGTCCCGCACTTCCAACGTGTACAGGCCCTGCAGTTTTGCACAGTGTTGATTGTTATGTTTGATGACCTTTACAAAAATGAGTTCGCGGCTATTGTAACGGAAATTGATAAATAAATATATTATCTTGTAGGAAAGGGCACCTCCACTCTTCCGGCGACCCAGCGGCGGCCTGTTCCTCGCAGATATCCGAGCTGCACAACTCTCACGTCAACACAAGGTTTGTGTGCGCCAGCAATCTGCATGTGGCTGGCAAACACGGCGTCGTTCACATTGCCGAACACGCCAACCACATTCTAACGGGTTCGTCTTTTTCTTCATAAACCTTCCGATGTCCAGCGTTGGTAGCTGTCACCCATCCGAAGTCTACAGCTTTCTTCAAATCGTCAGCCCGTCTCATCTGTGGGCGACGTCTGCTGCTATTTCCCAACCAACGTTGCCGTCCGATGATACTGTGATTCTAACGATCATCTGTAAATCGTGCTACGTCCCCAGCATAGTTTCACTTGAAGAGAGAAGATTATTATTTATTTATTATTATTGTATCTCGCTATATAGCAATACCGATGAGTTATAAAAACTCACTTTGGTGTCATTATTATGCCACTTCTGGTTGCTAACACAACTGTCATCGAGACCTGGAACTGCCTAAACGTTGCCCGGTGTGACATCACATACGCCGTCCGCACGATCAAA
This sequence comes from Drusus annulatus, assembly GCA_022651775.1. Lineage (NCBI taxonomy): Eukaryota > Metazoa > Arthropoda > Insecta > Trichoptera > Limnephilidae > Drusus > Drusus annulatus. The sequence goes on along the minus strand of JAGWCC010000304.1, from coordinate 1,043,681 downwards.
TCGTTTCGGTGGCAAATCAAAATACGTATTATTTAAATCAACTTATTATATAATTATTCGTCAACGTAAAAATAAAATATAAATATTAAAAATGAAATATGTCAAACCACAAAGTGATTGCTTTCTATGACAATATGTAGTATAAATACTACTGTTTTCGTAATTGCTTTCAAGAATAAAAATTGTGAAATTAAACATCAAATCATTATTACGATTATTTATAAGAAAAACTGGTTTATCACAATTTTTGTCTCTGATGGTCTCTAGTGATATTATTTACAAAGATAATTGGTATTTATTGTGATATATTGATCATTTTTTTTTAAATATACATTGATCTATCATTGTTTAAAGTAATGAGCTACTTACTTAAATAATACAAATTGATTTATTTATCATTAATTAAAGGTTAGTTTGCAATTTCGTAAAAACAATGTCTACACATTGAAATAGTCACTTACATTGGGTATACATTGGTGAGTATTTATTACAGAGAATAAGCAGTATTAGGTAGGTATATTAAATTAAATGTGATTTTATTTTCTATTATTGCGTTCATTAATTTAATATTAAAAATATTTTATTGCACTGTTATTTTTTATTATAATTTTTGTGCTATGGTAATTAAGTATATTTTAATATAAATGAACATTGCATAAGTATTTTGACATATTATTTATATTTTGAGTTTTAAATCGCTTATACAATATTTTCTAGTTGGCAATAAATAATATCTATGTAAATATGCAATAATTGTAAAAAAATATTAATTTTTAAGGTCATTTACATAAAAAAAATATTTGTTCATGTACTTTATCCTCATTATTATGAAAATGTATTTTAATGTACACTATTTATGTTTCAAAATAAAACCTCACTATTTCTAACTACATTTATATATCATACATTACAACCATCACTATCTAAACACACTCGAAATATATTTTTTATTATTAAGCTTCAAATTCTCCTACTTTTTTTTCATGTGTCAGCCGTTTCGCCCTTCAAAGAGATCATCAAAGCTTTTCTATGATTTTGATTACTATTGCACTTTAGTTGCTACTCGGTATTGCCAGTATGGTCCAGTCTCGGTATTCAGTATGGTCCAGGTGTTTGAACTTCCGTCACATTTGACGACGTCACAAATCGGCATTCAACGCCATTTTTAATTATACATTTTAACGGTCTCTGCTAACTGCCGATTCTCGAACCGTTAGAGATTTGTCAAATTTTAAGTCAGGTTGTTTGATCGCCCGTTGATGAAGAAAATCAAAGTTTAACCAAACGCTGGGTAGCCGAAAATCGGCGATTAAAATATTTAAAAAATCGAAATGGCGCTAATTCTCAATTTGATGATGACGTCAGATGTGACTTTGGTTCAGACAATGTTTTAACCTGCGTCACATTTGACTGACGATCAGATCGAAGATTAGCGTCATTTTGAATTCTCGGCCCGTTTTAGCGTCCCGTCAAATTTATTTCGACGCGCATAAAAAAAGGGGTTAGATATTTTTACCTTTTTTTGTATTACAGACTGTATAATATGTCCATTTACAAAACACAAGAAAGTAACATAAAAGTAAATTAAGAGATATTTTTAACATGTCTCTTGAAATCTTCAAGGTTTTACGTTGAAGATATCAAGAGACATGTTATTTAGTAATACTATACCCCGTGTCATGCTATGCTGAGCCAACACGTCTGTTCTGCCATGCGGAATACACAGTAGATCGTGGTGTCGCCCCTGGCAGTAGTTGTTTGGCACAAACAACTTGTAGCATTCCAGGAGGTATGGATTGTCAATCAAATTATTTACCTCTGGAATAACTATGTATGTATTTGAATTAAGGTATAGTTGATATTTGATTCCTTCAGTTTGGCTAATATAGGGGGGCCTTGAGTTGAATTTTCACGAAAACGGCGCTGTATAAATTATCCAATTAATATTGTGCCAATTTTCACCTCATTCTATTCCGACTCTGTCTTTGATATTCGAAATATTAATCCTTAAAACTTTAGAGAGATAACATTGGTGAGAGTAAAACCAATAAAACTGTTGGGAAGTCTGGAATTTCATCCCGGAGACAGAATGAAAAGATGTACGATTGCATCTAATCTTAGAGTATACTAGAGATAGCCCAAGCCAAGGCAGTGAAGTCAGTTTTGGACTTGTTTTTGATGATTTTAACATGACTCGGCGCAAATGGGCGTGGCTAATACTAAGGCTACGGTATTTATACATCCATTCATATCACATATCGACATAATGTTTTTTGTGTATTCGTATAGCCACTTTTCACAGTATTTTTATCAACAAAAATATAGCATCTAACCTAAAAAAACCGTTTAGTTGTGTCAAGTTTAGTGGCAAAATAAAAAATGTGGGCGGAGTCCCGCCGTTAACCAGCGAAGATAGCCAGCTTAAGATCATTGCGACAGTATATAGAAGCTGTCCAAGAAATTTGTTGTCTCTTTCTCTCTCATGGTGTACGATGTAAAAATTCGGAAAAAGTGATTTATTACAATTTCGGATGGGTTGGGTAAAACAAATTAGCTATCCCTCCATATATTGTTACTTCAAGCATCTAATAATAATATTATGAACTTATTATTGTTATTATCTCAGAGTAACAATATAAAGAGACCGTACTAATTTGTGACAAATCGTTGACAAACTCGCAAAATATAGCTCTCTCTTTATGCTCGGTTCTATACGCATATGAGAAAAAGAGACAAACAATTGTTGAAACCAATACACGATTTGGGGCGGGCTAAATACCATGTCCGCGATATTTGATCTGTACGAACTTCATTCACGTTTGGAGTGTCAGGCGAACGGACTGTCAAAAGTGCGTAAATAGTTAAAAACTTGAGTTATTTTTTGTCCGATATCTAGCAAAACATCATGGCCATATGTGCTATACTTGGTTGCTTCAATCGAAGTACAAAAGGACCAAAAACAAACAGTTTTCACACGTATGTACCATAAAAATCGTCTTTTTTAGTTAGATCTCAAATATTTAACATTCTAACCTACAAAACAACTAGTAACTTAGACCAATATGTAATTAATCTTTGGACTATTCGTTCCAATATAATAAACTTCCGTTTGAAATGAGTTTTAGTGGATTCGTAATATTTTTAACTTAGAGATATTTACTAGCTGTCACATAAGAAACCATTACAAGGGGGAATCCCCATATTGTACGGCTTCTGAAAGTATCCCGGTCTCTTTCTTTCTCATGATACTAACGCTAAATTGTTGGCAAACAGATAAAGACAGAATAGTGTTTATCTCTTAGTTATATTTATAATTTCGGTTACGTCCCCAGATTCAGGGCTATGCCAAAATTGGAATATTATTATTTATTTAATTATTTTTAGATTTCCAAAGGATGAAAAAAGACGAGAAAAAATCTAATTTCTTTTTCTTTGATTTAACAAATATGTTAATATGAATTCATACGTTTCATCTGGATTTTTATACCCTTAGCTTCTAGTTAATTGTTTTTTTTAAATCTATTGATGTGCACATGCACTATTGTACCCATTTCTGAACCTGTTCTCTGATGATTTATGATAACGATATGCATCTAGATAGTTTTAATTTTGTATACATATTATATATTATTTTCTCCTTGTTAGTTAGAATTATTAGCTTAATTAATTAAGTATGAAGCGCACTTGACGTGAAATATCACAAAACTGTGCTATATAAGTTCACTGTTATTATTATCTGCATTCAAAAATTTCCTTACAAAATAACGCGGGACGGAAAACATCCCTACAATACTTAAAAGCGGTGTCATGTTTTGTGAATTTTTTTGTGTCTCTTTCTCTCTCATGGTGTACGACGTAAAAACGCAGAGAAACTGATTTATCGCAAATTTATATAGGTAAAAAAAAATTGATCTCTCTCCATATATTCTTACTCCAAGGTTAAGAAAATGATTTAACATCTGTTATCACCGTACATTGTTTTTATTTTTACTTTTGTTTGTAAACTATTTTGTTGATGGAACTGAAGTTCATTTTATAATATGTATTATAAAATGTTCTGTACTAATAATTTAATTCGTTTATATTTTATCTATAAATAAGATTTTAATAATCTTATTGATTAATGTATATTTGAATAAACAAAAAAATATACAACATTCATTCTTTTTAATGATTTACAACTACCTACTCACAACAAAATACCTAATTTACTTAATTTGTGACAACCCTGTTAGTGATTTTACTCCGAGTTTAGGCCACACCCTTTGGTCATTGCTTGGTCAAAAAGTGCGGACAAAATTTCGCAAAGTTAGGTCTCTAGATATTGTTACTCTAAGGTTATTATGTACAGTGTGCGGACAGACAGATTTACGAAACACATCGCTCCGCATGGCGCTGCGAACGGTATAGAATGACGTCAGGGGAAATGAAGTGGCCTTTGTGTAAGGGGATTTTGATCTTAATAATTTTTCAAAATTGATAGTAACTGTAAGAATAGCCAAAATATATACAATTAAACTGACATATCGACAACAACCATAAAAAGTTCTATCTCATCATATTTTTTTAACTGGAGCTCCTTATTCCTCGTTAGTCTTGAGCGACAAGCTTCGTCCAGACCTCAGAGCAATAATATATGGAGAGAGATCTAAATATTTTTACCCAACCAATACAAATTTACGATAAATCATTTTCTCCGGGTTTTACGTTGTAAATCGTGAGAGAGAAAGAGATAAGACAAGTTGTCACATAATATTGCACCACTTTTCGTTATGTAAGCATGTTTTCCGTATCTGGTTCGTTTTTTAAGCAGGTTTTCCGTATGTACGAAAAAGGGTATCAATCAACGGTTGAACATTAATGGATAGGCTTGAAAAAAATAGTCACAGTCGTTTTCATTTGCTCTTTTTGACTAAAAAATTATTTATTAATTAGTTGCGAACTGCCTCGTGCGCTAGCCGCGCGTCGTCTGGGCGAAGCTATACCACAACACTCGAGTGCTGTTTTTAAGTTCCGGCTAGTAGGTGATAATAAAAACACAAAGCTGACCTCGGAGATCACTTGACCGCTAAATAAACTCAAGGACACTTTAATCAATCCTTGTCAGTCGTATCACTGTCGCTAGAGGTCATGAGTCCACTTTCTTAAATATGATTATGGTCGTCTGTGCGGAGGGCCGTTATATTCGATAATTAGTTGCAAACAACTGCGAATCAATGGAATTTTAAAAATCAATAGGTTTGTTCACGATCTTAAAAATCGTGTTTTTCCAAGTATCAGGGCTCTAAAAAATGTGTCAACTGCTCAGAACCATAATATACAGGAGGGAGCGCTTCTATAGTCAGTATTGATGATGTTAGCCTGACTCAGGCGTGGCTAGGACTAGTGCTAGGGAATTTAACCTAAAAAAGTTGATATAAGAAAACCCAGGGACGCGGAAGACGGAAAACATGCTTACATACCGAATGGTGGTGCTATATTATGTGAGAACCTCTCTTGTCTCTTTCTCTCTCACGGTTTCGACGTAAAAACCCGGAGAAAGTGATTTATCGTAAATTTGTATAGGTTGGGTAAAAATATGTAGCTCTCTCTCTCTCTCCATATATATTCTTGCTCTGAGGTCAACAGTCATAAAAAATCTCAGGATGTACTCGTAACTTGACTTGCTAAGAAATATTAGTAGTTCCCATATCAAACAGAATAATATCTGCTAAAATAAATTAGATAAAGGTAGGTACTTTATTAGGTAGCCAGGGAATTATTAAATATTATTTTTTAAATTTGAAAATTTCAATTAACATCAGTTCCAAATTAAAAAATTTCACACTCGTACGTATGTATGCAAGTAGATATTCACCAAGTAAATTATTAATAATTAATAATGTAGAAAATCTAGTCCTTTTTAGTATGATCGGAAAGTATTTATAAAAGTATGCCTGGGGCCCTAGCACGAAACATCGATAAAGATTTTATCGGCAATGTCGGTAATTTGGAATCGTTCTCGAGCCCGACTGCAGATCGCCAACGAACAAATGACAGTTCACATCGACTTAATTAAGCGTTTTTAGTAGAAGCGAACTGTTGTTCGTTCGTTGGCAATCTGCAGTCATGCTCGGGAACGATTCCAAATTACCGACAATGTCGATAAAACATTTATCGTTGTTTCGTGCTAGGGGCTATGAACTTTACATAATACAATTTAAAAAATACAGATTTAAAAAAAAAATGTAACAACTGGCAGAGGAAAATGTATGGAACTGGCAGAGGAAGGATGAAAGTAGACTGAACGATGTAAAATGGGGTCCTTGAGGCGTATGTACGGTAAAATCATGTATGACCGTGTTAAAAATGTGGATATCCGGAAAGAATGCAAGGCTGATGTAAGCGTAATGAACAGGATCAAGAAAGGGACGCTTAAATGGTTCAGGCATGTAGAGCGAATGAACGAAGAAAGGAGTGAGAGAAGAATATATGACGCGAAAGTGAATGGAAGAAGAAGTTGGGGACGCCCGAGGGAGACTTGGCACGATCTAATGAATCGAATACTTGAGTTGGGCCATGTCAAGAGTCAGAATACCAGAAGAGTATGTATGAATGTTAATGAAGCAAGAAGTGTGTGCCAATACAGAGTTGTGTGGCGGTCCGTCCTCTCTGCCCACCCCTGTAGTTAAATACTGTTAGTGGTAGATACTCTAAGTATAGCCCTGGTGAAAGACCGCCATTCAGAATCGAAACGTTGCTTGAAATGGCATTAGCCGTCGTATAAATAAGTCGTTTCCATGTGGCCTAACCACAGTTTGACAATGGCCTTAAACGCCGAAACAGCTGTCACTAAAAACAAAAATAAAAAAACTTAAAATAGCAGAACTCAATAAAAATAATATTAAATTTAATTCAATTGAATTATATAAAAAATTAAAATGGAGTTCTACAAATTGAACACAAAAACTATAAATAAAAAGGCATTAGCCGTGTTTGGTGACCAGGTCTGAATAACCAGGTACTTTTCAACCTTCCTCTTCTCCATCTCCTTCCCCTCTCAACTACCTTCAGCCGCACAACATACCCCAATCGGGAATGCCATAGTCTCACTGGCTCTAGACGGTTGGGAGCAGTTGGGACTCTTGTGCGGTATTCACTATAATTTTTTTTTAAATGGTGGTCCATCCTCTCTGCCTACCCTTGCGTGAAAACGGCGTGATGGTTAGTTAGTTATTTCGGATTAGGAATCCAGTCATTTCGTGATTAGATTGTAAAATAAACATGTTTATTTTTGTGGTAACCAGACCTGTCTACTACACCACAAAAAAACTATTTTAATAAAGAATACATCATTCTTCGTAATGTTTAATTGACCAAAAATATTTTAAATGACATACTTGCCTCAACCTTGGTTTAGTAGAGCTAGCTAGCGATATGTTATGAATTATTTAGTAATATGAAAACTGAAGGTGCATCAGTTATCCTTATTACGATTAAAAACATATATTTAATCATTACGTGCCACGATGAAGGTAGTTTTTAATGCGATAAACGCCGTTGTCACTAACAGGGCTGCCAGATTGGCTTCAAATAAAAAACGTTAACATTTACCGGTTTTTTTGTGATATCGCACAATATTTTGGTTAACTTTCCGGAGATAGTGAAACTGTAGCATCCAAATGGAAATGTTGCGAGAGTGACGGGACTGAGGGAGGCGAAGGAGAGGTGGAAGAGGAAGGTTAGGCAGTACATGATTATTTAGAACTTGTCACTAAACAAAGGGTTGTTAATTTACCATCACGTTGCATAACACCACTGACTCTGTTGTAACCTTGGAGAAACAATGTATGGAGAGAGAGCTTATTATTTTTACCCAACCGATACAAACTCGCGATAAATCACTTTCTCCGGGTTTTTACGTCGTACACCATGAAAGAGAAAGAGACAACAAATATAATACTTCGCTTCTATGTACTGTCACAATGATCTTGGGCTCCTGGGTCACCGCGGGACTCCGCCCACATTTTTTATTATGCCACTAAATTTGACACAACTAAACGGTTTTTTAAGTTAGATGCTATATTTTTGTTGAAATCAATACTGAGAAAAAGTGGTTATACGAATAAACAAAAACATTGTGTCGATATCTGATTATATCAATACCCTAAAAAATCTTTTGCCACGTCCGATAAAATATTGCCGACGCATACAAAAGTTTGAAATTTTCTTCCGATTACGTCTGCGATACGATATACTCACTATGTCTCTTTTGTTGAGTGTCGCTACTAAAACAGAAACTAGCCTCCTTTATATCTACACTTCGTCAAGATCGAATAGACCAATGCGACATAGAATATAGATAAAATATAGTTCACGCATAAAAAAGTTTGAAATTTTCTTTCGTTTACGATCTTGGACGATTTACTCACTATATGTTCCTTTTGATGAGTGTCGCAACTAAACCAGTAACTAACGCTGCATCTTCAAACGCTGTTTGAAAAAAGATTCCTTCTTTATCTGTACTCAACGCAATGGCGTCCATACGTCCGATCTGACAGTTTACTGGTTCTTCCTAATAAATAGGTTAAAAACGAAAGCAGGTGGAAAATAAACGTTTTAAAGGACAATGTGCTATTATTTGTATCACTACATTGTTTGCGGGTTGTGTTTGTTGCTGTTTTAAATCAGTTTATTACTTTACTACATACCCTTTAGTATAAAAACGACATCTTTTTAAAATATTTTTTAAACAGTTAGTTAACGAGGTTAGATTTAAAATTTGTTGGATTCTAAAGAATAATCTTAAACTCCGAGAACCTATACCCATATACGAAATGTACATTTAGATTGTGCTAGGAAGGAAAAAGCTGAAAACTTAGAAGAGAATGTCGATATCTAAGCACCCTAGAAGCTGCATGGAGAATTCTGGAAAATCCTTTACATGATCAATATCACTCAATTTTACTTTTAGCTCTTCATTTACCCGATAGTCAGTCTGTTTACTTTGTAGAAGGACGGGAAGAAGAAGCTCTCAGGGAAGCATCTACAAGAAACACCTCTTTAACAGCGTGGTTCCAATTGAATAACCAACATGTAGAGGGACGCTCTTTTCTATATCAAGACGTACCAAACAAGTTTGTGTTTTCAGATGACAAAAAGTGGACAAGACGACAGCGGGGAGACAACAAAGTTATTGGACGATTACCTTCGATTTCTCCAAGAAATATAGAACTTTATCATTTAAGACTAATCCTTCTAAAGTGCCTGGAGCTACATCCTTTGAATCTTTGCGAACTGATGCGGCGAGTTAAATGAAGCTAATTGACGACATAGGAGAATGTCGTATTTGATGCCTAAACCTCTCCGACATCTATTTGTTTTAATATTAATACAATGTATCCCTTCAGATCCGTTACAGTTGTGGAACGATTTAAAAAAATGCATGTAGGAAGATTTTTTCTATCATGATGTTAAAGAAATAGCTATTATTTTTTTGTCTTTTAAACATACAGGGTATGCTTATGAAGGAGAATTCATCTTGCGGAATGCAGGGCTTACCTGAACCCTGTGAAAGTTTCAGTTTCGGACAAGTAACTGATTTTACTGTAATGTCCGAGAACACTTTAGGTGAACTGATGGCTGCAAAACTGAACGACGAACAACGTCAAGCTTACGATTCTATTTTGAATAAGTTTTTTTCGGGTGAAAATGATGACAATAAATATTTCTTTATCGATGGTCTCGGGGGAATAGGTCAAACGTTCCTTTACGAAACATTAATTCACACCCTTAGAGGTAAAGGTAAAAAAGTTTAATCAGTTTAATCCTTATAAATGGTCGCCAACACTTGAATTGGGCGCAGCCCAACCAAAAGCCGCCCGCAGGGGCTAGCGGCAAAAACCCGCGGCAGCGGGTTTTTATCTGCTAGTGTAATATGAATGGATGTATAAATACCCTAGCCTTAGTCTTAGCCACGCCCAGGTCCGCCGAGTCAGGTAAAAATCATCAAAAACTCACTACACTGCCTTTTAGTAGATACCATTCTATATACTACACTAAGGTTGTAACATTTATACCTTATCGTTTTGCTTATTTATTTTTATGTAAATACCGCAAAAGAGTCTATGAATGGGACTATGGCATCCTTAATTGTATGTTATGAGGCTGAAGAGAGTAGGGAAGGGGATGGGATGGAGAAGAGAAAGGTTTGAAAGTACCTGGTCATTCAGATCTGGTCACCAAACACGGTCAACGCCATTTAAAACCACGTTTCGATTCTGAATGGTGGTATTTTACCAGGGCTACCCTGAGAATAGGCATAAAACATCAAAACCTAGATTTAAACATCAAAACTATTATCTTCGTAACTTAATGTTTAATTACAGTAGCTATCCTCGTTTTTTCCACGTGGACCCATGAGTATTCAATGCAAAAACTATCACTTTTAATTATTTTTTATCACTGTTAACCACTTGTTTTTGGCAGGTTTTCTCTGTGAAGGTGTCTAAATATAAAACAGATCCAAAAAAATATGATTTAAAAATGTAAATGTTTTGTTCTGTTAAATTGGCAGAGTAATAATAATCATTATGTTATTGTTAAATTTGTTTAAAAATCTCCCTTCAGCTTCACAACGTACCCCAATTAAGAATGCCATTGTACCCCTGGCTCCAGGAATGTTGGGACTCTACTGCGGTAGGTGTTCAAATATTTAAAAAAAAGTGTTTATGTCGCCTGGAGGTGACACAGGTTCCGATGGGATTACACGTAAAAATATACATCCGAATGTCCGTTTAATCTATGCATGTGGCTCCCGGACACAGTTGCCGCAAACCGAACACCTGGCAACAGTGGCAACCCTGGCCACACAAATATATTTTAAGAAGGGATTGATAAGACAGAAGTGTCTGCCTGATATAAAAAATATCATATCAGTACTTTTGTGATAAACGGTAAGACAATATACTATTTCTATAGAAAATTATAAACATAGTGTAATATAAGTTATTATTTCTGTTCAGTTTCTCGGGAACAGACAATTCAAATTACCTTCGGTTCATCAAATCGGTTTTTAAATCTAACGAAATTTGAAAACGTTGTTTAATAAAATGGAAATACAAAATTTTCTTTAAGAATTAAATACATATTCTCATTTCCAAAAACATTCATAACTCACTCATCAAAAGGTGGATTTTCAATAACTATAAAGTATAAAATCTGTTTGCATATCTTACAAAAAAATAGTAAACGCTGAGCTCTGGCATCATGAAATTTGTACAGATTTTTCTGTCTGCGGTTTCTTGCCTGCCGTCATTTCCAGCATGAGCTATGGTGCCTATGTTCAGTTGACTAAAATTAAATAATACAAGATGCAATATTATTTCTTTTACACATATTTCATGTCTCGCGTAATTTCCATCACGAGCTATAAAGCGTTAAAATATGATTTTAACCGTTAAAAAATAATCTAAGATCCCCTATTGTTTGTTTCATACTTTTTGAATTGTTCAGTAACATATTGTGTTGATACCCAGACGAAGCCCACCCATGAAAACGAATCCATAAATAATAACCTCATCCGGTATGATGGTCCGAAATAATTATTTTAAAAAACCTAAGAAAATCCTTCGGAAGGATCAGCCCCCAGCAGCCATTCCCGCAGTTTGGTATTGTGCATATAACGCCGCCGTGGAGTGAAAGGTCGCTATCTAGCAAATTGACAGTTTTAAGATAACTGGTGTTTTGTAATTACAATTTTAAATGTCTATTCACGGGTGATAGCACGAGTTATTTTAATAAATATGATTGTATTCAATAATTTCACAATCAGATCTGTAAATTTTAATGATAAAAAAATACTGAAAATCAAATAAAATTTCGCATCATATACGATACGATGCGCAAGTGAATTAAATACTTGAATCGGGCCATGTGACGCGTCAGAATAACAAAATAGTATGTATGAGACGATGTACGAATGTGAATGAAGCAAGGAGTGTGTGCCAAGGGAGAGTTGTATGGCGATCCGTCCTTTCTGCCTACTCCTGCGGCGAAACGGCGTGATGCTCTGAGTAAGAATATCTATGGAGAGAGAGCTAATTTGTTTTACCCAACTTAAACAAATTTGCGATAAATTACTTTCTCCAGGTTTTTACGTCGTATACCGTGAGAGAGAAAGAGACAACAAAATTTTGGCAAAATTTCACACCCCTTCAAAGTATTGTAGCCATGTTCTTTGACTCGTGCGTCTCTCGGGACTTCGCCCACATGCTTTGATGGGCAACTAAACTGAACATAACTCAACGGTTTTTTAGGTTATATGGTATATTTATTTTTATAAGAATTCTGTGAAAAAGTGGTTATACGAATAAACAAAAAGATTGTGTCGACATGTGCAGTGAATGGATGTATAAATACCCTAGCCCTAGTCCTAGCCACGCCCAGGTCTAGCCGAGTCAGTAAAACTTAGTAAAAACTGACTACAGATCGATCTACAGCGTTACCTCTTGTATATTATTGCTCTAAGGCGTGATGGTTAGTTAGTTACTAAATATACATTCAGTGACTTTTCGTAATACCGGTATTTTTTTCAATATCGGTTTCATTGATTTTAAAGAAGCAGTAATTTTAGTTATTTTTCGCGAGCATGTTTTATTTAAACTAGGAATTTTGTTAAATTAGAATTAATTTTAAAGCTTTTATATTTTATATTTCAATTATTGAAATAATATTAATAATCTTCAACGTAAATAAAAAAACATAATAAAATTTAAAAAAAAAAAGCAGAAGAGGCCAGAAAATAAAAGAATAACGGTCACTACCGAAACTTGAACTCGGGACCTGTTGCGATCGTTATTCTTTTATTGTCTGGCCTTTTTCAGTTTTATATTTACGTTGAAGATTATCGATTATAAGATCCTTAGTTCGAGGAGGGATATAGTATTACTGCTTTTTGCTCATAAACTCCTGAACGGTGTATTATTAATACCTGACATCCTGGCGGAAATTGGATTTTATGTCCCTGATAATTTCACGCGAGACCGCCAACACAGGCTTCTGTTTCTTCCCAGGTGCAGAACTAACTTACCGGTGATGCCCCTGGGAAGACTAACTAGGTTAATTAACTGCCTCACAGGAAATTTAGATATTTTTCACACGAGCTACAACAAGTTTAAGCAAGAACTAGCTATTAAGTTCGAACTATATTATGTACTTCTTGAAAACTGTTTTTGCAAATATAAAATAAATATTATTTCAATAATTAATATGGGAATTTTATGTTAAAGGTGATACTGTAAATAATTATCGCTCAACTCGAAATGATTACGAAGGTTTGATGAGATGATGACGCGGAGATAGAAAACACGCAAACATACCGAATGGTGGTGCTATACTATGTGAGAACTTGTCTTGTATCTTTCTCCCTCACGGTTTACGACGTAAAAACCTGGAGAAAGTGATTTATCGTAAATTTATATAGGATGGGTAAAAATACTTGGCTGTCTCTCCAAATATTTTGATCTGCGATAAACATATACGATAATAATATAAAATAAAATGATTTGACAAGCAACGTTGATGTATTTAATCGGACCAAAAACTAGGCGACTCAAGACTCATGTCAAAAACGAGTCGACAGATCGAGCTCCCTAGCAACTGGTTACTAAAGCGTTTGTGACGGTAGCGCCGTATGCGGTGTCTCATTAAATTACGAAGGTTCAAACTCATCGGGGACTGGCTAGTAATTTGCGTCCGTAATCAGTTTCTTTTGAGTATCTCCGGGTGCAGAGGTTTACAAACGCTCCACAGCGACGACAATAGTGTTTCAAAACAAAAAGTTTAATTTCAGATGTCAACAACTTTATAATATTTCAAAATGTTGAGAGTGAAGAGGGTACTCTTTATGCCAATTATTTGTCGTCGGTTTTAAAAAATATTAGTTGCTCTAATTTCAAATTAAGTTACATCGGCTGTTTGGATTTCAAAAGATTATTTTTATAATTTCTCAATTTTCATAACATACCCAGTTCCAATTTTAAAAAAGTCGAACCCGTACGCACAAGTAAATTATATTGTTTAATGCTTGTTTAATGTTATGTTGTGATACGAAAAAGTGCAAGTCACTCCAGAATCTTTTTTTTTATGCAATTTGCTATTTGAACTATATAAATAAACCGATAGAAATGTAGTGTGGGCGTGTCAGTGTGCCCGAAGTGAGCTTAATTTTTCCTCACTTCGTAAAATCGATCATACATTTTTAAATATCAAAAATCTCCATTGAATAGATCAGAGGTTCCCAAACTTTTTTGTCCCGTAGACCACTTGCCGATTTTTTCTGTTTTGTGTAGACCCCTTGCTTTCCTAATATTGTTTTTTTTTAGCGTTGGGAAAAACTTCAAAGTTTTGTGAACGCTTCAGGAACTGCTAGTTCTTTGAAATAAACCCTTCGCGATGAACACTTCAATTGAAGTCGAACTCGCCAAAAAATAGTACTAGTCGGTAGAGATCTCAAATCGAAAAGTGCTACCAAATCAACAAAAATTGCTCTCCGAAAAAAAAGCACTAGTCGGTAGAGAGTTGAAATCGAAAAGTACTAGCAAATCGACAAAATAACCTCCCTAAAAAAGTGCTAGCAAATCAACAAAATTATCCCTCCGAAAAAAAACACTAGTCGGCAGAGATTTGAAATTGAACAGTACTAGCAAATCGACAAAAAATATTATAATTAAAATAATTAGGGAATTAATGTCTATTATAAGAGAGTATTACGTAAGTACCTACATAGGTACTATTTGTGAGGTGGATTATTACATTTGCGGGAAACCAACATTTTGGTGACGGCCTGCCTAAATGAAATCCACTTTCGTGGACCCCCATTTGCGTCTCATGCACCCTTAATTTTTTTTTCATTGACGTGGACCCCTCGCAGGTCGGAATCGACCCCAGGTGGTCGATATAGACCACTTTGGGAATCACTGGAATATATGAACAATTTCATTGTTCCGTTTGTAAATTGGCGGCATACGTTTTCTTCTTGAAGTAAGAATATTTATCGAGAGAGAGCTTGATATTTTTACCCAACCTAATAACCCATACAATACCAATACAATACCCATACAAATTTGCGATAAATCACTTTCTCCGGGTTTTAACGTCGTTTACCATGAGAGAGAAAGAGACAAGAAAAGTCTTCACATAATACTGCAACACATCTAAGTATGTGAGGATGTTCTCCGTCCGCGCTAACTTTACATCATCGAGTCGTATAAATTACGTCAACGGATTTTGAGGTGATTTCTTATATTTGTGTTGGTTAAAATACTTGCAGTAGTTATACAAATAAATCAAACATGATGGTGATATGTGCTATGCGTGAATGTTCAAAAAAGACCAAACAAAGATAATAAAACATCGCTTATCAATATTTTTGACTGAACTTTAGAATTCTCACATTTTTAATGACATAAAATTATCAAAAATCTTACATCATTCTAATGTTGTATTGATATTGTTTTGTTTAATGTGTTGAAATATGATTTGGGCGGTAACTAATAGGCCATCCAATATCCTTTAATATATATTTGTCTCTTTCTATCGAGTCAGTATAAAGTCAGCCGAACTGACTACACTGTTTCGCAAAGGTACCTCTCCATGTCCTCCAAGGTTTTCTTTCAAGTTAGCCTAGATCACACTTCTAGGGATTATCTGCTCAGTGATGAAAATAGTTTTCTTTTAAATCGGCATACGTATAGAGGTCACTTCTGGAAGTATCTGTCCGGTGGTTATTTGTTATTCGCTGGCACAATGCCTCTGTCAATCATAACACTTAATAATATATAACGCGATAACCTTTAATCGTGTAGGTAATCGTGTTATCAAGTGGTTTATCACAAATGTGAACAGTGTTTAACGTTGGTGAAAATATAAAAGTAATCAGCCAATTTTAAAACTACTTTCAGACAAACAGATTGACAAAGCATTTATTTACATTACGAATGCTGCTATGTAAAGCGGTGTAAAATGTACACACTTATCTATGTGGTCGGACGAATCGCAACGACTCGATTCTGAACTTAGACTACTTAGAGTAACGTAGAGTCCTAACATTGCGAAATTTTGAAGCCGCTTTTTGACCAAGGATTGACCAAGGGAGGTATGACGTATATGCTTCCAGCCAATCGGATGCGAAGAAAACCGTAAAGATAAACATTATTCCGTCTTTATCTGTTCGCGAACAATTTTGAGTTGCTACATGAGAAAGAAAGAGACATGGATACGTTCAGATGTTGGACTAATCAGGGAATCCCAATTTTAACAAATTTACGTCAGAATCCCGTGTAACTGTCGAAGTAAAACATATTGAGAATGCATTCAAACCCATTTTAAACGGGAGTTTATTATATCGAAACAAATAATGCAAAGATTGACTAAATATTGGTGTAGGTAACTAGTTGTTTTGTAGGTTAGCATGTAAAATATTTGAGGTCAAACTAAAAAATACGAATTCTTGGATAAATACCTGTGGAAACTGATTTTTTTGGTCCTTTGTTACTTCAGTTGAAACAACCAACAACTGCACATTTAACCATATCGTTTTTTTTAAATATTGCACTAAATTCACTTAAGTAATTATATATTTTAAGCTTTTTGTCTGTCAATTCGACTGACATGTAAACATTGTAAACTACTGTGAAGTTAGTAATATATTGAAAAAATAGCTACACGGTTTTAAGCACGCCCCAAATCATATGTTCTTAATAACAATTGTTTGTCTCTTTTTCTCATATGTCTATAGAAACGAGCATAAAAGATAGCTATATTTTGCGAGTATGAACGATTTGACTGATAATTAGGACGGTCTCTCTATATTGTTACTCTAAGATTCTGAATGGCAATCTTTCATCAGGCGATACTACTCTAATGTAGCCAGATAACCGATAAATGTTAAGATGTTCATTAGTAGGTATTTACGAATATAAATTAAAAAATGGTCATCGATTGAGAAAGTAATATACTCGTATGTTGGGGTAGCTTAAATCTTCGATTGAATCTTCGAATCCGCAATACTTTCACAGGAATTTGGGCATTTAACTGAATAAAACTTGTAACTGTTCCAGATGGGCTGCTGCAGGAAATGGTGCACCCTCAGTCTGGCCATAGTGGCCGCGGTGTTGGGCTATGCGTCTTACGGCCTTTTCGAGGTTCCCGAAGTGCCCCAGCTGGACCAGAACCAGTGGTGGGGACCGGGGCTTCCTGTCCAAACAGACGCTCCCATCAGATCGGTGAAAGTGGAGTTCGAAATTGAGGTAGGTACTCCTTGGTTTCATGATATGAATCAACATTACTTGGTCATTCTAAACCAGTTCTTATTTTCTTAATTGGATTGGTGGGTGGATATTACGGATGGTTGATATCGAAAATTGGGTGTACCTACCTGTGTTTTCAGTTACCGGTGACTGACAAGGAACCGGTTATTTATGGAACAGTTATTTTTGGAACCGGGGCCAAAAAAAAATTAAGGGGGGTTTGCTAGCGATATTCTGAAGCACTGGAACTGTGGAGTCGGTTCCTCGTTAAAATGACCTTTCCGCCAGAAAAGCATTTAATTTAATTCCATCTCTAGTGGATATAGGCAATCATTCATTCTAGTGAAGCAACACAGTCTGATCCACCACAATTAGAGAATTGATTCTTTTCGTTCACTGCGATAAGTGAATAATGCGTTTCATTCACCGCGTTAAGAGAATTGATTAATATCACTCCCCAAGTTGGATGAATTGGTTAATTTATCTTACCATAAATTAATTGATTCCGTTCGTTCAAAGATTCGATACATTATTAATTATTATTTTTTATTAATTATTTTTTTTTTTTTAAAGAAAGACAAACATTTCCGGGTTACGAATAACTTAACAATATTTGAAAAACTCCTACTGCCATCACAAGAAGCGGAGGATGTTGCTTGTGCAATAATGAAGGACTTAGCCAGCAGAGGAATTGAACGCACGATGTCCGGGTAGAAATCCGAAGCGTTTGTCCACTCAGCTACCGACCGGTCTAATTATTCAAAGGTTATTCCTAATTTTGACTAACAAATCATCACGACGTTTCTCCGCAGGGTTAGGCAGAGAGAATGGACCGCCATACAAATCTGTCTTGGCACACACTCCTTGCTTCATTCACATTCATACATACTCTTATGTTATTCTGACTCTTGACATGGCCCGACTCGGTTATTTGATTCACTTCATCGTGCCATATCTTCCTCGGGCGTCCCCGACTTCTTCTTCCATTCACTTTCGCGTCGTAGATTCTTCTCAAACTCCTTTTTTCGTTCATCCGCTCTACATTCCCGAACCATCTAAGCGTCCCTTTCTCAATCCTTTTAATTCTCTCCTTTTTCTTTCCTTGCATTCTAATTTTAACACACATTTTCTTTAGCAAATCGTTGAAATTATCGGTAAATTTATATTTTTTTAAATATTTTTTACAAAAATCTTGAATATTATTATGTGGGAGTGAGAAAATTTACGGACCTTACATATATTTTCAAATTTCTTCCCGAATTCTTTCGAAGGTAGACGAAGACAGTCGAATACATTTCGTACTCGCGTTGTGTCCGATTTGAATCAAGAAATTAATTCAGCTTTAGCCACAAGACTAAATTCTTTCGGCCTTTTTCGATCATTGTCTTTTAATGGTAGATACTATTCCAGGATTCAAATTCGTCATTTAGTTAATACTAAGCTAGTTCTGATATCCTCAAATTGATTTGTCTACATTCTACATATCGTCGCCGGAAAGGCAAAAGGGCTCAATGCTCTCACTGAGTTACCTGAAGCGACAAAGAGCAAAACAAATCCCAAACTTGTGTCGCTTCTGTCAAGCCTTCTCTCAAATGGTAAATATATTTTAGATGGCTGAAGGGCCACAAAAGTCTTCAGAATCAAACGAGTGTCAGAGCATTCGATGCAGAAAAAAAAAACTGATCAAAACTGCATATTTAACTCATTTTTGACCAAAGTGTCGCTTAAGCCCTTTTTCTTTTCCAGCGACGATATTGTGTAAAGGATTCAACACATCTTTCACAATGTTATTATACACACTAGCGTTGTGAAAAACTTTAATGTTTTGTGAATGCTTTACGAATTGCTAGTTTTTTTAAATGAACACTTCAATTGAAGTCGAACTCGCAAAAAAAGATATTTGAATTTTTCCGGTTATTTGTTCAGTTCTTTTTGAAACCGGTGCATTGACATTTTTTCGAAAAGTACTAGCAAATCGACAAAACAAAAGTACTAGTCGGTAGAGATTTAAAAACGAAAGGAACTGGAACTGGTTCCTCGCCACAAAAAAACACATACTAGTCGGTAGAGATTTGAATTTCAAAAGAACTGGAACCGGTTCCTCGCCGAAAAACACGTACAGTCGGTAGACATTTGAAATTGAAAAGAACTGGAACTAATTCCTCGCCAAAATTAAAAGTACTAGTCGAACAAAAAAAAACTCCGAAAAAATTACGTTCCTTTAGATCGACGTACTTTGAAGTCGAACTTCAATTGAAGTATTTGATATGAACTTCTTTATAGGCTTTGAAGTTCAACTTCACAACTAAACTGCTGCAAATTGAAGTACTTATTTGTAATCTAACTTCCGTTGAAGTATTTGTTCAATGAAATGAAATGAATGAAGTTTGAACTGCCGCAAAATGAAATAGTTCACACGGAGCAGTCGGAACGCTAAAATGAACAACCAACTTCAATTGAAGTATTTGTTCAATGAACAATGAAGGAAGTAGGAACTGCTGCTAAAAGAAGTAGTTCTTTCAGAGCGGTCACAACGCTAATACACACTCATTTTTTTTTCAGAGAATCGCACACCTGAAGCAGAGGTTGAATGAAACCTCTTGGTACACTGAGCCCTTGGAAGAAGTTGGCTTCCAATACGGCTTCAACGGAAAGTACCTCAAAGAAGTCGTCGACTTCTGGAAAGACGAATATGACTTCGCCGGAAGAGAAAAGTACATCAACGAATATTTCCAGTACAAAGTGAACATTCAGGGCTTGGATATTCACTTTGTCCACATAATGCAGAGGGCCAGGGGTATTAGAATTATGCCTATTCTGCTCCTGCACGGGTGGCCAGGAAGCTTTTTGGAATTCCATAAGATGATTCCCCTTTTGGCACGATCGAGCCCAGGCAGGGATTTCGTCTTTAACATAGTCATTCCAAGTCTTCCGGGGTATGGATATTCCCAGGTAAAACAACAAGTATTATCGTGTTGCGTTTCCTCCTTCTTGAGCCAACGTTTCAGACAGTCTTGCAATGTCCATCATCAGGGCAGGTGTGAGTGATGTATATACCTCTATAATACCCCGGACACAATGCGTATAATACCCCAAAAATCTTTCATGATAATAATAACCATCACCAATATGTATTCCTTTAATAAACACATTACTAAATGGCTAATGAGTAAGAACCGCAAGGAAATTGAAAACCTCCTAAAATAGCAATTGAAATTCTTCACTCATTCCACGACAAACTAGAGCAGCTTTATAAAATTCCCGACCGTAAAAAATTACATTTCTCTTACATAATAATACGATATTATATAAATATTGCACCATAATTCTATAATAATTCTTTTAACTCCACTATTATTATATACTAGTTTAAAATTTACATTTTTCTTTCCTTATGCATTCACTATCAATAATTGTAGGATTGTTACGATGTAAAATGAACGTTTATTTGTATCGTATCCACTGTCTTTAATTATAGGATTTAGTGCCATGAAAATGTACCTACTGTCAATGTATATTATGTGGAAAAATTAATTTATCAAGAGAGTTTTCCGATAGTGTATGTTGTGTCATCTAGCATTGTGTAACAAATATAAACATATTTTATATTATTTTACTTGCAATCACTGTCACCTACCTGAGAACAGGTTCTAATGACCTAGTGAGGTAGGTATTGTAAAAAAAAATGTAACTAACAAAAAGTTAGTGATAATAATTAAAAAAAAAAACTTTAATTCATCATAAATACAGACTAGCTACCACGATTTGACACATTTGCACGGTGTCTCCGCGAAATTATCTCGCATTGTTGTCTACTGACTATTGTTACATTTTATCAAAAAATCAACTTTTCATTTTTTTTTACAATTTCCCGACTAACTTAAATGCCAGTTTTCTTTTTGAAACACGTTTTAATGGAAAAAAAATTAAACCCTCTAAATCGGCGGAATAATTTACTTTGGTAAGTAGCGACAATGAGTCAAATGACGTCACACACTCACGTAAGTTATCAATCTCCTGTCTGATGATGCTCGGGACGGTAACTATGACGTCACGAGCGTTTAGATATGTTGTTAATTTGGTTGTTTTCAAGATCGATTTATCTACTGTATAAATGTAAACAAGGGGTGTTATTGTATTTGTTTTTTGTGTTGCTAATTTTAGGCATCTTCAAAGCCAGGATTGGGAGCCGCCCAAATGGCAGTCATCATGAGGAATTTGATGAAGCGTCTTGGATACGGAACCTACATCGTCCAGGGCGGAGACTGGGGAGCAATCATAACCAACGCAATGGCAATCATGTACCCCGAAGAGATTTATGGATATCACACGAATCTACCGTTCGTCCAAACTGGGCTGGGAACCCTAAAAGCCCTGATCGGAAGTATTTACCCTCCGATGTTCGTGGAAAAGGAACACGAGCCGCTGGTGTACCCGCTGTCGAAGATTTACGCGAACCTGCTGCAGGAATCTGGGTACTTGCATATTCAAGCCACCAAACCAGATACCGTTGGTACGCATAAGTTTTTGTTTGTATCTAGTTGATAATACATTGAACTAAGGTACCATTATGAAGACCAATACGAAATTCAACAACACGCGGCAGAGCTATGTCTATTGTTCCAAGGGCGTCATAGGAAGGAGCGCTTCTGTAGTCAGTATTGATAATGTTTGCCTAACTCGGCGTGGCTAGGATTAGGGATATAGTATTTATACATCCATTTATAACACATGTCGACATAATTTTTTTTTATTTGTATAACCACTTTTTGACAGTGTTTTCATAAACATAAATAAAGGATATAACCTAAAAAACCGTTGAGTTATGTCCTGTTATGTCGCATAACAAAACGTAGTGGGCGGAGTCGCCGGAGACGTGAAACATGCTTACATACCTAATGGTGGTGCTATATTACGTGAGAACTTATCTTGTCTCTTTCTCTCTCACGGTTTACGACGTAAAAACTCTGAGAAAGTGATTTATCGTAATTTTTTATGGGTTGGGTAAAAATATTTAGCTCTCTCTCCTATATATGTTTGCGCTGAGAGTATAACTGTGAACAAAGTATTATTATTGATTTGGATACGGTTAGCACAGCTCCAGTAAGCACTCAGGTCATTGGACCATTATTTCACCTTATTCATTTGACAGTAGCCAAGCCCTTTTGATGATAACATTAAGCTTTTAATGTATCCTGGTTTCATAATGTGACCACCCAGTTATCCAAGGCGGGATATTGGCACCATAGACGAAATTATGTTTTTTCCATCCTCTAACTACAGCTATTGGTGTTTTCCAATCCATCTATTGTTCAATCGTACTAGCTCCCTCATCGAGTTTCTTTCCACATTGAGCAGCTATTTGGCTCGTTTGTGGATTGAACCAGAGTGTGTGAAGAGACATTCTCTACCAAAATCTTTCCTCTACCTTCGTTCGTTATATTGATTGCTTTCACGATAAGGTTCCGATTTTCTAAGATCAGTTTTATTCCAGGAATCGGTTTGATGGACTCTCCCGTGGGACTCGCAGCTTATATTCTGGAGAAGTTTTCGACATGGACCAACAATGAGTGGAGAGATCTGCCTGATGGAGGATTGACCAAGAAGTATAATCTGACAGAACTGTTGGACAATATTATGATCTACTGGGACAGTCGGTGCATCACGACCTCTATGCGTCTGTATGCGGAGACTTTCAACAAGGCGCAGCAGAGCTTGGGAATAGATAAGTAAGAACAAATATTATACATTCATCTCGTTCCCATCCCCACTACCTTCAGCCTCGCAACATACCCCGATTAGGGATGCCATTGTCTCACTGGCTTTAGATGGTTGGGAGCAGTTGGGACTTTTGTGCGGTATTCACCATAAAAATTGAAAAAAAATATAATATATGTATTTAAAGAAATGAAAAGAGAAATTTGTATAAGACCACGGATATTATTTTCATTTTTATGACCGACTAATTTCGCTTAGCCTAAGCATCATCAGGGTATAAAATTAAACTAAACAAGAAATGCAAAGTGTGTGGTTATACTCGTATATACGAGTACATACAGAGAGAGAACAAAATTCACATTATCTGCCTCTTTCTCTTTGTTCCTTTGTTATAATTTAAATATTATTCTATTGTTTTCTCATTGTTCTGTTATTTTATTTTATATTTTGTTCTCTCTATGTATTTATGAGTAAATAATTCATACTATGAATTTTAGTTTAGTTTAATTTTGTACCCTGATGATGAGGCTAAGCGAAACCGTTCGGTCATGAAAATCAAAAAATATCGTTGTCTTGCGCAAAGTTATTTTTTCATTTTATAATATTCTTTGTCTTTTCAATTTCATTTTTTATTGAAGTAATTCACTAACATGGTTTAAATATTTATGTTTTAATGAAACACAATACCCGTTTTCCTGCCATAAGAATTGTCAACCTAGGAATTGTTGATAAAACTTTTTGAAAGGCCTTTGAGAGATTTAAAAAATGGTATACAGAGTAGACGGTGGGTGCCAACCAATCTCTCTCTAAATCTCTTCCAAATTAATGCATTTTTAACATATCTCTATTTAATATGCAGCAAAAGTTGAATACAATACGATTTATAGTAAAATAAAACATTTCTTGATCCGAGCACTTGATACTAAAACACGTTTATTACCTTTGTTATGTAATGTTCGCTGACGAACCGACAGATGCTCCTTGGGTAAGGCGCGCTTTTTTCGGGGGTGTAGAATAAAATATAATCACTTTACTTGCATAATTTTAATTGGAAGATTTTTTAAAGTATAATAATTAAACCTTTAACTGAAGATATTTAGGTACCGCACGGCAGTGCGATCTGAATAGGAATGCTGAGATGAAATGGGTTGAGGGTAGAACAGAGTCGTAGCAATGGTCAACGTAAATATCAAAGTCCAACATGTGGTCTATGGGATAATGCATGTTCAAAAGGATTTTAGAAATCGATCTTTACAATACAATTTAAGAGACAGAGAGACATTAAAAGAAGAAATTAAGAAATACAAAAGGACATTGGTATGAATGGTTCTTGACATGGGGTAAACTGCACATGGGCGCAACTGGGTGGGCCTTTACAGTTATGTTACACTTGATAAATATGTCAAACCACAAAGTGATTGCTTTGTACGAAAATTTTTTTTAAATCCACTAATTTGAAAGAAAATGGGTCTAGCTGTCCCAGTACTCTGCACATACGCCGAATTATCAACAGCAAAGGTATTTTTTTTAGGATTCCAGTGACGGTTCCAACAGCCGTTGCCAGGCTTCCCAACGAGATCACCTTCGCCACCAGGTGGCAGATGAAGGAGAAATACCTAAACCTGGTGCAGGTGACCGACTTCCCGACCGGGGGGCACTTCGCCGCCTTTGAGGAGCCACAGCTTCTGGCCAATGACATCATCTCGGCGATGCAAGCCTTCGACCGCTTCCACGAGGCTAATCACACCGAGTTCGGTCCCCCAGGACCGCAGTGAAAATGTTATTTAGTTTTAAGACGTGTTCTTTTTTAAATAAAGTGTTTTGTTACATATTTATTTTTTATCTCTATCAACCTTGGAGTAAGAATATACATGTATATGTAGAGAAAGCCAAATACTTTTACCCAACCAATACAAACTTGCAATAAATCACTTTCGCCGATTTTTTACGTCGTATACCATGAGAGAGAAAGAGACAAGAAAAGTATGTGAGAATGTTCTCCGTCCGCGCTAACTTCACATCATCGAGTCGCATAACTTACGTCAACGGATTTCGAGGTTATTTCCTATATTTGTGTTGATTAAAATACTTCCAGTGGTTATACAAATAAATCGAACATGATGGTGATATGTGCTATGCGTGAATGTTCAAATAAGACCAAACAAAGATTATAAAACATCACTTTTCAAAGGTATTTCAACAGTTTTAAATATTTTTGACCGAACTTTAGAATTTTCACATTTTTAATGATACAAAGACATAACATCAACAAAAAGCTTCCATCATTATTTAGGCAAACTTTCTGTTATTAGTGTTTGTATATTTTGACTTTATAAATCATTTTAATGGTGTATTGATATTGTTTTGTTTAATGTATTCAAACATGTTTATTAAAAATATCCGAATTCTATGTGGGCGGTAACTAATAGGCTATCCAACATCTTTAAAAATATCTTTATCTCCTTCTATCGAGTCAGTGTAAAGTCAACCGTCCTGACTACACTGTTTCGCAAAGGTACCTCTCCATGTCCTCCAAGCTATCAACAATGTTAGGTACTAAATACGCATAGGCCGGGATGTTTAATTGTTTAGCCGTTGCTTAGCCAAATTATTAATGTTTTGTTTGTTCAATACATATTTGTTCAGCCCTGAAGAAGGTTCAGGTAGAGCCGAAACCGGTTGGTATATGTATCTAATAAAGTGGTGTCAAAACAAAGTTACTTTTATTTAAAATTTTATTAATGTTTTGCAAAACTTCAAATTTTGAACTCCGCTCTAACATTTAAAACTACGATTGTAAACTGTTTGGAATGTAATATAATTGTAGAATTTGCGAAGCTGATTGTTTACGCCTTCTTTTTAAAATATGTTGATATTTTATTCCCAAGGAGATTACAAAAACTCATTCTTTTAGATTACTAAAAACTTAATTAAATTAACTCCGATAGAAAAAAACTCATTCTCATAGAATATTAAAAACTTAATTAAAATGAAATAATAATAATTTTTAAAAAAAAAATTACACGGCTGAGAATCGAACTCCTAACTTCGTGTAAGACAATTATTCAGACCATTACATCATTAATTCATCGGATGCACTGAAAATAATATATTTTTGTATTTTAGAATGTGACGTGCACACACCACAATTACATTAAAAGCGCATTTCGTTAGCTTGGATGGGTACGCACTCTTGAAAGCCAAATATTTAAACATATTCTAATTTAAGGGCCCTTGATATTTCTCAAAATTACGCTTTAAAATGTAGTGTGGAACTAAGGAACTATAGTAAATAAATGTACTAGTTAATTGTCAAATGATGGTCTTTAAGGTTGGGTAGATCACGTTTATTTACGAATTTAAACACGCTGACGTAAGTAATCACAAAACCAAAGGTGATAAACGGAAATGTCAGCGGGCAAATTCCTCTTTTCCTGCTAGAAACCTTTTTTCCCGCGGGAAACACCTTCCTCTGCTAGGCTGTTAGGTGCGCCCCGTTGCTGGCCATGTAAATACATATTATAATACGCCTAAATAGGCGTTATAGTAGAGAAGTATTATTATTCAATGCTTATGAATAATACGCTATGTATGTCATAAATATGTAGATAATCTTGCTATAAAAACTTTTTTTACGGAGAAATGTGTAAAATACTAGAGTATTTAAGTAGTTTTACTACGAGGAACGATTCATACAAGTTTAACAATTGATAATCTAGATGAAAGAAAAGGGTACCAGAATAAGAATTCAAATGGTAATGCTGGCGTGTCATCGTGGAAGCAGATTGAAGTTTTCGATCTCGGTATTGGGAAGGTTAAACGTGTCAAGCTGTACCATGACACCTGGCTTTTTATCTAAGCGAGAGAAAATCAATATTTGTAATACTTATATTGCAATGTGTGTATAATATTTTAGATTGTAGCTAAAATGAATGGGTAGGTAATATACTTAAATATATTTTCGACTATGGATTCAGCATCAAATTGAAAAAAAATATCAAGAATAATTTTATGATTAAAAAAAAAAAAAGTTTTTATTTATTTATATTTCATCATTAATATAGTGTTATTCACTTTTTTCAATAAAAAAGTAATTTTAAAATATTTAATTTATTATTTTAGACAATTCAAATCAGAAGTTCTCGAAAAGATCAATCGTCTTTATTTACTTTGTGAGATAGATCTCATGGGTTCGGGGAAAAAGGGCGTACGTCACATACGAGTATTACTATCATACATTTAAAGTTTCCAAAGAAGTGAAGCTAGCAGTCCACAATGGAGTGCTTATACCAATCCTTATGTATGGCAGTGAGGCATGGAACTGGCAGAAAAAGAATGAAAGAAGACTTAAAGCTGTAGAAATTAGATTCCTGGGGTGTATGTGCGTAAAACCACGTATGTCCGTGTTAAAAATGTGGATATCCGGAAAGAATGCAAGGCTGATGTAAGCGTAGTGAATAGGATTAAGAAAGGGACGATTAGGTGGTTTGGGCATGTAGAACTAATTAACGAAAAAAGGTGTGTGAAAAGACTATTTTATAGTATATTTGCGGCACGTCCCAGAGTGGTACTCTAAGTATCGCCCTGGTGAAAGACCACTATTCAGAATTGAAACGTTGCTTGTAATGGCTATAGCCGTGTTTGGTGACCTGATCTGAATAGCCAGGCACTTCCCAACCTTCCTCTTCCATATATCCTTCCCTTCCCCACTACCTTCAGCCTCACAACACGCCCTATTTGGGGATGCCATAGTCTCACTGGCTCTAGACGGTTGGGAGCAGTTGAGACTCTTGTGCGGTATTCATTACAATAAAAAATCTGTTATATCTAGGTACTGGCTCCTGCCGACTTGAATATTTGATTTACTTAATCGTGTCTTCCTCGGGCGTCCCCGACTCTTTCTATTCACAACTACAGTATTACAACCACTATTATGAATAATCATTGATATCTCAGAGCAATAATATCCAGGAAGGAGCGCTTCTGTAGTCAGTATTGGTGATGTTTTCCTGACTGGGGCGTGGCTAGGACTAGGGCTAAGGTATTTATACATCCATTCATAGCACATGTCGACATAATGTTTTTGTTTATTTTAATAACCACTATTTCGCAGTATTGTTATTAAAAAAAATATAGGATACAACCTAAAAAACTATTGAGTTGTGTCCTGTTATGTCGCATAACGAAACGCAGTGGGCGGAGTCGCCGGAGACGGGGGAGAATGAGAACATCTTAAATTCCAAATGGTGGTGCTATATAAGGTGAGAACTTGTCTTGTATCTTTCTCTCTCGCGGTTTACGACGTAAAAACCCGGAGAAAGTGATTTATCGCAAGTTTGAATAGGTTGTGTAAAAATATTTAGCTCTTTCTCCATACATATTCTTGCTCTGAGTTTGATATCGTTTCCGTCAAACGCACCAGAAACATCAATAACACAGACCGTTTTGAGGTTTAACGCTATAAATACCAAAACCGGTCCTGTCCGGTTGCCGGCAACATTATTACCTCATAGTACGATAGTCTAACGCCGATACAATAACAAATAACAAACCTATTCCACCGAAATTTCAATCTTCAATCTCCCCATCTTCACTTGATCCGAACCCGAACTTTTACGAAGTATTCCGAACTGAGATTCAATGGTTGGTTGTTCAATTTAGTTTCAGGTTTCAGTACAGTCCGAGACCCGCTGCGGGTTGCCAGTATTGTGGTTCTACCTCGTGGTACAAAATCCAGGTAAAACACTGTTTGTTTTAATAAAAACCGGCTCGACAATGCTAGGCAGCATGACAAGTGTATTTGATAACGTTGATGAGAAATTATAAAACATTTTCTGTGTCAATAATAAGTTTAATAGCTGTTGAATTGTGAACCGAGAATGTAGGCGTTACAATTAATTTGTGAGACTCGAAGCTCAAAGTTTGAAAGAAAACCTGTTTTACAATAAATGCAAGTAAATAAAAACCCTTCCCATGTAACAACACCGCGTTATTTTACAAATACATTTACAAAGACGTGTGTAATTATTATTTCCAGTGTAGTTTTTTTCTATCCATATTTCGGATGTACGTATGTAAATAACTTAAGAGTTTTTTTTTTGTGAAAATGAAATAACAACTTTGTATAAGACCACAGATTTTTTTTTAATTTGTGGTCTGATACAATGTTTTATTCATGTTCATTAAATATGTCGCTTTCTTCGAAAATGTAGTTTTTTTAGTACATCGTTGAGAGCTTTATTTCCTAAAATATAAGCTGCTCTATCTCACTATCTGCTGTCTCACTTACGTAGCTGTTTCAAATATGATCCATGAGTGTTTAAGGTCAAATTTCTTTTGATGATTACTTAAACCTTTATCAAAATCTTCTTTCTTTTGCTATGCTACCAACCTCTGCAAGATTTTATGGATAAAATGTTGTTTCATTAGTAAAATCGTACAACTTTGGTTTACCTACTTGGCTACTTTGAAGAACAGGAAAGAGTCATGTCAACAACATAGATTGTTTCATTCTGATACTCTGTAATAATACTGACAAAAATCTCATAGGAATTAACCAGAAAGTGGTTTAGTACCTTTTATCCGGTGAATTTTTAATTGCGTGTTTTATGTGAGGCTATCAACAAAATGTATTATAGATGCGTACCGGCTAGTACGAAGTCACTATAATTAGTTCTCGGAGGCTAAGCAGTATATTTTATACTCCCACAATCGAGAGCTAATTGCAGTGACATTCGAAACCACAGAATATATGAAAATAAACTTATTTTTTCAAATTGAAATTAGTAGATACGTACAAAAAACACTTGAGTCTGCAGAAACAGGCGATCCGTTTGATATATTCTGCGGATTGCAATCTTCGAAGCACAGACGTCGGGTGAGAATGCTGTCTTTGTTCTACCGGTATTTCAATGGAAGATGCTCCGAGGCATTTGCGCCATTGATCCCTTCGTCAACATTTGTACACGGTTCTTGCGTTCAACAGTTTGACTATGAAATGATTATTGTACATTTGTGTTTCCTTCCTCCTACTATGGTACATGGGCATTTTAAAGACTCAGTTTCGCTCCTTCCTTTCTTCAAAAAGACAGAGTCAAGGGTTTTTTCAGGTATTTTGGGGCTCTAGACCAGAGGTGAACTGCCGACATCCTTTTTCTCAATTATGCATAAATTATTCAATAAAATATTAAACCGACATTTAAGTAATATTTTAACCTCTTACAGGAGTTTGATTTGTTTGCAAAAACATAATATTTTGGTAACTCGGTTGACATTTTATCAATTTTATTGTTTTATAATAATGGAACAACGTCGGTTATCATTTGAATGTAGATATAAATTGACTTAAATCACCTTTCCTGCATTATAATATGTGTGTATCGCATTATGTGTTGCGATAATTAAGTTTGTTTTTGTCGCTTTCAACATATTTATTTGCTCAGGATATCATTTGTTTATTTATTTATACTGGGTTTTAACAGATGTTCTAACTTACGTGAAAAAAATCCAGTTATAAAAACTCAGTTACCGTAAAATAATTGTTAAAAAAAAATACAAATACAAAGGATACATCAAATAAAAAATTACAAAAACTCAATCAATGATAATTATTACAAACAAAAGCAAGATACACAATATAAGTAGCCTAACCATTGTTACATATTTTGGGGCAATAGCAGGACATTTTTCTGAAATTGTATAAATCATCGACAAAAATGTCTACATAAGCACACTCTATCCTATTATATAGTCGGCACATTTGAGACAGAGGGCTAAAGTAGGCTATATTATTTCTGAATGTACTCAGTTGGAATGTACTATGGCGTCTTAAACAATAAGAATTAGGTACACTTTTTTCAATACTGCTAAGACATACTGTATTATCGAGATGACCGTGCATTATTTCATGTAAACATATTAAACCTGTCATTTGCCTTCTAGTTTTAATGAATAATGATTTTTCGTTACTTTAAAATAACGAATCATAGTGAATAATTAATTTTTATTCCGTCAAAACACACCGATACGTCAATAATAATTTAAACTTTAGCATATCTCGGAACTTCCTTGAGACCAGCTTTTTTGTTAGGATCGGACTATGGATTCATTTACTTTAGTGCAAGTCATTCTCTCTTAGTCAGTGGTAGTTTCTGGACTGATTCGCCATTCGTAATTGACCGTATTGATTCCAACATATGGCCTGCGGGTCGCCCATTTTCTTTTTATTAAAAAATGGCAAAGGATGCTAGTTTTTTGGACACAACGTTTGACTTAATAAAGTTTCACCTTTTGAATCGGTACTAAGGTATTACTAGTATTACTGGAAATCATTTTGAAAAGTTAAGGTTAGATTAGGTTAATTTAGAGTTTAGGTGGTTCGTACGTGTTATTCGGAAGAGTTTTAAAAACCTAACCTAACCTTTTGAAAATTGCCAAGACTTCGTGACAAAACAAAATTTTACTGGCTATCAGATGAGTTTTTTTAAATGGCTCAATAAGCATTAACACTCACCGAGTGCAAGGAAATTATAAAACGTAAGGTGTGTTATATATTTTTTTAAACTTCGTGATTTGTGGTCGAGTGGCTTGACTTTTGTTTCTATGCCTTAGCCCACGAGACACAACGGAATGTTTAGTATGGCTCAAGATAAAATCAAATTGGACACCCCTGGTATTATTGTATGGGCACCTTGCATTGTTACGGAATTACCTCATTATTTCGTGGGGGGACGCTGGGTAAAGAAAGCCGTCGGGTAAAACGAAATACAACGAAAAAAAATCAAATAAGGATACATCAGAAATGGATGCGAATTTCTAATTAATTTCAAATAAAATGTTGCTATCTCTGCAGTAAGCTGAACATTTTAAACTCCTGTCGACATTTTTTGTTTAATTCATTCCTAAAATCTGTTTGATCAATTATTGTAGGTTAGGTCCTAAAACTTGTATGGAAGGATACATAATTTTCGTTTTTTTTTCAGATGGGGTGTTGCAAGAAGACCTTAATTGTGGGCGTGGCTCTAGTAGCGGCGCTGGTGGGGTACGTGATCCACGGCTTGTACAAAGTCCCCCCAGTCCCCCAGCTGGACCAGAACCAATGGTGGGGACCGGGAAAGCCACCCAAAACGCAAGACACAACCATCAAACCTTTCAAAGTGGCATTCGACCCTGAGGTAACTAAACCATATATTTATTTATTTGTAGAACTCCATTTTAAAATTTAATAATGTTATTATTAAGTTCTGATAGTTTTTAGATTTTATTTTGAATTGTAACAATTGACTCAATTGTTGAACAGCTGTCACAGTAAAAATAAAAATCCAAATTCTATCTGAATATAATAACAACTTCATTAAATTTAAATGATGAGTTTAAATGAATGAGTGGTTTTAGGTCGAAAATTTTGCTTCTCAGGAGAAAATTTTCAAAAGTTTCAACTCTCCCCATAAATAGAAAAACAGTAAGTTTACAGTAGTTTGGTGGACTGTTTGTGTGTAGTATGGAGTTTTGAAATTATATCAAACGAAAGAGGAGATCAAACTCTTATAAATGACTCCGTTTTTATCAAACTATCCCTCTTGATAAGACCACACATTTTTTTAAACAAGACCTGATGTTTCACCTTTTAAGTCGTTTCTTCTTCTTAACTTATTTGATCTAAACAGAGAGTTATATAACATTCGTCTCTTATTCTGCATATTCATTTATTTTCTGTTAAGTATACTTTTTGTTTTGTTATTTTTCAGAGAATAACTGGTCTGAAGACCCGTCTTTCCGAAAGCGAATGGTACACAGAGCCTTTGGAAGGCGTTGGTTTCGAATATGGATTCAATGGAAAGCATCTTAAAGAAGTGGTCGCATTTTGGAAAAACCAATACGACTTCTCTGAGAGAGAAAACTACTTCAACAAGTTTCCGCAGTTCAAGACCAACATCCAGGGCTTGGATATCCACTTCGTCCACTTGAAGCAGAAGCCTACTAAAGGAGTCCGGATCATTCCCTTGCTGCTGTTACATGGATGGCCTGGTAGCTACTTGGAGTTCCACAAAATGATTCCTTTGTTGACCACACCGAGCAAGGACAGAGATTTCGTTTTCAACGTCGTTGTTCCGAGTCTTCCAGGTTATGGATATTCACAGGTATGTAATTATTTCCGTTAAAATTATTCACTTTTTCCAAGAAAGATTGTGACCCCAAGATACCTGTAAAGCTGAACCAGGTGAGCCACATATAGTGTCCCGTTCTGTTGATATATTAGCTTTTCTTCAATCAAGGCGATGCATATGAAATGACCTTGAAATTCAGAGTTGCCATGCACCTACTCCTTTCGCCAATTGCGAAAAGATTGAAAATGCGCTGACTCGTAGACCGTCAAAAGAAATCTGGCAATTCAAAACATTTTACTGGTGCAAAACGTTTTTATTGTTTTTTATAGGATTATGAAAAGAAGTTTTAATTTTTTCCCTGTCAGAATTTAAGACAAGCTACATTCTGCACGTATTTACGTAACCTAGAATAATTGTAGATATTAATTTGATTGCTTTATTTTAGGCAGCTGCAAAGCCTGGCTTGGCCACAACGCAAATGGCAGTAATCATGCGCAACCTGATGATTCGCCTTGGATACAAGGAGAAGTTCATGATTCAAGGAGGGGACTGGGGAAGCCTTATCGCCAAGTCCATGGCTATATTGTATCCTCAAAATATCTATGGGCACCACACCAACATGCCTGTAGTAAGCAACGCCTTGGGATGGACCAAACTATTCCTCGGTAGTCTCTACCCCTCGATGTTTGTTGATGAAGAGCATATTTCGAAGGTTTATCCGCTGTCCAACACTTTCCAAAAATTAATCCGAGAATCTGGTTATATGCATATACAGGCAACTAAACCTGATACTGTTGGTAAGTTTATCCATGTTTTAGATATTTATCAATGGCAACTAATCACTTCATTAAATATTGACTACACACGCGAGGTACTGAAGATTCCTTCAAAAACGAAAAGTTCACTCTTTTCATTCCTTGAAAGAACCTGTGTCTTGAAGAGACCCGTGCTGTAAAAGTTTCAGTTGAACTGTAAACCAAAATAACGGTTCGTAAAAACGAAGGTTGACAAAACAGTATGCGTGATTGAAAAGTAGATAATAATTAGGATGTTAACCCATTTGAATGTTAATAGGTTTGGGCGCGTAGAGCGAATGAACGAAGAAAGGAGTGTGAAAATAATATGCGATGCGAAAGTGAATGGAGAAGAAGTCGAGGACGCCCGAAGAACCATAGCAGGATCGAGTGAATCAAATATTTGAATCGGACCATGTGTAGAGTCAGAATAACAGAAGAGTATGATGAGAGGATGTACACATGTGAATGAAGCAAGGAGTGTGTGCCAAGAAAGAGTTATATGGCGGTCCGTCCTCTCTGTCTACCCCTACGCAAAACGGCGTAAATAATAATAATAATAGCCATAACCATTTTTCACCTGATGCAAAAAAGAGCTATTATTATAGTATATGAAAGTTTTGTCGCGTACACCCAGTTTCCAAGATCTAGCTGATTTTTAAATGTTTCTTCCAGGTGTCGGCTTGAAAGACTCTCCCGTCGGTCTCGCAGCCTACATTCTAGAAAAGTTTTCAACTTGGACCAATCCAGAATGGATGAGCTTATCAGACGGAGGCCTGACCAAGAAGTTCACCCTCACGGAGATGCTGGACAATATCGTGGTTTACTGGGACAGTCGCTGCATCACGACATCCGTTCGCCTGTACTCTGAAGCCTTAAGCAATACCCACAAAGCCTTGGGAATGGATGAGTAAGTCAATCAACTGTTATATTTCACCAATCGCCAAACATTCAGCGAGACTTTTCCCGGGGCATGGCCCTTAACTCTGATTATTATTGGTTGTTTATTTTGATTAAAAATGCTTTTAATTAGAAGATTTGAAAATACATGATATTATTTTATATCATCAAATTATGTACCCTAAAAAAACATTAGAGAAAAAATGTTACTACGACCGGGATTTCAACCCGATATATGTGGTGTTTTTTTAAATGATTATTTTAAAGCGAGATGGTATCATAACTAAATCGCCTCTAGGTAGTATCGCGAAATTTCTGTCTCTCTCTCTCTCTCTATTATAGACTAAAAAACATATACGCATAATTTTTTGTTGTTATTGAAAAAACATTTTTAAAAACAAGAGTTTAAAAACGCTTTAAAGTGAAGTTTCCTCATTGTAATCGTGAACCGTTCTACGGAAATACGCCCAAAATAAATTTCAATCCTTCCTCTTTCTCATCTTCTTCCACTCCCTACTCAAATACCACGAATTTGAGATTCCACAGTTTCGCTAACTTCGAGCACTCCTGTGCGATAGTCATAATAGTTTTGATTTTTATCAATTGGGGCTTTTGCTCGCTACAGCCGGGATATCGTTATAAGTGTGCTCGCTTTAGCCAAATTCAACTTCAAATGTATTTTTTCGAATATTTACACAAAATAAAATAATCTTTTTATTTTGATAATAAATTCTTCAAGTGTGACATTGTCCACATCTCCTCTTGGCTTCAAATGAAGTCAAGGTCAACCACTTTGTGTTAATATTACATGCACAGTTTGGTAGGTACTTGCCATCTCCGTATTTTGTACTTTAACCCGAATGTATTGCGTGAATGTATAATATGTCACTTTATTATAACGCTCGAGTATAATTTTTAGTAATAGTTCGAGCGGGATTTTACATATATAAAGGAAGGTACAGTGAAAAATTGAAAATTATTTGCTCAAACAAAAGAATAATAGTAAAGAATAGTGTTCGATTACATTAAATTAATATTGGTTGAAGATATAAATGATAATTATAGCTTTCTTGTATCTACATTCCGTGCAGAATGCGTCAGCCACCTCTGCGTACGTATTACCAACAACATGCAATCTAGGCCTCCATAGTCGAGTGGTAAGACGCTCGACTACGAATACAAAGGTCGCGGGTTCAAACCCGGCGTGCGCCAATAACTTTTATTTAATTAATATGTATCATAACACATTTAATTCATATATAATAATAAAAAGTATATTTGCGGCACATTCCAGAGTGGTAGATACTCCAAGTATCGGCCTGATGAAAGACTACCATTCAGAATCGAAACGCTGCTTGAAATGGCTTTTGACCGTGTTTGGTGACCATATCTGAATAGCCAGGTACTTCCCAACCTTCCCTTTCTCATCTCCTTCCCCTCCCCACTAACTTCAGCCTCACAACATACCCCAATTGAGGATGCCATAGTCTCACTGGCTCTAGACGGTTGGGAGCAGTTGAGACTCTTGTGCAGTATTCACTGTAAAAAAAAGCGAGTATCTGAAAGACTCAGTCCTGATATTATTGTCACAACTAAATAGAATTTTGGATCGAGTAGTTCTCGTTGGTATGTGAAAGGAAATAATTATCTTTTCTGAAATATGCATTATAATATGTAGATGATAAAGTTTATCAGCACTACTTATCTGAAAGTGGAACATTTGAACCATTTTTCTAACATTTATAATTTTTACTTGGTGTTTTGTAATCTGAATACACAGTGACTACAAACTCGGAAATGTATGTGGTGTTTCTGTTTTATGACAAATGCTTCATAGTGCTTTCACACAAACGAAGTATTGAATTCCCTTAGTCTAAACATAAATTTAGGCGCACAGTTTACGCCCGCGCTGTGCAAGCGGGTTCCCTACAGAGCATCCGGACTATCCTATTGCCACATTTACAGGAGCTTTCACCATTAGAGCCGAGCAAACGATTGATTGAGTAAAATTCGATTGTTGGCAAAAAACTCGACTAAGGATTGTTCAATTTTATTTCACTAACATTATTTCCTCGCTCAATGACAATAGGCATAAAAAAAACAGTCCAAGTAAACCTAGAATTACATTCTCTGATTCTTTATTTTAACCTAGCTTTTCTACTCGACTTTTGCAGAGTTTCAACACTCTTTTTCTTATGGAATAATTGAAAAATAGGGTGCAAAGAATATGGCGGCGTGTCTTATTTTTTTGTCTGTCCGATGGATATTTCAAAACTTCACAGCTCATGCTGGAAATAACAGTATGAGCTGAAAATAATAACGTTAACCTATAAATTTTTCTGCTCTATTGTTTACTGTTTTTGACGCTGTCCCCTTTTCAAATCTTTTTAATTCCCCCATCTTCCATTGAGCCAACGTTTTGAAAAGCCTTGCAGTGTTCATTGGGGCAGATGTCAGATGGCCCAAGAATTAATAGAAAGCGCAATACGACTCAGTACCTACCCCAAAAACAAAATACTTTACGTCCTGAGAGTCATAAATGATGCCTTACTTATTAAAATATACAAAACATAGAGATGATGTGAAATTAAAAGGAAATTTGTTACTTGCCATAAAAAAATCATAAAAATCAATCGGTTATAATTTATAATAAATAAGCACCTTAGCATTTTTTTCAATTTCTTTACAATTATTTACGCAAAAAAAAACAAATCTTCGTTGACTTCTTATTGCCTCACCGCTTCTTAACTGCCCCACAATTCAATGCCCCCTGTCGTAATTCTTCTAAAGTATATTTTTTCCTTTTCAGTATTCCGGTGACAGTTCCAACCGCCATAGCCAGATTTGAAAACGAGCTGATGTTCCCTACAAAATGGCAAATCAAGGATGCGTTTGTGAACGTTGTTCAACTGTCAAACTTAAAAGGAGGTCATTTTGCCGCCTTTGAGGAACCAGCCGTGCTGGCCAACGATGTCATATCGGCAGTTTATGCTTTTGATAAATTCTACAAAAACAATAAACCAAAACTGTGATCTGAAACCGAAAAAAAAAGTTGTTTCGTTACTGGTAGCTTTATTTTAATGTTGCTGTGCAATATTGGATGAAAAAACCATGGATAAAAAACGGTTAAAAGCATATTGTACTGTCGTGCTATTGTGTAAATATAATGTTACGTTACATCCATTTATTTTACTCATAACTGTATTTTAAAATCGTTTATTTTATTTGAATGATCCAATTTTATTGTAATGTATAGTTTCTGGTGGTGATGTGAAAATCTAATATTTTACTAAATCCTTAGCCTCATTTAGCCTTGTAGTTTGCAATAATATTACCTATTTTTTTTACATTTGTTTCTTTTAATTGCAAAATGTATTATATATGAGATATGAAATTGTGTAAATTGAATGTTTGGCTAGATCCATTAATTTTACAGCAATAAACGTTTTACTAAAATAACGCTCTATTATTTTTATTATCATTTCTATTAATTTAATTACCTAATCATTTTGTTTTTTTTTCGTACTTTTTAGCGTGTGAATTAAATATATTTGACTATCTATGTAAGGTTTATTTAACTCTTATCGCCTTTGTAAAATTACTTTTCGAACTTAAATTTGTTATACCGTAGTAATTAAATATTTTATAAAAAATAAGTGACCACATATTGCTAATACAGCAAAGGCGAATAAAATGACAAATTTTACTTTTGCGATTGGCGGATATTCTGTCACCTGTATGAAAGTAGTTTCACACCGAAGGAATTTTTTTTATTGAAAATCATTATTTTTAAGATATTCTAAAATCATTATATTAAAAAACTATGAACCAAATATAAATACAAAGAAAACTATGCAAATATAAACATGATAACTGTTTTTTGTCGAAGCAACGGTGTCATATTTGACTATCTATGTAAGGTTTATTTAACTCTTATCGCCTTTGTAAAATTACTTTTCGAACTTAAATTTGTTATACCGTAGTAATTAAATATTTTATAAAAAATAAGTGACCACATATTGCTAATACAGCAAAGGCGAATAAAATGACAAATTTTACTTTTGCGATTGGCGGATATTCTGTCACCTGTATGAAAGTAGTTTCACACCGAAGGAATTTTTTTTATTGAAAATCATTATTTTTAAGATATTCTAAAATCATTATATTAAAAAACTATGAACCAAATATAAATACAAAGAAAACTATGCAAATATAAACATGATAACTGTTTTTTGTCGAAGCAACGGTGTCTGTCAAAGTGACGGTGGGGTTAGATACAGAGTTGAAGCTATGGTTATGTTTGTTTAGGTAATTTATTGTATATTGTCGATGTCTATGCCTCATAGCTGTCAAATGTCAAAATGCACAATAGACAATACCGAACGCTCTTCCAAATTTATTCAAAGAAAAGCAGTGAATCACGATTTTTAAAAGTTTTTTTCTTTTTCTAACACGTCCAGCAATTGAAATAACATTAATTTACTACTGCTAATTCTGAATTTATCTTCATTCCTCTATTGATCGCGTTAATTTTTAAATTATCCACGTTTTACTGAACATGTGCAAAACTTGTGTAGGTGTGTAGCAACGGGTTTATTAAAATCCAAATTAACGAAAATATAGTTGGTATTTACAAAAGGCATTTATTGTGAAAATGGTTCGCGTTATAACCCAGCAAACGTATGATGATGTTGTTCAGGAGAACATCGATGATTTTGATATGACACCAGAAGAGGCGATTGAAGATGCCATGAAACAATTTCAGGCTCAGGTAAACACCGCTTTCTAGAACATTCTAAAGAACTAGTACAAAAATTCTAGTTAAATTTATACTTTACCTTCCTCTGATAACTGCAAAATCAATGAACATCGATAATGTTTGTAATTTTTATTTATTTTTTCACATTTAACACTAAAATACTGTTTTTAAATTAAAGTAATTGCACAAGACACCACAGTCTATTTTGATTTAAAAATTGTTTAAAAACTCCCGAAAACACTGTCATCTCACGTAAAACTTATTTTATTTGGGGTAAAGCACAAAATTTACATATTTGATAAATTTTATTAAATAATTAACGAAAAAATATATATACTAGCAACAGGCCACCATTTTGGAACACTTTTAAATATGGACTGATTATTGTTAAGTGTATTATTGTTCTTACAAATTTGGTGTTTAAATTTTATTGCTAGGTTACTTTTCGATTGTTGTATTAAATAACCCTTTTAATTTAAACAGGGAGTAGACCTGACAAACATAATAAAAGATTTAATTCTTTCGGGCAAACCAGACAACCATATTGTAGCAGTCACCATAAGAAATATCTCCAAACTAATATCTGAAGAGAATTTGGACAAGGAACAGCTGATTAAAGATTTGGAAGTTCTCAAAGTAAGTGCACTACATTGTTGACCTGTCTCAAGAAATTGATTTACTTGATCATGTCACGTCATCCTGGAATATCCCTGACTCTTGTTAAGAACCACATAACCTTATTTGTACGAGTTCGAACCCCTCAGAAGATGCAAAAGATAGTGTTTTCTTCTTCTGGTTCCCTCTCCTATCGAAAGTTCACCATCATCAAGCCAATCTCCGCCCTGCAGACTACAGCCTGGAGCAACTCAGCGGAATTGCGCTTGTACCAGTCACATAAGTTTCAAAGTCACGAGATGTGGCATATTATGTAAATTGTTTTGTAAATATTAACTGAATAACTCTTTTCAGTCCGAATGTGACAAAGATCTCATGGCACACAAACTGATGGCGAGTAAGGAAGGCGCCTATCCGGTCCTAGTCTCCTGTCTAAAGAGCAACTCAGCAGATAAAGCTGTCATTCTGGCCACTCTGAAGGCTATGATCTCCCTCATGGACGGACAACCTGATATCCTAACTAGTGAAAGTATTGATATTATGAATAGGTAAAGTTAACAGGCTGTACCATTTTGCAGTCACAATACTCTGTTTGTTTATTCATAATTACCCCTGAGATATCTGTGAAGTTATTTTAGTAAAGGTCATCAAACTTGGCAGCATATTTTTTATAAAAAACACTGATAATAATGTATATTTGCTGAAGTGGAAATCGAACCCTTTAACCATCACCACATTTCAACGTAGAGGTAAGCAGAGAGATTGGAATGCCACAGAATCTTGGCTCCCACTCCTGGTTCATTCTATTCATATAACATCCCGTAACACACTTTTCTGTTTTTCCAACTCTTTAAATGACCCGACAAGTGTTTGGTTCACTTTATTGTTCCTTATCTTCCTGGGGCATTCCGGACTTCTTCTTCCATCTACTTGTGCATCATACATTCTCCTGAGACATCTTTCTCTGTCCATCCACTCTACATGCCCCAACTATCATATAAAATAGTCTAAACACCAAGAAGGTTGAGGATTTTTTTGATTTGGTGCCTGGGAGTCTTTTTAAAAGTTCACCTTTTCGTTTCAATATTTACAACTTTGTAATTTTGTAAAAACTAATAATTAGACTTTGTTTTAGTCTTCTGGATAAACAACATGATAGCACGGTTATTTTAATGACGTTGAAGTGGATCTCCACCTGTTGCCTAAGACATGAACACAACAGGCAACACA
Source organism: Drusus annulatus (assembly GCA_022651775.1). Lineage (NCBI taxonomy): Eukaryota > Metazoa > Arthropoda > Insecta > Trichoptera > Limnephilidae > Drusus > Drusus annulatus. Next base: position 1,002,271 of record JAGWCC010000304.1, on the reverse strand, counting down.
TATTCGACGCAGAAATACTAAACCATTTAAAAACCATGTTGGAGACTCATAAAGATGCCAAGGTAATTTATAAATAATCTTCATTACATTGCAACTAGTTTCATCGTCATTTTCTTCCCTTTGTCTTAATTACTTGGACAAAGCGCCTTCAGGGGTCCCTGTCCTGTCCTACTTCAACGGCCGCAATCCGTTGTAGACACCTCAGAGCAATTGTAGTCAGGATTGTTGATTTTTTCTGTGGCTAGTGTTTTCATGGACACATCTTTTTACATCCATTCATAGCACATGTCGACATAATGTTTTGTTTGTTTGTACAACCACTTTTTCACAGTTTCAACAAAAATATAGGATATAACCTCAAAAACCATTGAGTTATGTCGTGTAACAAAATGTAGTGGGTGAAGTCGCCGGAGACGGAAAATATGCTTACACACCTAAAAGTGGTGCGATATTATGTGACAACCTGTCTTGTCTCTTTCTCTCTCACGGTTTACGACTTAAAAACCCGGAGAAAGTGATTTATCTTAAATTTGTATAAGTTGGGTAAAACTATTTAGCTCTCTATATATATATTTTTACTCCAAGGCAGACACAGCCTCTGCAGCTTGCCCCTGGACATCTTCCCTCTGATTTTGTCAGCAGTATTTTATGCGGAAGTCGCTATCCTGGCATTCTGAGTACATGTCCAAGCTATCTGCAACTTTTCTTTGAAGAATTGCAGGGGTTCAATGCATTCAACAGTTCAACAAGCATATCTTGGATCGCCGAGCTTCTCGCTCAGTCCCATTTTGTTACTCTTAAAATCCATAAATGTCAATAAGGAATATTTCCTTATGTCCAACATTCTAGAAGAGTTTTATTAAATTCTTCCCACTTTTGCAGGTTCTGAAGGAAGTGTGCTGCGTAATACGCCACCTGGTGTTGGACGATGACGTCAGAGTGGAGTTTGGCAAAGCCCACGACCATGCTCGACTCATTGCTACGGAAACTCTGAGCACCCTCACTCAAATGCTTTCAGGTAATTTCACAACTTAACTTTTTTTAATATGTAATAATAATATTTAGACCATTTGTATACAGTACCGTTTTTGTAAAAAATTACCTCAAGGGCGATGTACAAATATTAATTCCTAGGCTCTATCTTATTACTTACTATAGATAATGTTTGAGGCTGTTTAAAATTCTAAGAAGATTGTTTACGAGTATTATTTATATCGATGATGATGAAATGCTTAAGGTAAAGACACTGGTTCCACGTACGTAACGCATTATAAGATCTGGACAACTTACAATGCGTACATTTTCTATATACACACTTGTCATACGCAACTCAATCTTACGCGTCTCATGCAAAGCCGATCTACGCTGTCCAGATTTGCGTGGGAAGATGGAGAGAATGACAACACCCCTTCCTACACATCAGACAAGTGTTTCTAGAACTTAACGTTTGTGCCGCGTCTTTGATTCTGAACTTGCGTTGCATATGTGGGACAAGTATGCACATCGGCGTGGGAATGTCGCATTGCATATGTTGGACCAATGTGGCTTTACCTTTGTACTCTAATAGAGCAAGTTAGCTTAGTAATACCTAAATGGACATCGAAAATATCTGTTTGATTGGATGTAATGGTGTGTTTTAATATATTTTTATTTCCAGACTTCCGGTCCCAAGAAGCTTTTGTGGCAGATGTTTTGCTGACCATAGCAACATTGGTGGTGCGTCACGAGTTCTGTCAGAAAGTGGAGGAAGCCGGAGGGTTAAAGTTCATTCTAGACGTGATGGTGGAGTTCCACGATAAGGAGAAACTTAACAGGCAGTGCTTTAAATTGTGAGCAGAACTATTATTTATTATATTTTCTAAGATGATCAAACTCACTTTTGCAAAATACGTATCCAAGTTTCCCGTGCTATATTTGATTGATCAAAAAAACACCCAATTCAATATATTTTTGTACATTATGAAGCACAATACATTTTATTACATTTAAATGCTCTCAAATAAATATAATATTATCAAAGGAACACTTGCTTGTAGAAATCATAGCAATAAAAAAAGGATTTGTGATATTTCATAAAATTGTATTTCTTTTGTCTTTTAAAGATTGAAAGCCCTATCAGGACATGACGACGTGAAAAGAGATATCATCAAACAGGGGGCCGCAACCCTTATTTGTACTGCCCTGGACACGCACAAGGTACATACATACATAATATTATATTTGCACTTTTTACATATTGTGTTCTTATTTTTCACCTGCAACTGTGGCAGGTAAAGTACGTTATATTTTCCCTTCATTTAAGAGTCAAAAATACTATCAGTATCACCCTGTCGAGGTAGCATAATTAATAATTAAAACTATGCTTGAAATGACTTTTGCTATGTTTAGTAGCCAAATCTGAATTGCTAGACTTGCCGGCCTTTGTGTTTTTTAACTCCTACAACATGAGTTCTTTCAAGACAGCATTCCCAAAGATGATATAGACAAATTTATTATTTCTAATCTAATTATTTATTTTTTTAGAATTCAGAGTCGTTAGCAGCAGCGGGCCTGGGATGTGTGGCAGCATTAGCCCTGAGAGAAATAGAAAATAGCAGATCCTTCTTTGACGTGGGCATACCAGAAGTTCTACTGCAGTGCATGAATGTTCATAAAACATCTTTGCGAGTACAGGTAAATAAGATTCATCATACACACTCGAAATCATACATATGCATCAATGAATTGATAATACATGTTATCTTTTGTGATACAGATTCCTGTCATAATTTTTAACAAATATATCGTAGTTGTAAGTTCAATACCGCGGAAGAACCATTTGTCAAAATGTTCAGGAAGGACAAAAAACGTTTCCATTTCTCGCGGTCTTGCTTGCTTCTTTGTATTGACTTTGACTAAGTGCACACATTCGATCGGAATGCCCCAATCAATGTTGCTTGTGCCATTCAACTGAAAGCGCCAATAAAACGTATTTTGAAATAATTGGCTCATACGCGGTATTGAACTTTCACTGACGATATACGCATAATCAAATTTCAAAAATCAAAATGGAATTATTATCTGCAAGTTCTTAAGTGGAAATTAAAGTTTGAAATATATTTAACTTAGTATTCATACTAAGGACAACCCGAAATACTTAAAACTTGTTGGCAGGTTCAACATTCTCTTATTTTTTTTAATTTAAATAAAAAATAATTTTGTTTAAAACCACTTTATTTATACACATAACAATTCGACCGGTTTCGGTTAGACTTAACCTTCATCAGGAACGTATAAGTATATGCTTAGTATATAACCGCCTCCTGAATTGTTATGTGTATAAATAAAGTGGCTTTAAACAAAATTATTTTTTATTTAAATTATAATGTCCAACTACAAAGTGTTTGCTTCCTTCGATAATTCTCTTATTTAATAGCACTCGGTATTTTAGGCGAAAGTCGTTTTTCTGATATTCTGAGTACATGTCCAAGCAACTTATATTGCGACTTTTCTATGAAGAGTAGCAGGGGTACGATGCTAACCATATCTCAGATCGTTGAACTTCTCACTTAATCCCATTTTTTAACTCCGGCCACTTCTCTCGCATATTAATTCATATTTTTGTTTTATTATTACAGAAAAACGGTTGTTGGGCGATACGCAACATGGTGGCCAGGTGCCCCGAGCAGCGCTCCAAGTTCCTGGAGTTCGGGGCCGAGGAACTGGTCAACGAGGCCCTGAAGACCTTCGGAACGGACCAGTCCACCAAGCAGGACATCAAGTCGGCGCTCAGGGACCTGGGCTGCAGCGTCAGGCTCGAGGAGCAATGGACCGGCAAGGGTGGAAAGATTTATACCTCGTCGGCCAATCAGCAAGATGAGTGTATGGCGTAAAGTTATGATATGCTCACTCTAAGAAAATTCTACTATTCACTTAGCAATGCACTTTTCAATCATGACATCATTCATAATAAGCCACTTGGAGGCAGGGCCGGTTCCATCTACATCTGCCGTTACATCTAACGCCCTGTGCAGTAAGTATTGAGTGCACCCCACACTCATATACCATCTCTAACGGTGCATTTTCACTGTTCTATCAAAACAACTCATGCGGTGATTAAATGTAGACTTTGCTTCTCATAACGTATAATACTTTATAGAAAAACAGACTTTACGTTCAAATAACCACTATGCAATATGTAAAAAATTCCTAGACAAAGAGCTACTTCGCATACATTTTCGCTAGTCGTTCAATGCACAGCGATGCTGCCAGCGCAATAAAAACATAATTACCCCATGATGTGGGTGATTTTTAAATGATATGGGGAAATTTAGAGAATATTTTAAGTAAATTTAAATAAGATCTTTATTTTCACGGTGCCCCTTCAGAGATGGCGCCTATGTTTTTTGCACAGTTTGAACGTATGGTGGATCCGGCGCTGCTTGGAGGAAGGATTTCTATGTTGCAAAATAAAAACAAATTCTGGAAGAGGATGGACTGCCACTGGTTGGCACTGCATTATTTTGCCAAAAATTCCTAAGTATTTAAAATATTCTGTTTATGATATCATAATATTGTCTTTTTAATGTACCTTTTATATACATACATAATTTAACATAAAAAACTTGTTTTATTTGGAATAAATTCTCTACTTCAAACACAGCCCTTTTTGAGCATTTTTTTGTATTCTAAAGTATTAGTAGATTGTCAAATTTGAATTCAATAAACAATACATTTTTAATAAGAAAACATCACATCATTTATTTTCTTTGTACAATTTTGTAAAAATATTTTTTTGTTATATTACAAAATTCTAGAACTATGTCATGGACGAATATTTAACAACAACAAAAATGTGTACATATAAAAAAAAAATCATAACATTATTATAATTTTGTTAAATGGAATAAAAACAATAATAATGCAATGAAATAAAGGTACAGAGGACATTATAAATATTGAGGTGATTTTCCCACAAAAACAGCGCTATAAAAGTAATCCATTTATTATTATTATTATATTATTTCAAATTTGGTTCAATGTCATAAAAAAATATTAAAGTGAAACATTCATAACACAGAGAAAAATTGTGGTAAGTTCATAATTATATTGTTGGCTTGCTGCAAAGTCACTGAAACTTATTAATAATAAAATAATCTATATTTTTGGGACATAATAACCAAATTTTCCAAAGGATTATTGAATACATATAATTTGATGAAATGTAGAAAAGACGAGTAACATAGACAACTGACGTTCTACAAAACCTTTTCATGTCAGGGAGACCTATCAATTTTCAGTCCTACAATTGAAATAATAATATTACATATTGTGAAAGTAGGCAACATCCACAGCACAATGGTTAACACCACTGAACAAATAATCTCTAGAAGTGTGATGTATACAGATTTGAAAGTAAACTGGTCCAAGAATTCCACTCGGTAATCTAAAAAAATCAGATTATTATGTTCAAAGTTTTTAAAAATAGCTTCACAAACGTCATAAAGGTCGAGGACTAGTGTTGGGAAAAACTTAAATGTTTTGTGAATGCTTCACGAATTTCTAGTTCTTTAAAATGAAACCTTTGCAGTGAACACTTCAATTGAAGTTGAACTCGCATAAAAGAGATTTCAATTTATCCGGTTATTTGTACAGTTCTTTTTGGAACCGGTTCCTCGCCGAAAAAAACACCTCCTAGTCGGTAGGGATTTGAAAGTGGAAAGAACTGGAACTGATTCCTCGCCGAAAAAAACACGTACTAGTCGGTAGGGATTTGAAAACGAAAAGAACTGGAACCAGTTCCTTGCCAAAATAAAACGTACTAGTCAGTAGAGATTTGAAATTGAAAAGAACTGGAACTGATTCCTCGCCAAAATCACGTTCCTTTAGATCGAAGTACTTCTTTATAGGCTTTGAAGTTCACTTCACAACTAAACTGCTGCTAATTGCAGTAGTTCTTTGGAATCTAACTTCCATTGAAGTATTTGTTCAATGAAATGAAGTTAATGAAATGAATGAACGCTAAAATGAACTACCAACTTCAATTGAAGTATTTGTTCAATGAATGAAGTAAGAACTACTGCCAAAATTAAGTAGTTCTTTCAAAGCGGTCACAACGCTATCGAGGACAAACAAACAATAAATTGTACTTCAAAAGTAGTGTCGAAAATTACATTCAAATATTAAAATAAATATTAACGTGACATATTACTAAGGTTAATTTGAAATGCTAAAAGAAATTCCTTTGTACGTTTTTTTCACTTCAATACATCGACTGTGTTTAGGTGAAAGGAGTTATTCCACATTTATTTGCAAGCAAACTTAGGCCTAGTGGTTTGAACCACTGTCACATTTTACACTGTCGCAAATCGGCCACTTCAAATAATCGCCCCAATTAACTCTTTCACCGCGGCGAGTGACTTTAGTCATTTCTACAAATCGTTCGCACCACGCGGCGGCGGCTGACTAGTCATTTTCAAGTTTCGACTCTGTTTTCCGAGTACATGTGTGCCGTATTCGGGCGAAATTTGTTTTAAAAATAATAATACATATTCATTTGTGGATTGACATCTCTGAAAATCTTTATCAACTACTTCATTGTTTATCTTATAAAATAATAAAACCGAGAGCCCGGGAACAGCCTTCAGTCGGAGTTTTGAATCTTGCGCGCGTGTTTAATGGAAATTCTATAGAGCGTCCATATAGATGGCCCTGTCTGGGTTGAAATTTAATGCGATTGTTTACATTAACACAATTATGGCGTTATCTTAATTTGGGTTTATTTCAAGTGAATGTTTATTGATATTTTGGTGTTGGAGTATGATTTTAGGATAGTTCATAATTCATATAATGATTTTGTTTTCTTAAAAGGGTCGTTTTAAAAATAACATTCGACAAAAAATGCGTAAACAAAAAATGTTCAGCGTAGGGACGACTGTTTAGGTATATTTATTTAGCGGTTAAAGGTTAACCACCGATTTTTGGCCCGTTTCAGCATTTGATCAAATTATGATCAAGTGTCAAGCATAACAGCGTGAACGTTATGATAACACTAGGGCCTAAATGTTCTTGCAAAAAAAATAAAGTGGAATAACACCTTTGACCTAAACACAGTAAACATCTTCTAATCTAAACAAATAATATAATATAAGGCACATTATTTAGAAAACATAAATACATAATATATTTTATTTACAGCAAAAAGTCTGTTATTCTAAATATAATAGACTGAATGCTGTAGAATTGAGATCCCTGAGGCATATGTGCGGTAAAACTTTGTATAACCGTGTTAAAAATATGGATATCTGGAAAGAATGCAAAACTGATGTGACTGTAAGAAATAGGATTAAGAAAGGGACGCTTTTATGGTTTAGGCATGTAGAGCGGATGAACAAAGAAAGGAGTGTGAAAAGATATATATGACGCGAAAGTGAACGGAAGAAGTCGGAGACGCCCGAGAAAGACATGGCAAGATCAAGTGAATCAAATACTTGAGTCGGGCCATGTGAAGAGTCAAAATAACAAAAGGGTATGTATGAGATAATGTATGAATGTGAATGAAGGAGTGTGTGCCAAGACAGAGTTGTATGGGGGTTCATCTTCTGCCTATCCCTGCGGATAACGGTATGATGGTTAGTTAGTTAGTTTATAACTTTTCGACAAATGTTTAACTTTGACTGGTGAAGGTGACAGACCAGTCTGAAGAAGCCTGTAGCAGAGTGAAACCAGTACGGTTAAAAATAAATTAGTGGAAAAGAATTATACGAGTGATGTTTATGATTTTTAAAAGTTTTATATTCTTAAAATAAAATAAAATATGATAGATCCTAACACAAAAAAATATTAAAATTAAATTAAAAAGTTTGTACTTTTTAGTTCCCTGTGGCGCCTGTATGAATATATCGTCGCTAGAAAGGCAAAAGGGCTTAAGCGACACTTTGGTCAAAAATGAGCTAAATATGCAGTTTTGATCAGTTTTTTCTCTGCATCGAATGCTCTGACTCTCGTTTGATTCCGATGAATTTTGTGGCCCTTCAGCCATCTAAAATATATTTACCATTTGGGAGAAGGCTTGACACAAGCTTGGGACTTTTTAGCTTTTAGTCGTTTCAGGCAATGACGTTTAATCACGCTACTTGGTGTGACCGGTGTTTAAGCCGATTTCGTACTAAACGGTCACGCGTCGCTTGAGGTCGTTTCAAGCGAGTATGAAAGGCGGTCCGAACTTCGGATCTGTTTCGTTCATACACATATATTCTATGAATGTCTATCTTTGTCATAGATGACTGATATTTGAATGATGAATTTACTGATAACATGTGTGTTTTGCTTGCCACATTTTGTGTTAATATCTAAGGTTATAACGTGTCTATATATATAACGTCATTGACTTCAGGTAATTCAGTGAGAGCATTGAGTTACCTGAGTTAACTTTTTATTTAAATCCAACCAGGTACTGAAGACTTATTAATTTTATTGTAAAACAAAAAAAAAACTAAAAGTGCTTTGGTATAAACTTACCAAAATGGCGCTTCAGCCCTTTTGCCTTTCCGGCAACGATATGAACTTCTAAATTAAATATTGTCAATGTCAAATTTGACAATATTGCAGATATTATAACAGCGTAATAAATAATTTAGTATTGTTTACATTAGAAAACACATCGGCGCTGATTGCCACACTGCATGTTGAAGGCATTCATCTATTTTTATTGACATTCTGCAGAAGTATTGGCACCAATATAGTCACAAATTGACTATTCACCCTGAGATGGCTGATTTTTTAAATATATTCATTGCATGCTATTTGGCTGCTTTGAACTGTATTGATATTGAGATGGCTGCAATTTGACTGCTTTGAACTGTATTCACGCCAAGATGGCTGCATTTTTAACTGTATTCATAAACACAATGCATGCTATTTGACTTCTTTGAACTGTATTGACACCAACATGCCTGATATATTTGGCTATTTAAAATTGTATTCACACCAAGGTGGTTGCAATTTGAGTGCTTTAAACTGTATTTAAAGTAAAACAGTAAAGTCATGTCTTTATAAACAATGCATGTTGCAGAGAGAGGTTACAATAAGCTATCAGCGATATGCTTATAATCATGCAGTTGGTCCCCCTTTAGGATGTAAGTTTTATTAACAGTAATAACGCATTTGTGATGGCACTTCATAACAAAAAAAAAAACAATTTCTTTGGCTAGTCGTCACTTTCACTATCAACATCCATACTTGCATTTAGATTGGCCCGTTTTATAAATTCGCCAAAATTCCATTTAGTGTATTTCATGATTTTTGACCCGTTCTGAATAGTGTGCACTTTAACAAGAGGGGTTAACTCTAAATTTGGTAAAAGCTGAAAAATAAAGACATTTTTTTTTAATTCTTAATACACAGTATAAATATGTAATTAGTCAGCAAACAAATTGATACACATAAAATGAGATATGAACCATAAACATAGCTGACTTTCAATCAATTTCCGACTCACATTATTGGCTTTAAAAATGAAATAATGTTGTGAATACTAAAATATTAATATCACTGAACAGGTAATGCCTAGATGTTTGATGTATACCCATTTGAAAGAAAATAGTTTTTACCAATTTACATAAGCCCTTTCGACTCCTAGACTTTAAGACAGGCCAATGAAATTGATTATCTGTTTAAGAAATAGTTTTGATATTTGAAAATGTGTGATCAATTGATTCATCATTGAAAAATTGAGTTCAAGTCTATTGATTTATTTCTTTAGTGATAATATGATCTTAGCTATGCTTAAACCTTTGTAAAAATGTCTTCACAGCTGTCAGAAGAAGGGTTGTTGAATAAATAATAAGTCATAAAAATAGTGTTATCTTACTTTGGGAGTGAGTAGGAAATACTGCGAGTTTGAGTCTGTTGTAGAGGTTATTTTGACCAAAAGTTGCAACATTTTCCTTTCGTTTATAGGATCCATGCCTTGATTCACCTCATCGACACATCTGAAAAACAAATCAAAAGTCTTATTTATTTCAGGGAAATCACCAATTTTTAAATTTAATCAGTTTATACATTTTATTAAACAATGTCAAATATTCACTGGGTAACAAATAACCTGCCTGCCATCATTATAAGTTGAAAATGTTGCTTGTGCAATGATGGAGGACTTAGCTAACAGAAGGTTGAACCTTAACGCCTTGACGGGAAACCTGACGCTTTGGACCACTCGGCCACTATCCGGTCTTATCTTACTTCCTCGTCATAAGCGTATACAATAAACAAAAAAATTGCAAAAAGACATTAGACATTAAATATAAAAGATTTTACCCAGAACATTTTGGATAAAAAAATAAGGGTAACATTTTATGTTATTCCACCTATTATTATCCCACCCAGGCATCGCAGGTTCAATTCTATGCTAGCTAAATCTTACATAATTGCACAAGTAACCTTTTCCATATATAATGATGAAAGTAGGACGAATTTAAATATTGTCAGGTTATTTGTAACCTGCAAAGGTTTTAAAAAAGGCTCTGAAGGGAGATTTAGATTATTAGATTATGATGATGCAATACATAGTTTTTTTACCTGAAGGGGACCTTAGACAGTTGCTGCAGCGCCATCAGGTAGAGGGCGGTGGAAAGGGCGCGCTCCCCCCCGCTCTGGGTGTGTGAACTAAGCACCTGCAGCTCTTCTTCGGAGCGGAACCTCACCAAGATACTGATACCATAGAAGTCGTACTCCTCCTAAAACCATATTTTAATATTAATCATAAAGTACAACTGTGATTAGAGGCAATATAAAGAGAATGTATAGAACAAATAAAAAGTTAGTCTTTAGAACATATTTTTTTGATTAATTAGCTTACAGAGTACCGGGTCAATTAGGTGCTCTATCAAAATGGTGAATTAATACAAGTTTTTGATGATTTAAAAAAATATTATTACGTTTACGATGCTGCTCAAAATGTACATCAATAATTGAATCAATTTCGGGAAAAAAATGGCCCTATGATGGTAACATTGACACAAACGTCAACATTTGAGACATTTGCTGATTGTTTTTGACCAAAAGTCGTTAGCCATTACCAATCATTTCATGAATAACTGTCGAAACTCCGTTTCTCCAAGTTAAAAAATTCTGTTTCGGTTCATTAAAAAAACAGCCAAAAATGTTCATTATCGCAAATCAAGCACATTTAGTCGACGTGAACTGTTGTTTTTTCTTTGGCGATCTGCAGTCGTGCTCGGGAACGGTGACAAATTACTGTCATTTTTGATAAAACCTCTGACGATGTTTTGTGCTAGGGGCCCAGGTTCACTTCTCCTTTTCCTTAAAAAGACTCTTCATACTTTACATTTCTATAAAATGTTACCTACACGTAATAACTTTATTCTAATATTTATTTAATTTCATCTTTCTCTTCTTTTCCCTTTTATTTCTTTTTCCTTTTTATTTCTTTTTTTTATTGTGCACAACCTAAACAATATCTATAAAATGCAACCTCCATGTAATAGCTTTGGTCTAATTTTCATTTAATTTACTCTTTCATTTCTTTTCTTCTTTCTCCTTATTATTTATTTTTATTTTATCTTTATTAATATCTACATTTAATATTATATTATTTATGTACACTACGTCTGTCTCGAGACAGTAATATCCTAGTGAGACAGACATGGACCAAACCCATGTATTTTTTTTAATATTTTGGCAAGAATAAATAAATAAATACAGCATCTTCAATGATGGAAAAGTTTTTTTTTCTTTTAGAAGTAACCATAAATAGATGATATTGTATTAGTCGGGTATCACAACAATATTATGATGCAGTTTGAGACAAACCTGTTAGTAAGTAAAGGCAGGTGTAATATTATTATACATATGTACATATTGAATAGAGTTTTAAACTTACATCTCCGTTGGGTTTGGATATTTGCACTTCCCCGGCACAGCCCAGCTGTGCAAACATTTCTCCAAACTTTCTGTTAATTTTTTCTATCTGGTTCTCGAAGGAAGGAAGCCATCTATCCCTAGAATATCAAAACAATACAAAACCTTTGATGTTACATTTTCATGGCATCAATCAATGAAGCAATATAATTGTTGTCTAATCAAAAATGTCAATCAAAACCAAGTTAGCCACCAAACGGATAATCCCTAGAAGTGTGATCCATACCGATTTGAAATAAAACGCTTCTCGCCAATTTATGCACAACTTTTTAGCTCCTCGGTCCCAGACAGGTCAAAGAAAATGATTATTTGATCAAGGAAAGAATTTTGATATTTGAAAATGTTTAATCATTAACCTTAAAAGTAAGGAAAATTTAAGCTTACTTCGGGCACACGGATACGCCCACTACACACTTGGCTATGTAAGGGCTTACTACATTGTGCAATTCAAAAAAACATTTTGTGAAAAATTCAGAATACATACCTCAAATCCGTCATCTTGGTCTGAATCTTCAAGCATTGGGCACTCAATGACATAACCTCCTTTTTCAGTTTTTGAATGGTTTGTTCTCTGGTTTTAAAATCTATTATTATCTGGCAAAAAAAGGTCAAACGTAAGACAAAATAAATATGATACATAAATGGGGAAAGCGATAGAGCAGGCTATCTATCTCATAATGGATTCCAGGAATCGATGGAAACAAATTAGAAATTTTATTGGTAGGCGAAATTCTTTTAGTATCATCTGAAAATACACAATCAATAAACAAAACGATTGTGGCTAACCGACAAATAATATCGTTGGAGACAGAAGACATGGCCAATGACAACTCTGGTGAACTTCAACAAAGGGTCTAGGCTACTGTCAATGAAATAAGGTAAAACACGGGAGATAGCACAATGCCTGAATGCTTACGGGAGCTATGCAGCCCGTCTCCTTATTAATAATAATAACTGACTAACCTATAGTAAATAAATTAAAATAGACATTGCGACAAAATCATTTCCGATATCCACATATTTCACGTCAGTGAGGAGAGATTCAAAAGAGAAATCCGATTGATTCTTGAAAGAATCTCTCCTCATTGATGACATCTTCATCACAGTCTGAATTTTTTTGTAAATTTTATATTTAATTTCTTATGTGTTTTAAATAACATTTTATCTTTTGCAAGAAATTATAAAATTATCCCCAACCGGGGTATGTTATGAGGCTGAAGGCAGTAGGAAGGGGAAGGAGATAGTGAAGAGGTAGGTGTGGAAGTAACCCGGCTATTCACATCTAGTCATTAAACACAGCTAAAATCATTTTAAACACGGTTTTGTTTCCGTAAGTATAAGAAGGAAGAATATACCTGATTATCGCCACCCCCCATGCAGTTTATCTTCACCAATAGCACGTCTATGTGTTCCTGTATTGTTGTCAGATCGTTGGGTAGTTTGGTGAATTCTTTCGCCAGCGGGAAGCCTCTTTCATGCGGCAAAAGATTTCCGGTGGATTGTTTGGCTTCGTCGAGTTTTTCCTTCGCCGTGTTCTTCATGGAAGTTAGCTGGCGAACAATGTTTTCTAAGGTGGCCTAAAAATATCAATAAAATTATCACATAAGTAATCACTTTTTTCTAGTCCTAACCTCAAAGCAATTCGTGGTGGGAAGCGAAGTTGTACGGATTTAAAATGATGAATGTGAACAACATAGAGAGGAGACCAAATGAAACTAGCATATTCAAGATCGGGGCGAACCAATAAGCAGTAGAGTTTATCGAATGTGGACAAATAAATATAAACTACAGAATACATCGTAGAAGAATGTCTCCTGCACCAGTTTTCCGAATGTGCTGAATCAAATGTCTTCCGATGGCGTTGACTGACTAACCTAACCTAACCTCAGTATTCCACTTTGACCTCCACCATACAAAGAAGAAACCCTGAGATAAAGATGATGATAATTACCTCTGCATTATTTGCACCATCCTTCAGGACCCTCAAGTTCCTCTGCAAGTCGATCACATCACTCCTAAAGAGTCTCAGCTTTTCGGTTAAGACGCTGCTGTTCAGAGAACTGTTGGTGCACGCCTTGAAGAAGTCCATGATCTTGACTTGGGTCTCCACCTGCTGCAGGACACAGGCGGCAATTTCGGAGCGGCATTTTAACTTCTCGGTTTCAATGTCGACGTTAACCTCATTTTCCAACCCGACGATTTTGTTCTGCTGCATTCTTATCCGGGCTGATATCGTTTTAATCTGAAAGATAGATGACTTATTACAATGTGATCAATACGGTAGTGCTAGATTGGAAACAGTCAATTTGCATTTAAATCCCACTGGGACATTGCTTGCCATCTCAACTTTGCTCAGATCAAATAAAATTATTTAGATTTAAAAATCGGAGTACAGATCTATTAGATGATAACACAAAGTATGTTCATGTAGTCCTAACTAATTATCACGCCGTTTCTCTGCAGGGGTAGGCAGAGAGGACGGACCACCATACAACTCTGTCTTGGCACACACTCCTTGCTTCGTTCACATTCATAAATCGTCTCATACATACTCTTCTGTTATTTTGACTAGTCACGTGATAAGTAAATTAAGCTGTACATAATGTTGACTGTACATATATTACGAAATTAAAATGAATTTATCATTCCAATGTATCGGTGCAATGTATTAGTGGAATAAGAATCTGCCTGGAGTCAGGCAACTGTGTACATATTTAGAAATTATGTTAAGTATGTCAGTGGATCTTCAACTTTTTGGGCCACGGAACCCATTCATTCGATAAGTAAAGGGTGTGCAGAGGAAACAGAGTGGTCAGTAAAAATCAACAAATGAAGATTATTTTTTTACCTGCTCAAGAGACTCGTTGAACTTTTTCCTCTTGGACAAAAGTAAGTTCACAGAATCTTCAAGCTTGCCTAGATTGTCATCCAAAGACCGAATGGCAGATCTCCGCTGCTTTTCCAGTTGCATTACTTGCTCTAATCTAAAAACAAAATCACATACATATTCAAGTATTTATGTTTAAAATTAAAAAAACAAACAAACAATTCCGGGTTGCGAACAACCTAACAATATTTGAATTCTCCCTACTCCCATCACTAAAAGCGGAAAATGTTGCTTGCGCAATGATGGAGGACTTAGCTAGCAGAGGATTGAATCTGAGATGCTAAGGTGGGAACCTGACACTCTAAAGCACTCAACCACTAACTGGATACATATAAAATATGTGGGTAAACGCATGGAACCGAGAAGACGGAACTCCCCATCCAGTAGTAGATAAAGAGGGGCTAATGATGATGAAGATGAGAGAAAAAGACTCACTCATTTTGAACTTTGTTGACGGTTTCTTGATCCATGGTGTTGACCATCATTTTGGCGGGACGAATTTCATTAGTAGATGTGGATTTAGCTCCACTGTATTCTGATACCCTTACAGCAAAGCGATGATTTTCTGAAATAAAATACAGTTAGATTATGGTTATTTTCTTCATAAGCTTTCTGGTGACCAGTTTTTAACATGGGCGTCTCTCAAATATCTCCAATTTTGCTGATTCTCGACGGCTGTCACTCATCCGAAGAAGGTACATAGTTCTCTTTAGGTCGTCAGCACATCTCATTTGTAATTAACCTCTGATCCAATGATATTTGAAGTCCCGCTTGAGTGTGGAGATTGTGACGGTAATGTCGGCAACCCTTGACCAGCTTCTAATTCACTCATTCGTCTTTCTATCTCACGAGGCGATACTTGGAATGGCTCTTTGTGTGTTGGCAATTTATGTCACAAATTAGTGGTGACAGTCCATTTTTGCGCTGTCTGAACATTAGAACTGATAAATGTGTTCGGACATTCTTGTTTTTGATCATATGGCTAAGTATGCTAAAGGCAGCATAAACGTTATTCTTTTCTCAATTTTGCTAGTTTTGTAAATTTAATTTAGAAATACAATTTTATTTAAATTAAAATGATCTTTTTATAGAAAAAGTTTTGCGCTCCATGATGATAATAAAAATAAGAATGGATGCTTCTCATGGAAAAATGTTGAAGTCGGATATAATGAAAAAATATGCAGTGGAGAAATGAGGCATTTTTAAAATATGGTTTGGTAGCCAAATTGGCGAGGCGTCCGAAGATTCATGGTTCGAATCTCGGTGGCACCAAAATCATTTTTTTACTCTGTGTTTTTCTAATGCATACTAACATTGTTTTGATAATTAATATCAACAATAATAATAATAATAGTATGTTTTATTTACCCGAGAAGAATATGTTAATCTGTGGCGGCACATTTTGGCTCTGATGGTAAGTTTCTTCATTGCCAATGGGGATCCTGTGAATCTGGTATTGCTTGCAAAGATATCTGATGATGGCTTCAGGTCCTGTCACGCAGTCCAGCAAATATGTGTAAAACCCTAAATTCCTGAAACAAAATATAACCTTAATGTTTTTTTCTATCTATCCGAACATGAGCTCTCTCTTTGCTCAAGTGACGAGAGAACCCTTGAAATACCCACTCACTATTTTATATTATTCACACATTCTTTCACAGTTCAAACCTCATGTTTGGAACTAGCTTGCTCTCTGATATACGCGGTAACTAAACGTGATTTACCTCAGTTGGCTAATGGGAATGGGTGGCTGGTAGACGGCACGAGTGGGCTGACTGCACACCGCATTGACAAGCTTCAGTCCCATCTCCGAGCGCACCTTCTTCAGGAACAGGTTCATGTCGGCGCTATCCTCGAAGGTGAAGGCCACCAGGTCTCGCGTGGCCACCGTGTTCTCCAGATACTTGGCCAAGCTGGGGTCCTTGAAGTTCAGCTGGAAGAAAGAGGAAATTAATGTAAATATAGATCATATTTTATTTATATGAACACTGAACAAGAGTACCAACTATCCGGAGCCAGTGGAACTATGGCATCCTCGATTGGGGTATGTTGTGAGGCTGAAGTGAGCGGGGAGGAGAAAGCACCTGGCTATTCAGATCTGGTCAGCAAACATGGCTAAAGTCATTTCAAGCAATGTTTCCATTCTAAATGGTTGGCGATATTGAGAGTACTTAGCATGTAATTAGGTGATTCCTAAAGTGGGTGATTGCTGGCATCAGGTGGAAATTAAACGGCAGTAAAGGGGTGGCGAGAGAAATAAGAAGGCGTTGAAAAAAAATTACAACAAAAAAACTTATGGTTTTAGAAAACAATTATCCTGTTATTTGGTTCGTCCTCTAGCCACCTGCAAAGTTAACTATGTCAAGCTGTACTTTTTTGTTTTTTAGTTTTTAGAATAAAATTTCAATGCATTTTGCAACGCAGAAAGTATGATTTAATTCAGCGACACGCAACCCACGGCTCTTGGGTCCATTTTGATTAGTAAAAAATCAGAATGGTTGCAGTAATTCTCGAGCGAATTTTCGTATATGTTGTAAAATGGATTCCAAATGTTTGAGTTATATTCTAACTAGCTTCTGGTAAGGGATGATGTGTATAGTAATTTGAAATTCGCATTTAAAAAAACGAGGAGAGTAAAGGATAATACCGTGAGCAACATGGGTTCGTAGACGTTGCCTTGAAACATGTCTTCGTTTTGCCGCAGCCATGTGACGGCGCGAAAAGCATGTTCGTTAATGCTCTGAAGTGTTTCTAGCCTCTTGTTGGCCACGTTGTTCAGACTACGTAATCTACAAACAAACAAAACACATAAGTATGCAGCAATAATAAATTAATCATTTTTAAAGCACCATTTTTGTGAAAAATTACCTCAAACTCCCAAAGGCATTGTCACAAAAAAAAATTACTAAAATGAAAACTTAAAAAAAAATCTTTTTTAAATTGACTGAACATTATTAGATTTACCTAATAAGATATTTTTATGTGTGACAGCTGTTTCGCCTCCCAAAGCCATTGTCACTGTTTAAAAGTTTTAAATTTAAATAGCAAGTTTAAGAACTTTTTAAATAGTTTTTTAATTTTTTTAATTTTTATTTTTTTCTGATTTATGGTTTTAAAGTTTATTTTGTAGAACTCCATTTTAATTTTTAGGTTTTTTTAAAAAATTTAAAAATAATTATTGTTTTTTAAAAAAGCAATTAATGCTGTCATACTGCTGCCGCTGTGCTGGATTAATTTACAGAACAATATTTCTATCAAAAATACGTATTTTTACATACTTTTTTCGATGAAACTCCCGTGAAGGCGAAACAGCTGATGTTGCTGACACAATTCACTTCACATTTTAAGTTTTTATAATGAAAAACTGGGCGTTTAAAAAACGACAATGCATGCGATCCGCTATTACTTGGTTAAATAAAAGTAAAAACCCAAAAAAAAAAAAAAGTTTTATTTAATTAAATAATAATATTTATTATTAAAAACGTTAAGAAATTGTTGTAATTCTACAAAATAAAGTTTAAAAGAATACATAAATATAAAAGGAAATTATCATGAGTACAACTTCCCAAAAAATTATTCGAAGACGGCAATAAGCATACCTACCTACGTCTCGAACGGAAAAAAAAAAACTGATCAAAACTTTTTAATAAAAACTGATTTTACAATGGCAAGTAAATGATGAGACGTTTGTAAAAAGGGTCAAACTAAATACTCTACGAAAACAGTAGGTTCTGTAAATAAGCCACACTTTTTTTAATAGGTTGAAGATTTACTCAATATTCCCGAATTGGCTACCGGAATATTTTTTACCTTGCACTTGTAAACATGACATTATAAAATTATACATTTTAACAGCGATAAATAAAAGCATTTGGACAGTCAAGGAATTTCGTTGACCCTAGAATATAGGTGGCATCATAGAGTTGGTAGAGTAGTATCTATCCAAGGCAGTGAAGTCAGTTTTGGACTTGTTTTTGATGATTTTAACATGACTCGGCGCACCTGGGCGTGACTAAGGCTACGGTATTTATACATCCATTCATATCACATATCGACATAATGTTTTTGTGTATTCGTATAGCCACTTTTTCACAGTATTTTTGTCAACAAAAATATAGCATATAACCTAAAAAACCGTTTAGTTGTGTCAAGTTTAGTGGCATAATAAAAAATGTGGGCGGAGTCCCGCCGTGAACCAGGACCTTAAGAACATCCTTACGATACGTTCAAGTGGTCCAAAAAATTTGTTGTCTCTTTTTCTCTCATGGTGTACGAAGTAAAAACTCGGAGAAAGTGATTTATTACAATTTCGGATGGGTTGGGTAAAACAAATTAGCTATCCCTCCATTAGATTCTTACTCCGAGGGTGGCATAATATAAAAACTAAATTTAAAAAAAATATATTTTAAATAGAAGTTCTACTATTGAAATTTGAAAATGTCGTGAAGAAGATGAACCAAATAATGGGATGAAGGAATAATTACTTGTTTTCAGACAGCCTCAAGAGAGGCGTTATTTTGGAGTCCAATTCGTACTGCAATTGGACTTTCTTCTGTTTGAGTTGATCAATGCTTGCGTTTGTTTTTGTTATGGGCAGCTGTAATTTGCCCATCTCTTGTTTCACCATTGATTCTGCAAAGAAAAATTACCATAAATAAAACATTTCTAATAAATATACATACAACCAACATACCTAAATATTAATTTCGGACCAATGAAATTGATGATTTGTTTTTTTTCGAAAATTTTTGATCATCTTCCCGTGAGAGAAAATTGACATTACTTCGGGCACACAGTCACCTTCTTAGTGATAACGATGAAATAACAGTCATGCTGTTGATCATGATCAAAATTTGGTCAAATGCTGAAACGGGCCGAGAATCGTGGGTTATTGCAGGCGATCATTTAAAGGACGGTAGGAAAATCATAATGGCCCTAATCACCGATTTGCGACACTGTAAAATGGTTCAAACCACTAGGCCTAAGTTCCCTTGCAAAAACTGTGGAATGACACTAACTAACCATCACACCGTTTCACCGCAAGGGTAGGCAGAGAGGACGGACCGCCATATACCTCTGTCTTGGCACACACTCCTTGCTTCATTTACATTCATATATCGTCTCATACATACTCTTCTGTTATTCTGACTCTTCACATGACCCGATTCAAGTATTTGATTTACTTGATCGTGCCATGTCTTTCTCGGGCGTCCTCGACTTCTTCTTCCATTCACTTTCGCATCATATACTCTTTTCACACTCCTTTCTTCGTTCATTCGCTCTACATGCCCAAACCATCTAAGCGTCCTTTTCTTGATCCTATTGACCGAATGACGCCTTTCACCTAAACACAGTCGGTATGATATAAAGTCAATAGCATCCATTCCGGATATAGATGTTATGTATACCACAGATTCACTTAAAATTTTACCAGTCTGTAGATGCCCGCTGCCCGTCGCAAAGCGAAACAGGTTCGGTCAAAAATAAAAAAAGTGGAAATAAGTTACAAAGGTTTTTTAATCATAAATTCATATTCATAAGATACCCAGCCAGGAGGCACTGAATTTTAAGGCCTTTGAAAGCATGCTCTGAAGATGGGAAGGAATTAATTAATAATAAGTTATTGATTCTCACCATCTCCGTACTGTTGCAGTAGATTATTGAGATCGTTCTGCATCCTGGACAGGGTGGCCTTGGCCTGCTCAATGTCCCGGTGCTTGTTCTCGTGCTGCAGTATTTTGGCTGCTAGTTCTGCCTCCAGCTCTCGAATGTTGCCATTTTGCGATTGCGAAGACTCCTTTGCATCGCGAATCTTCCTTTGAAGCAGGGATATCTCTTTGCTCTGGAAAAATAAAGAGTAAAAAATCAAATTTTGACTCCAGAGTATATTATTTTCTAATACGTAGTTTTTTTTCATAGTGAAATACCACACAAGAATCTCAACTGCTCTCAACCGTCTAGAGCCAGTGAGACTATGGCATCCCCAAATAGGGTATTTTGTGAGGCTGAAGTTAGTGGGGAGAGGAAGAAGATTGGGAAGAGGAAGGTTGGGAAGTACCTGGCTATTCATATCTGGTCACCAAACACGGCTAAAGCCATTTCAGGGCGATACTTTGAGTATCTACCACTCTGGAACGTGCCGCAAATGTACTTTTTATTATTAAATAAAAGTTATCGGCACACGCCGGGTTTGAACCCGCGGCCTTTGGATTCATAGTCGAACATGGAGACCGTCATAAAATTAAAGGAGACTTAAAATTAAAAGAGAATATAGCTCTACTAACCACTTTGCTCTTCGACTCCTCCAGCTTGGTGACCTCCCTCTTTCCCATCTCTATCTGCTGCTCAAGGGGCTGCATCTTCTGGCGGTGTTCCCGGACGAATTTGTTGGCGGCATCCCGGTCCTTTGTGATCTCATCTACCCGACCCTTGAGACCTTCGTACTCCAGCCAGAGCTTCTTCTTCTCGGAGAGGATGATCTCCTTCTCCATCTTCTTGCGCTCCTGCATGGAGTTGATCTCCGTCTGCATGCTGGAGATAAATTAAAATATAATTGAAACTTCAATTTTCAATAAATATCACCTCTAGCGCGCTGTACAAAGCTAGAAGTACAAAGAGTTGAATTACCTTCAAAATACATAACTCATATTTAACGAGGCTTTGCAAAATAAATGAAAATTGGTTGAATTTGTTTTTTTATAGGGAATACCGCACCAGAGTCCCAACTGCTCCCTACCGTTTAGAACCAGTGAGACTATAGCATCCCTAATTGGGGTATGTCGTGAGGCTTAAGGTAGTGGAGAGGGGATGGAGATGGAGAAGAGGAAGGTTAGGAAGTACCTGTCTATTTAGATCTGGTCACCAAACACGGCTAAAGCCATTTCAAGCAACGTTTCAATTCTGAATGGAGGTCTTTCACCAAGGCGATACAGAGTATCTACCACTCTGGAACGTGTCGCAAATGTAGTATATATTATTTTATATTAATTAAATGTGTTATGACACATATTAATTAAATTAAATTTATTTCTGCACGCCGGATTTGAACCCGCTACCTTTGTATTCGTAGTCAAGCGTCTTACCACTCAACTATGCAGGCCGTCAAATTACAAATGTGGTACATTATTAAAATAGTTAATTTTTATAGTGCAATTTTTGTTATATATCTTCTCATGGATGCTTTACAAAGCTAGAAAATAACTTGTAAATAAACTAAACTATTGTGAAAATTACCGTAAATTCTAAATAACCATCATGCCGTTTCTCTAGAGGGGTAGGCAGAGAAGATGAACTGCCATGCAACTAAGTCTTGGCACACAGTTCTTCATTCACATTCATTAATCGGTATTTATATATATTATGATATTGCAGGTAAATTATCACAACATTTCAGACTTGATACTCCGAAAGTCCGCCTTCAAACTTTGTATCTGAACAGTACTTTGATTCCTTCAACCTTCCGATAGCTGATAACGCCGCTGATCTAACATAATAACAACAAACGCAGAATAACAAAACAACATAGTTCTTTAATTTCCCTTGTCCCAGAGTAAGTTTTTATAACTCATCGGAATTGCTATGTATGTTAGCAAGATATTAATAAATAAATAAAAAATACAAAATGACTGACTTAGCATTAATAGCTTCCTGCTCAAGCAGCTGCGTAGAGAACTGTGTCAACTTCCCGTTCAGATTCCTATGGCTGGCTTTATTCTCAATCAGCTCAGCCAACATATCAACTGCCTCCTGCCCGCTGACGGCAATCTGCGTAGACTTCAGCAGCTCCTGGGGGTTCATCTTGGCAAAATCCTGGACCCTGTCCTGCGGCAGAAGCTGGCACAGGTTATCCACGCGGATGCTGAGTCTGTCTGTTAGGTCTTGGACGTCCTTCATCTTGGCCGGCTTCTTGTCTATGGACCAGACCGAGTTGTTGTCACAGTTGAAGTTGCGGGTTACGGTCACATTGGGCTGCCCCTCTTCTTGATAGAGCTCGATCTCTATGGTGGCCTGCTGGTGACCGCTTTTGACGTACTCGCCAATCTAGAAAATTATCCAAGATTTAAAATCAATAAATTTTTGTTATTATTGTACAACAGATATCAATCCAATTACAGTACAATGGAAAACCACAAAAATATATTATTTACAACTAAACATTTCTATATGCATGATTTATTTAATTTAATAATACCTCTTGTTATGCTGTGCTGTGAAAAAACATCTGTCCGACCATAGGGTATGCTAAACATGGCATGATTTCTGCTGCGGCAGTATTTCTCAGGCACGAATAAGCAGTAGCATGCCAAGAGGTATGGACCGTCGATCAACTGGTTTATAATCTTAAAGCTTATTGTCATGAGACCAGCATTGCGCCTAGTCTCTAAGCTTTGATAATTTTTCTCCTCGAGTAGTTCCATGTGATGCATAAACATAGGGTATGTTCCGTGTGAAGGCATGTACACATACCTGAGGATTTTTTTCTGAATCTGTTCCAACATATTTATATATTTGGTCTGATGTGGAGCCCAAACAGTACTAGCGCACTCCAATTTGCTTCTGATCACTCCATTGAAGAGGGCTGTCATCACATTTGTGTTATCAATCATACTTAAGAAAATATAAAACAAGAAAAGCAATGAAAAAATACCGTCTTGGCTCTGCCGATGACGCTTGTCTTGCCTCCCAACCCGAGCACAATCGCGCACACAAACGTTGACTTCCCCGTTCCATTTGGACCAATTATTAGATTTAACGAAGCTCCGGGAAACACTTCAACCTGACGAAAGGTGCTGCAAAAATACAGGAAAGATATATTTGAGAAACCATCAGAAAATCAACCTAAAATACACTAGAATAGGATAGAAGGGGTTCTTAACAAAAACAAAGCAGTAAAGAATACAACTCTGTTGTCAATATAAGTGTCGATTGTCCCTTTCAATCAAAAAAGAAGAAGTTTCACTGGTTTATTTGGTTAGGTAGACCGTTTGTGTATTAGTGAGTTAGAAATAGTAATATCAAAAGAAACAGGACAGAAGATTTAATAAAATTACATAGTTACCACAAAATTGCCATACTTACACAATATATTTAACCTAGTCCCGAGACAACAGAACTATACAACCAATTTAAAATAACAAGATAAGTTGATAGAAAAAAAAACATGAGAAGTTTGAGTAACAAAGATCATTATTGTAGATTTTAGTATCCAGTACGACGATAGAAAATGTTCGATAAAAAAGAATATGAATTTATATTAATCTTAAAACCAAAAGCCCTAATTAAATGAGCAAATATTTTTAAGAAATAGTCAATACTTACACGAAATTCTCCAAAGCAATTCTGTAAATGGATCCCGGCGTGTGTCCATGACTTTTATTATGTGTTTTCGCCATTCGTTACAATTTTGTGACAGGAGCCGCTGATACAATTTATCAGAGAAGCCGATTGTTATTAGTATTGGTTCCTGTTTTTGGAAAATGAAAATTTCGAGCACATACAATTGATCGAGACTCAAATTGCAAATAACTGGTGAGTTTTCGCAGGAACGGTAGACTCATTTTACCGGTAACCCCTCCCGCCACTAGGAATCGGTTCCAAAAGTAAATGAATAAATGATCGGTTCCTCACTAGTTTCACATATCAACCATCCTTAGATTTTGGCGTATTGATAAAATTGTGTTTATTGGGTTTGAGTCTGTTTAATGTGAATGAAGCAAGGAGTGTGTGCAAAGACAGAGTTATATGGCGGTCCGTCCTCTCTGCCTACCCCTGCGGAGAAACGGCCTGATGGTTAGTAAGTTAGTTTTTATTGGGACAGTAATCAAAAGACCGAGCATATTCTGTGGAGCTGTGAGCTGAAGATGAATGCCAGTAGAGATGATCAATATTATTTATTTTTCCCGATGAACCTTCAATCAGATCCAAAAGTAACTAAATAAATAACTAGCTCATCAGTTCCGGGTAACTGGATCCGCAGTGACACTCCATTTCAAATATCAGCCATCCCTATTTTCAAGGCTTAGGAAATGCCAACCTTACAAAGACTTTTTGAAAGTTTATGGAGATAACGTTGCACCGTCGTTATGTTTTTTTTTATTTATTTTTATAATGATCAATCACAACTCAGATGGCCGAATTATAATTTTTTTATGCCATCATCTTGGTGGCGTTAGCATTATTTAGATACGGATGGCGGGCCTTGACGCTCCGACGCAATGTCCAAATTGGGTAATTTGTTTTTATTTATATTGGTTGTTATTATTATAAATTATCCACTTGTCATTTGTTCGGTACTCTTTAAAATAAGAAATATGGAACCTAAAATAATAAATTATTTGTTTAAATTAAAAAACTTAAATGTTTTAATTTGTAAAGTAATATGTGTGAAAAATACATTATATTATACATTTGACTAGAGGTTATTATACATTAGAAGTGTGCTGGAGGTTCCAATAGTCACTGGGCGTTCATAATTATCTTTTCAGGAGTTTTGATCCCTTAAAACCTTTTATCCGCATATTTAAATTAACTGTAATTGCTTCTCAATAAAATAATTAATCCATAGAGATATTTTGCATTGCGTTATGTTCGGTACAAGTCAATTCATACATGTTTGAGGTTTGCTTACGTTTGGTACGGCTGAAAAAACGATTTTGAAAGCAAAATTACTGTTTATACCTACAGGATAACCTCATGAAATTTAATTTTTATTCGTAAGGAAATGTATTCAGCCTCACGAAAATACAATAAAACGATAAAAAATATTTAAATTTCTTAATAAAACTTTTGTAGTGACACGAGGGAGATTTTTTTTTCTCAGAATACAAATAGCTATTCCAGAAAAAATCACTTATGCCGTTACTATCCCATTTGCAAAAATGTATGAACACATTATCTGAGAAGATAGCATTATTGAAAAAAAAACGTCATTTGTAAAATACAAGTTAGTTTTTATGAAATTACAGTCGGCAAAGTACATCGGAAATTTTTCCTCGTGGGAATCTGGCATTTCAGAAGTCAATATAAAATATAATGCACTGTGAAAGATATATCGAACGAACAGTTTCCAACGAAGCATATTTATCTTAGAGTAACAATATAAAGAGACCGTACTAATTTGTGACAAATCGTTGACAAACTCGCAAAATATAGCTCTCTCTTTATGCTCGGTTCTATACGCATATGAGAAAAAGAGACAAACAATTGTTGAAACCAATACACGATTTGGGGCGTGCTGAATACCATGTCCGCGGTTAATTGATCTGGACGAACTTCATTCACGTTTGGAGTGTCAAGTGAACGGACTGTCAAAAGTGCGTAAATAGTTAAAAACTTGAGTTATTTTTTGTCCGATATCTAGCAAAACATCATGGCCATATGTGCTATACTTGGTTGCTTCAATCGAAGTACAAAAGGACCAAAAACAAACAGTTTTCACACGTATGTACCATAAAAATCGTCTTTTTTAGTTAGATCTCAAATATTTAACATTCTAACCTACAAAACAACTAGTAACTTACACCAATATGTAATTAATCTTTGGACTATTCGTTCCAATATAATAAACTTCCGTTTGAAATGAGTTTTTAGTGGATTCGTAATATTTTTAACTTGGAGATATTTACTAGCTGTCACATAAGAAACCATTACATGGGGGAATCCCCATATTGTACGGCTTCTGAAAATATCCCGGTCTCTTTCTCTTTCTCATGATACTAACGCTAAATTGTTGGCAAACAGATAAAGACAGAATAGTGTTTATCTCTTAGTTATATTTATAATTTCGGTTACGTCCTCAGATTCAGGGCTATGCCAAAATTGGAATATTATTATTTATTTAATTATTTTTAGATTTCCAAAGGATGAAAAAAGACGAGAAAAATCTAATTTATTTTTCTTTGATTTAACAAATATGTTAATATGAATTCATACGTTTCATCTGGATTTTTATACCCTTAGCTTCTAGTTAATTGTTTTTTTTATATCTATTGATGTGCACATGCACTATTGTACCCATTTCTGAACCTGTTCTCTGATGATTTATGATAACGATCATGCATTTAGATAGTTTTAATTTTGTATACATATTATATATTATTTTCTCCTTGTTAGTTAGAATTATTAGCTTAATTAATTAAGTATGAAGCGCACTTGACGTGAAATATCACAAAGTTCACTGTTATTATTATCTGCATTCGAAATGTCCTTACAAAATAACGCGGGACGGAAAACATCCCTACAATACTTAAAAGCGGTTTCATGTTTTGTGAAATTTTTGTGCCTCTTTCTCTCTCATGGTGTACGACGTGAAAACGCAGAGAAAGTGATTTATCGCAAATTTATATAGGTAAAAAAAAATGATCTCTCTCCATATATTCTTACTCCAAGGTTAAGAAAATGATTTAACATCTGTTATCACCGTACATTTTTTTATTTTACTTTTGTTTGTAAACTATTTTGTTGATGGAACTGAAGTTCATTTTATAAGATGTATTATAAAATGTTCTGTACTAATAATTTAATTCGTTTATATTTTTATCTATAAATAAGATTTTAATAATCTTATTGATTAATGTATCTTTGAATAAACAAAAAAATATACAACATTCATTCTTTTTAATGATTTACAACTACCTACTCACAACAAAATACCTAATTTACTTAATTTGTGACAACCCTGTTAGTGATTTTACTCTGAGTTTAGGCCACACCCTTTGGTCATTGCTTGGTCAAAAAGTGCGGACAAAATTTCGCAAAGTTAGGTCTCTACGTTACTCTAAGATATTTATGGCTAGAAACAGTGCAGTGGCTGCCCTGTACTATATGCTAGATAATGTGTGTCGGTTGGCTATTCTGACTACATTTTGTTTTTGTTCAATGGTCGGTAAGTTGGCTATTCTGTTTCTATGGTTATTTCGCTCGGTTGCGGTCACTCGTCGTCGGTGCCGTTCGTTTCATGTTTGGTCTACATTCGGCGCGTCTGATGTTATTTACCCGTTTTCTGTATTAAAAACACAATGCTTCCTGTGAATTAACCTTTTAAATTTAAGGTTTGTGCATAAGAACCATCATTCAAAATGTGAAAACTAGTTTTATATCTAAAATTTCGCTCCCGAAAATTCGGTGGGAATATAGTAATATTAATAATATGACAGACCGTGTGATTTTAGTTTGTTTAGTATTATTGTTTTTAAAGTGAAAATAACGGTATCTGTTGTTACTATTGCGAGTTGAACTGTAGTAATAATATTAGTTTTGTTATAAATCTAATCGTTATTGTGTGAGTTTCATTGATAATAATAATTTATTGTTTTGTTGCGCTATGGCTGGAATCGGAGCCGATCGTGAATTTGGGCAAATACTGTACTTGTCAAATCGGGAAGCTCTTTCGTAATATCAAAAACCAGACTAGCAGCAATCCTAGCGGCACGAACGAAAACTACAAAAAAATCACATGGAAAAATTGAATCTGTAGTTGAGTTTTCAAAGTATAGCTTGCTAGTTCTCATTCGTTCTGCTAGATGGCATTAGTTAAGATATAGTAATGTATTTTTCAATAATTTGAGACAGCTTCCTTATTGTCATGTATATTTATTTCTATGTGGGATATTTTACATTCTAGAAATGCTCGCAGTTTGTTTGTATTTTAATACCGTGCGTGGTAATGGTGTTGATAATGATTCTGAGCTGTGCCTTCGGCGTGTATTTGTGAATATAATTTCAGTGGTAATTGTGTAACAAAGTGGTAAAACTCAAAATGGAGGGAGCATCAGTGGAGAAGGAATATTCCGCCCTCGGGAACCTATTTCAGCAGATCATCAGTGATATGAAGGTAAAAACACCATTTACAACATATTATTGCTATCATTTCAATTCTCCAACATTTAAAAAAAACGATTCAATAACAATAACTTTTACACAATATAAACAAACGTTTAAATTTTACCGATGGGTCCTTTTGTTTTGAAGTGCGCACATTATTCTGTGTCAAAATTGCGTAAAATTCGTCAGAATATATATTAAAAGCAATTACCTACCGACTTATGCAATTTCTAATACGAATGCACATTAATAATTAATTAATTCGTTGATGTAATTATTTAATAAGCGTAGTGCTATGATTTACTTGTAGGTAGGAAATAACTCTTGAAATATTTAAAACGTAATTTCAACTAAGTTTATCAATACACAATTTCGTTAAAAAAATGGCCACCAATTTTAAGTATGATATCAATGAACTTATGTCACTTACTTTCTTGTTTCTTTTACGCTCCACAAATCTGTAATACTAACGCAATTTGTTCATTAATTTTACAAGCCGGTTTCGTTCGAGTTTAAACTTTTTTTTTCGTATTGAAAAATGAGAAAATATGGTGTACTTCTTTTCCGTCTTACTTTTTGACAAAAATATTTCAGTTCTCCGTAGCTCATGATTGAAATGACGCGAGCTGAACACAGTTTGCGTCAACCCAGACATTTCATATGTAAATATTAATTAAACTTATTAATCATTCGAACATTGCCCCAATGATAGCTAACCTAACGATATGATAGGGTACTAGAAAAAAAAGTTCCATTATGTATTTAGAAGCACTTGAAAATTTGTGGTAATTTTCAATGCGATGTTTTAACAATTATTTTTTATAGTGAATACCGCACAAGAGTCCCAATGGCTACCAACCGCCTATAGCCAGTGAGACTATGGCATCCCCAATTGGGGTATGTTGAGAAGTTGAAGGTAGTGGGGAGAGGGAGAGGAAGATTAAGAAGCTCCTGGCTACTCAGATCTAGTCACAACAGGTAGCAACGTTTCGATTCTGAATGGTGGTCTTTCAGCAGGGCGATATTTGGAGTATCTACCACTCTGGAACGTTGCGAAAATACACTATATATTATTTTCTATTAATCAAATGTGTTATGGTATATTTAATAATTAAATAGAATTTATTTGCGCACGTTGGGTTTGAACCCGCGACTTCTGGATTTCGTCTTATGTATGAATTATATACTTGGAGTAACAATGTATGGAGAGAGAGCTAATTCTTTTTAACCAACCCATACAAACTTGGGATAAATTACTTTCTCCGGGTTTTTACGTCGTACACCATGAGAAAGAAAGAGACAACAAAATTTCCCAAATTATCACACCGCTTTAAAGTATTCTAAGAGTGTTGTTCGTGTCCCGCGTCTCCGTTGACTCCGCCCACACGTTTTGACATTCGACATAAATTGACATAACTCAACGGTTTTTTAGGTTATATGCTATATTTTGGCTTAAAACAATACTGTGAAAAAGTGGTTATACGAATAAACAAAAACATGATGTCGACATGTGCTATGAATGGATGTATAAATACCCTAGCCCTAGTCCTAGCCACCCCCAGGTCTAGTCGAGTCCGGCAAAGCTCATCAAAACTGACTACAGCAGCGCTCTCTCTTGTATATTATTGCTCTGAGATTATATATTATATTTAAGAGAAAGAAGTTTCTTCTTAGAAAATTACATTTTGAAATACTGTGCTCACTATCTCAAATAACTAATTAGGCCAAGGCCAATGTGTATTTACCTCAGGCAAAGTGAAGATTTCATCTCTTGGCAGAAAATACAACTTTTTTTATGAATTGTTGTTGATCTTCTTAAAAATGATGAGCTCCTGGTAGAAAATATATCAAATAAACGCGTGTGAGAAGAGTACAAGGTTTTAGAAGCGTTTGGTCAGTGTCCGTTACGACAGCTAAGTAGACGTTTGAAAATATATAGTGAATACTGCACAAGAGTCCCAACTGCCCCCAACCGTCTGGAGCCAGTGGGACTATGGCATCCCTAATTGGGGTATTTTGTGAGGTTGAAGGTAGTGGGGAGGGGAAGGAAAATGGTATAGAGAAAGGTAAAGAAGTACCTGGCTTTTCAGATCTGGTCACCAAACACGGCCAAAGCCATTTCAAGCAACGTTTCGATTTTGAATGGTGGTCTTTCAACAGGGCGATACTTGGAGTATCTACCACTCTGGAATAGATTTATCGAATGTAATAATCAACATCACGACACCATGACTGAATACGCCAATATTCATATTTTATCGATGTTACAAACGAAAATGTGATATTTGCCACGGTGGTGATAGAATCTAAAACCTCTGAATTCGGATAGTAATGGTCTAAGATATTAGTTATTTACCTGCTATTAGAGAGTGGTAGACCACCATTCAGAATCGAAACGTTGCTTGAAAACCGTGTTTGGTGACCAGATCTAAATAGCCAGGTACTTCACAACCTTCCTCTTCCCATCTCCTTCCCCTCCCCGCTACCTTCAGTCTCACAACATACAACAATTGGGGATGCCATAGTCCTACTGTCTACATACGGTTCAGAGCAGTTGGGACTCTTGTGCGGTATTCATATAAAAAAATATAAAAAATAATAATAATTATAGTGTGAGGTTGGAATGTGGATGAAATTACTGTTGATATGTATTTATGTTGTTTTGTTTCCTGAAAAACTTGCTAGGCGTACAAGAATATTTGTACTGAGGTGTTCAAGTGTCTGACTTAGAAATTCGTTGGTTTTATTGTAGTTTTAATATGTTTGTTTCTGTTGGTCATTTTTACTAATTTATTTTAAAGCACCCTGTCCAATTGTCCATTTGTTATTATTATTAACAATTTTACAACGATTGTCGTCGATATTAGATTCAGTATGTATAGATAAAAAAGTAGCAATTCACAGACTATGTCAAGTGTACATTATTGCATTTGCTTCGCAGAGGAAAGTCGTCCAGCTTGTTTAAAGCAGGTGTAATCATAATTAATACACCAGCATTTCAATGTCTTTATCATTTTCATCTCTGCTTCTTGGTATTTATTTATTTATTTTTGGATGATTTTTATAGCGCCGTTTTTGTGAAAAATCACCTCAAGGGCGCTGTACAAATCTTAATTTCTACTTAATATTAATTCTTAGTTTAATGGTCAGTAGTCAGAGTCAGGAGCCGAGTCCAGCGGTGACCAAAGGTAGCCGAATTCGTCGCCGGTGTCGGAAGGCGGCTTGGTGGTGGGCGGCGTCGGCTTGGGCGGCACGGGCGTCGTCGTAATCGTGGTCGTCGGCGCTGCGGCGCTGGTCGTGGTGGTCCTTCTCTTCTTCTTGCGGAAAAACTTGCGCAGCTGCCCAGGCATGTTTGTTGCTGAAAAACTGTCATCGGAGTCCTCCAGAGTCAGAGTATGCTGCGCTGGTGCGGAGTTCACCAATCCGCCATTTTTCTTCTCGACTGCTTCAAACCCTGTCCCACGCTCTTCTTCCTCGTACCCATTGCCCCTGTCGCCCTGGGCTTGGAGCCGGGGAGGCGACGAGGACACGCAGACCAGGAGATCCTTGAGGCTGCAGAGGCCGATGAAGGAGCCGCCGGAGGACAGCCAGGTGAGGGCGGAGACGCACACTCCACTGGGGGCTGGCCTCGAACCCCGCAAGTGGTGTTCGTAGAAACTTCATTGCTGAGCTGAAACTTAATTGGGGATGCCATAGTCCCACTGGCTCTAGAAAGTTGGACGCAGTTGAGACTCTTGTTCGGTATTCACTGGCAGGTCCCA
The DNA here is from genome assembly GCA_022651775.1 of Drusus annulatus. NCBI lineage: Eukaryota > Metazoa > Arthropoda > Insecta > Trichoptera > Limnephilidae > Drusus > Drusus annulatus. The sequence continues at coordinate 969,883 of JAGWCC010000304.1, read as the reverse complement.
TCAGATAGACACAATTTTTAAATGATTTTTATTTTAATTATTATTTATTAATGAATTAATTTATTTTTTATTTTATTTATTTATTTATTTTTATTTTATTTTTTATTTTATTTTTATTATTTATTTTTTTTAATTATTATTATTATTTTTATTTATTTATTTATTTTTTTTTGAGTGATTTGTGAAATATCCTACTTATTTGGCGAAAAATAACAAGACTAAAACACGTCAGGCAGCTGCAAAAAGCGCCACGACATTTCTAACAGGTTATATGCGCAGGCAAAAAGAAGAACTGATGATTGTATTGAATTGACAAAAAAAAAAAAAAAAAAAAAAAAAAAAAAAAAGAAAAATAATAACGGTAATTTTAGTGTAATTTTAAAGAAGTAATTTGTAAAATATCCTACTTATTTGGCGAAAAATAAGGTATCTACAGCATCTTCAAATGTCTAATTAGTTTACGAACGCTTGTGAATTTCCCGCCATTAGGTGTGTCTTAATTTAATTTATTTATTATAGTACACACTTCAAATTGGCCGGAGGCCGTCTATCTATGGCATTCGCAATTTTAGGTTATGCTATTTTGTGGGGCAGAATAAATAGGTACCTGGCTTTCATATGTAGTCATTAAACTTGACGTGCAAGTGGATGGTACATGTGTCGGGGTTGCCACAGAAAGACATGACGCGAGTTAATCGAATATTTGAGTCTGATCATGTCTGAATAACAGAATAGTATGCATGAATGTAGATAAAGTAAAGAGCGTGTGCCAATGCAGTGTTGTGTTGCGTTCCATTCTACCCGTCTACCTCTATGGAAATGGCGTGATGGTTAGTTAGTTATATGGAATATCTCGATTACCTTTCTCGTTAATAAATAAATAAATATATATATATATAAATATATTAATACTGCAATGCGAGTCTCAACTGCCCGGACCCAATTGGGGTATGTTGTGAGGCTGAATGGACTGGCGATGGGAAGGAGATGGAGAAGAATAAGGTGGGAAAGTACCTGCCTATTCAGACCTAGTCACCAAACACGGCTAAATCCATTTCAAGCAATGTTTAGTTTGTTGCTCTTTCACCAGGGCGATACTTCCGAGTATCTACCATTCTGGATTGTGCCGCAAATGCACTACATATTTTTAAACCAATTAAATGTGAAATAATTCATCAAAATCAAATTAAATTTACTTACGAACGCCGGGATTTAAACCCGCGACCCCCGGACACTCGGGCGTTAAGATTTTGTGCATATTTCAAGACTTTTAATGTTTTTTTTTTCCACCTTTTTAAAAGCATGTTTGCATGTAAAATGCAAGTTTTTTAATGCATATTAATCCGTTCCCCATTCGTTACCGCGAATAGGGTTAACCCTTCTAATGATTATTATTCATGGGCAACGCCGGGTGTTTTTCCATCCCTTCCGTGTACCTCTTATGAATAAACAATATACGAATTTTAATTCACCATTTCGCAGAAGCGCTCCATCAAAACTATAATTTCATCATGCCATCAACTAACTAGTGATTGAAATGCATCTAATGCACTTTGTTTAAAATTCATAATATAAACACATCCGCGACACGATACGCCCCACTAAAATATTTTGTAGCCATGTTAAAAATGTATGTAGTTTACACTACTACTAAAGTAGGGACCTTCTAAAAACTCCCCATTGGTAACTGTTTAATTGTTTTTACTATCGGACAATATGGGGTGGATTTAGTGATGTGTATTCGAACAATCGATATTTTGAACTATCGATATTTTTATTGACTTCGTTACAAATCGTATTTGTATATGGGGTGGATTTAGTGTATGTATTTATGTACGAGGCCTGTTCAAAAGAAAAGGTGAATTTTGAAATTTCGCGGGCTGTGTACATTCGATTATCGATTTTTTTTTGTTATGTTGGTACACATGTTTATCATATGTTAGCATTATCAGCCTTTTTGGATTAGTGGTTTGTTTTTGACAACTGGAAAGGTTAGTCACGTTTTTGTGTGTTCTTCGATTTTTTATTTTTGAAAAAAAATCGTCACTAGTGAAGGTTTTATGAATAAGAAAAAATCTATCAAATCAAATCGACCGCCTAAAAAGTTACGTATGTCAAGCCGTGCTTCAAGGTTAGACTGACTTACACTCGTAAATTCGCATCTAGTACTGGTTTCTTACACATTTGCTTCTAGTAGTTACATCCCGGTTTCGCCCGATTTTCTATTCTTCTCTTATTGAGCAATTGAAAATGTTATAAAAACTTAAGTATGGCGTCTATTTTTATTTTTTCACCGTTAAATTGATATTTTAAAGCTCTATAAGTCAAATTTTATGAAGCCGGAGCTTACCGTTTGCAAGATTTTAGTGAGACACCCCGATTGGTAGATGCTCTATGTATCGCACTGGTGAAAGACCACCATTCAGAATCGAAACGTGGCTGTGAATGGCTTTAGCCGTGTTTGGTGACCAGATCTGAATAGCCAAGTACTTTCCAACCTTTCTCTTCCATATCTCCTTCCCCTCCTCACTACCTTCAACCTCACAACATACCCCGATTTGGGTGCCGTATTTCCACTGGCTCTAGACGACTGAGATCATTTGGGACTCTGGTGCGGTATTCAGTATTTAAAAAAAAACAGTTTTTTTGCAGTTGGATTTCGCTCAAATTATGATTAGCACTCAAAATTGGCACTAAACGTCACTTTGTAGCTTTATAATGCAAGCAATACTACAAATGATTTATCTGTAAATTTTCTATGGGTAATTAGAAAAATGTCCCAGGTTTCTAGTGAATGCATTTAAAAAAATCTAATGCTTTGAATTCCGTGAAAAACATACTTACATGTTAGTAAAAGGTGCAGTTTGAAAACCAGCGTAGGCATTTTTAAACGTTTTACCTAAAATTCCAGCATGCATTTCATAAAGAAGTAAAAAGATTACTGTTCAAGAATTGTATTCACTGGAAACTTTATACATTTTTCTAACTACCCGTATAGAATTAACAGATAAATTGCAGTATTTTTGGGTGCTGACCCTAAAGATGATGAACAATAAATATATAACAATAAATTCATTCGAAATATTTATTTTAAATGCTGTATGTTTTCTTCATAGAAATTTATTCACTATCCTGCGAATTCTTATTGTAACATGTATTGTAAAAAATGCAAAAAGTAATTCTTGTTTGTAATCCCTAAGTGAAATCTAAGTGACCGGGCATTCGACCACTTCATCCCATCCTTCTTCTGAAAACGAAATGTCGGACAATCGATACAAATGTTCTCGCCGCCCTTTACTATTTCGCATTACTTCACCCACTACCCTCCCGCTAATGGCGTTCATCCCCCGCGGTGGCGATATGACGATTCCCTCCTTATGCAACAGCACCAGAACCGAGAATTCGTGTTGTACGTTTATGTAATATTATTTAGGTGCACCCACCTCTGCGTGACAGTATCGATTCGAAACATACATGACAGCCCTAACTCCGAACGGGAAATGTTAGATACGAGATCTTATCTGGATATTCGGCTTTTGGGGTTTGGCGATATGCCATGCTTTCTGTACGCTCAAACAATTTATTCAAGTACCGCTGGGTAGGTACTTTCTATGGTTATGTCAGCAACTTGGCTATTTGCATAAGCACATGTTTTATGTGACCATCTGTTTTCTGTTTTGCGTGTATTTTTGTTGTAAAGGGTTACAACGCTGAAGAGATAAACTCGATAGAAATGTGTTTTGTGGGCGTGTTCGTATGCTCGAAGTAAGCACAAATTATCCCTAGTTCTGGCGGAATCGATCTTTTTTTTTTTAATTTACGGTCTGCGTTGTCGAGTGGGGTAAGGCGCTCAACTACGAATTCAGAGGTCGCGGCTTCAAATCCCGTCATGGACAAATAAAATGTATTTCGTAAATATGTTTTTTTCACATTCATGTAAAATAATTTATTGTATATTTACGGCACATTCCAGAGTGGTAGATACTCGTACGTATTGCCCTGTTTAGTCTCATTCAGAATCGAAACGTTGCTTGAAATGGATTTAGCCGTGTTTGATGACTAGATCTGAATAGCGATGTACTTACCATCCTTCCCCTTACCCATCTCTTTTCCCTCCCTACTACCTACAGCCTCACAACATACCTCGATTGAGTATGTCGTAGTTCTACCGGCTCCATACGGTTGGGTGCAGTTGGGACTTTTCTGCAATATTCACTTTAAATGTCGTTTTATTTTTCTTGAAGAAATTATATATTTCGTTGGTCTGTCTGGGACCCAGGAGTTTGTGTGTTGCTTTCTTTCAAATTAGTATAGATCACACTTTTTGGGAATCTTGGGATTATCCATTCAGTGGCCGTATATAAAAAAAAGTTGTACAGTTCATTGATTATATTGATGCTTGGTTCGTAGCGCTTAGAATGTTTTTGCCATGGGCGTTATTTAATGGTACTCTTGTTGTAGATCGTAACCACTTTTTATCACAGAATACTCTTCACAATAACTGGGGAGTGGGAAGGAGAAAGAAGAATCTCGAGAGAACTCGACTATTCAGATTAGTGTTTAGATTAGGTTAACTTTTATCTGCAAAATATTTCCTTCGCAGGAGTGACACTTATGTTTCCATAGTTTTGCCATAATTTTTAAAATGTAATATCTTACTTCGCCCGTGCTTCAATACTTCCTTTTCTTATTGAAAAAACCTAAATTATTACCACATTGACATTTTTAACTCCACTATACGTGACATTAAACAAAAATCCATCACCGACTGCACCCAAACTAGATCACTGAAACTAACCTTCCATCTACTCCCGCCCTTCTTCCCTTTATCACATTCCCAAGCTCCCTTCCACCTCCCTCTTCCCCCACCAACTTAAGTTACTAAAATAAACCTTTATATTGTCACAATTTATTTATAATATTTATGATCAGCAGAGAAAATTTTGTAATTGGCATGATTTGTTATTCTTATATGTATTGATTGTTGATTTGCTGATTAGTTTTCCCAAAAATAAATGAAATAAGTTCTGGTTATTTTTTAAGAATTGTGTGGTTCCTTCAAAGCACTTTAGCTCATTATGGAAATGACTTTGCGAGCTGAAAATATTGCGTGAACTTCGGAAATTAAACACATAAAAACCTACGCAATTTTCTTCAACGCTAGAGTTCAACGTTCGAGAGTTCTTACTGAGACGAAGAAAACCAACAGATTTCCTACTTTATAGAATAAAATAAGTATGGTGCATTTAATACAAAATAACCCTCCAACTTGACAGGTTTGAAAAAAATGTTTTTGAAAAAAAGTTCAATGTAGACTTCCTTATGATTTTATGAATAAACGCAAGACACATGGATTTTTGAAAACAAATTAAATATCCACACTCCCACCAATAATATACCAGGAGGGAGCGCTAGTGTAGTCAGGATTAAGGATTTTTTCCTGACTCAGGCGTGGCTAGGGCTATGGTATTTATACATCCATTCATAGCACATGTCGACATGATGTTTTCGTTTATTTGTATAACCTTTTTTTCACAGTATTGTTATAAACAAAAATATAGGTTATAACCTAAAAAAACCGTTGAGTTATGTCCTGTTATGTCGCATAACCAAACGCAGTGGGCGGAGTCCCCGAAAACGCGGTAAAAGGAAAACATGCTTACATACCTTTTGAAAGCGGTGCTATATTGTGTGAGAACTTGTCTTGTCTCTTTCTATCGCACGGTTTATGACGTGAAAACCCGGAGAAAGTGATTTACCGTAAATTTGAATGTATCATAGTTTGGGTAAAAATATTTAGCTCTCTCTCTCCATATATATTCTTGCTCTGAGTGAGTATCCACAACTGTTTGTATACAATATCGATCATTTAAAATCAAATTATTTCACCGGAGAGGACAAGTAACACCCATTTTTATAGAAATCCACTCAGCAACTCCAGATTCAAATTACCTGCAAATATAAAATGGCTTGATTGAACTTCCTTCGCAGGGAATTTTCTTCCTGTTCCCGGGCGGGCAATTTCCCTTTTTAAGTTGGCCGTATGAAATATAAGCGCAAAATGTCACAACACTTGGCCACAGTACCCAGTGGCGCAACCCTCGCGGGCCCTTTGCCTCGAGTGGGCGAATTAGAATACTGTCGCGTGCATATTCAGTGGCGCGAAGGGACTAGTAATTGGGAAAGGGCTCCGGGGCAAACCAACCCCATTGTGATGAGCCCGGTTTAAGTGAGCCGGTGTAATCTAGTGCTTTTTTTTACGTGAATACCGCACAAGAGTCTCGACTGCTTCCAACTGTCTAGAGCCAGTTAGACTGTGGCATCCCAAATAGGGGTATGTTGTGAGGCTAAATGTAGTGGGAAGGGAAAGGAGATGAGGAAGGGGACGGTTGGAAAGTACCTGGCTATTCAGATCTGAACACCAAAACACGGCTGAAGCCATTTCAAGCAACGTTTCAATTCTGAATGGTGGTCTTTCACCAGGGCGATTCTTATAATGTCTACAACTCTGGAACGTACCGCAAATATACTATATGTTATTTTATATCAATTAAATGTGTTATGACACATGTTAATTAAATTGAATTTATTTGCGCACGCCGGGTTCGAATCCGCGACCTGCGGATTCGTAGTCGAGCGTCTTACCACTCGACCATGCAGGCCGTCAAAATATACTAAATACCGTACTATCTGTAAATCTGTGATTCCTAATCTTTTATTATTAATTAATAAAAGTAAGATGTAAATAGATTAGAAATAATCGAGGAAGGGGCACTCTAAGGAATATTTTGAAAATGTATTTTTATTTTATTACTTAAGACCCTAGATTATCATGTGACCAAATATACATTTTTATAAAAAGAAAGACAAACGTTTCCAGGTTATGAATAACCTGACAATATTTGACAAATTCCTACTACCATCATTCTAACTAACCACCACGCCGTTTCCCCGCAGGGGTAGGTAGAGAGGATGGACTGCCATACAACTCTAACTCTGTCTTGGCACACAATCCTTGCTTCGTTCACATTCATACATAATCTTCTGTTATTCTGACTCTTCACGTGACCCGACTCAAGTATTTGATTCACTTGATCGTGCCATGTCTTCCTCTGGCGTCCCCGACTACTTCCAATCACTTTTGCATCGTATATTATTTTCACACTCCTTTATTCTTTCATTCGCTCTACATGCCCAAACCATCTTAGCGTCCCTTTTTTGATCTTATTCATTAGGCTCACATCAGCCTTGCATTCTTTCCGGATATCCACATTTTTAATACGGTCATACATGGTTATAAGCTGAAAATGTTTCTCGCACAGAGATGGAGGACTTAGCTGGCAGGAATTGAAACCACGACGCCCGGGTGGGAACCCGACGCATTTGCCAACTCGACTACTATCCGGTAAAATATGGTCAGCGTAAGTTGAATTATGTATAACGTTGTATTATGTATAACGTGCTAATTTCATTATCTAATACCGTTTGATAGGTTTCCTTATCTTAACAAACGTATTGCAATCTTTGGAGCAAAGACGTCAGGTAGGAATGCTATCCTCGTTCTACCGGTATTTCAATGGAAGATGCTCCGAAAAACTAGCGTCATCGATCTCTTCGTCACCGGTGCACAGCCGGGAAACTCACCAAATGCGCGCCCAACATTTGTGCACGGTTGACATTCGTTGCACATGAATGGTTTGCTTCTATGATTCGTATTTGTGTTCAACAGCTCGGCTATGAAATGGTTTTGCCGGCCTGTGTGTTTCCTCCCTCCTACAACATGAGCCTCTTCAAGACCTAGGTTCACTCCTTCCTTCTTTCTCCTAGACTCTTTCCCCCAGGGCCTCCTGTGTGGAGTTCATATAAAAATATATTTAAAAAATCTGCTCGTTAACATGGTTTATCTGGAAGAATTGTGCATCTGTCAGCTAAGGCGGCCGACATCACTGACGAAATTGATACTTTCATGTAATTTATTTTTATTTAATGCTTAGTGCTTACCCTTTCCAATTAATTATATGAGAATATGTAGGTAGAAACTGAAATATTTCATTTTTTAATATAAATTTTTCATCCATTTTAAGAACATTAAATTGACAGTCGGCGCCATTTTTATGTGTGACAAATGCCCGATTTAAATGAATAGTCACTGTTAAATGTCGATTCTCGGCCTGTTTTGACTTTTGATCAAATTGTGATCAGCTGTCAAGCCTAACGGTCATGTTTTTATTCTTGTCAGCTGATCAAAGATTTGTGAAGGTCTGCATACACACAATGTTAAAAATGCACTTTGGAAACGGTATTATTAATACGCTAAGTCTGTCTTCCGTACATGATTCGTTCGATCGCCGTGTGGGGCGCTAATGTCAGCAAACAATGTAGGCTGATACAATACACGAGAAGAAATTTAAATGGTGATGTTCGCTCATACGTAATTCAAATAATAGTTGTAATTATTTGGATGTTTGGTTTGATAATTCTGACTCGGAAGACAATGTTTTTTTTATGTATGTTATGTTGCTCTACCGTACCTATTTCGTAATTTGAAAAATTTAGAAATTCAAGATAAAAATATATCTTTTGCTTTGGAAAACCTGGGTGATGGGGTTTGACACTATCTGTCTACTTTCGATAGTGATCCTGTTATAGTCAAGAACTAGGGATACGCCAGTACCCGCTGTGCGATTTGATTAACATATATTTCAACAGCCATGCGTGTTATACCTCATAAATTTTTCATAGTAAATACAGTAAAATTATAGTATCGCATTTTTTTTTTTTTTTAATTCCTAGAACTTTGCATCAATATATTGGCTTATGTAGATTGGGCTTAAAGCAACCACTATGCATCCTTCCCCAGAGTAGGGAAATTGTACGGAAGGGCGAGGAATTCTATACGTCCATGTATCTTTGCTCTTTCGTTACTTTAGGATTGTACCAATTACTTATTTAAATTTTTAAAATATATATTTTTAGCTTTCCCAGAATTAACAAAGAGGGTCACTCCGTACCAAGTGAAAAACATATTTTTCGCTTACCTATGGAGGAACTCCCAAAGATGGAAAAAAAGTTTTTTTTTTACTGCAGTAGTTTTGTTACGAAGTTCTGATATTTACAAAACACGCAATTTTCGACTGACACGCGATTACGGCACAAATTCGTGCGTCAATATTCCAAGTCAAATACGATAGAAATTCAAAATTGGTAGTGTGTTTTTTTTTGTTCAGTGCTCCTTTCACTTGTGAAAAATTTACAGCTTGACACGGATAACTTTGCAGCCGGTGGCGTCACTAGTGTAGATTTTAAGAATACAAAAAAAATATAGATTTAAAAAAAAAGTTTGTTATTTCCTCGTCCGACCGCCTACAAAGATACGTATGTCAAACTGTAAGTAAATATTTTTTTAAGTAATTAAAAAATAACTATAAGACCACGACTATTCGCCTAGCGCCCTTGAGGTGATTTTTCACAAAAACGGCGCTATACAAATTATCCAAATATTATTATTATTTTAATTTTTTATGACCTAGCCGACTATTCGACTAGCGCCCTTGAGGTGATTTTTCACAAAAACGGCGCTATACAAATTATCCAAATATTATTATTATTTTAATTTTTTTATGACCGACCGGTTTCGCTTAGCCTAAGCATCATCAGGGTAAAAAATTAACTTAAACAAAAAATACAAAATGTGCGGTCATATATACATACAGAGGGAGAACAAAATATAAAATAACAAAACAATGAGAAAAAATAGAATAACATTTCAATTATAACAAAGGAACAGAGAGAATGAGACAGATATAATATGAATTGAAAGAGACAATACGTCAACTGAGAAGGTGATTAATTTTATGAATTTACAGGAAATATACCTAATATTGGACTACTGGACAAATATAATACTGGTAACTGGTCGGTCATAAAAAAATAAAGTAATATTCTTATTTTTACATAGTTATTTTTTTCATTTATTTTAATGTCGAATCACAAAGTGATTGCTTTCTTCGAAAAAAATTTTTTTTCTTTATTTTGACATTATTTGACACCGTTTTATGTCATTTATACTTCACCCACTCGTAAACAATTAAGAAATAAGATTACTCACGTAATCAACCTGTTCAAATTTGCATAGTCAACTATCACTTTGAGGTTATGTGTCAATCTTAAGGCAGCTGTTACAGAAACATAATTATTCATATTCGTTAAACACATATTACGTATATCTGTTCTACATTCTGTGAAAGTATATATATTTTCGTGGGGAACACCCTTTCACAGTCTGCCACATCTGTTTTTTTCTTCTGGTCCCCCACTCATATAGGAGGTTAGCTAGCATCAGGGCAAGCTTCACCCTGCAGCCCGTAAAAACTTGGCGAAACTTCACTCGTACCAGTAACGTAGATTACAAAGCCATGAAGTACGGCGTCTTTTTTTGTTACGTCTTTCATCGATCTTTAGCTGGATTATCAGTTCGGTAACCTTGTGTGTGTTGTTCCTCATAATATAATAATAACAGTGAACTTATATAGCGTAGTTTTGTGATATTTCACCTCAATTGCGCTTAATACTAAATTAACTTAGCTAATAAGACTAACTAACGAGGAAAAAAAAATAATATCATTTTAATACCAAATTTTGAACTTTATTCCACAATTTTTTTTGTTTAAGACCTGACCGGTTTCACCTTATGACAGGCATCTTCAGACTGGTACAATTTTAAGTAAGTTTATGGAATAAATACTATTAGGTCTGGAAGGGATGAATATTGATATTCATAGCGAATCATCTGTGACTTAAGGATTTTACTTTTATGGCTGACGGAGGTGGCTTTACCATTCATTCAAAAATACATGCGGGTAGTTTTATTACCTTCCGGACCTAATAGTATATGTTCCATAGACTTACTTAATTGAACCAGTCTAAAGATGCCCGTCATAAGGTGAAACCGGTCAGGTCTTAAATAAAAAAATAGTGGTATAAAGAAAAAAAAAAGTATTATTAAAATCATTAAAATGAAGTTCCACCACGAATTAACAGTTTCAAAATTAGAAATATATAATATGTACGAGGCCTGTTCAAAAGAAAAGGTGAATTTTGAATTTTAGTGGGCTGTGTACATTCGATTATCGTTTTTTTTTTGTTATGTTGGTACACATATGTTTATCATATGTTAGCATTATCAGCCATTTTGGATTAGTGGTTTGTTTTTGACTACTGGAAAGGTTAGTCACGTTTTTGTGTGTTCTTAGATTTTTTACTTTTGAAAAAAAATGGATCAAAATACATATTTGAGTATCTGAAATTTTTCAATATACGCCAACCATATTTGACCGGTTAGTAGCCGAATTGACAAAAGCGTCGGGTTCCCACCCAGACGTAGTAGGTTCAATTTCTCTGCTAACCAAGTCCTCCATCATTATTGCACAAACAACATTTTCCGCTTATTATGATGGCAGTGGGAGTTTTTCAAATATTGTCAGGTTATTCGTACTCTGGAATATTTGACACTGTAATTTATTTCGTTACGTGATTTAATTTTCAACGTTGATATTTACGTCGGCATTCTTCAACCCATTTTTCTTTAAAAACCTATTTAGCTCTAGTTTTTTCTTTCGTAAAGTCAAAAGGTAACTTCATCAATCATAATTTCGACACAAGTGTTAATACTCGGAACTGTTGGTTTCTTGGAACCTGAATGTCGACCAATGAATAATGCTTTTGTCAGTACGTTCCTTTGTCGGTACTACAAAGCGATAGTTCAATATGAAAATTGAATGCAACTTATTTTTGTTGCTATGAAAAATATATTTATTTATGCAGTTGTTTAATGATAAGTATTCATTATCTTCAACTCTATTGTGTGATATTTGTTTAAAATATTAATCAATCGATCATATTGCCATCATTATTGTTACACAAGTCACATAACAAAGCTAAATTGATTTATTTTTTCTAATTTTGTAACATTTTAATGATTTAATAAAACAAATTTATAACTTAATTCCACTTTTTTATTTTTTGACTGGACCGGTTTCAGCCTATAACGGCTGTTGGATTCTAAATCAACAACTTGTTAGGTTCTTACCTTTTACTTATTATCCAGTTCCTACCTACTCCTGTCAGTATTGTTCTTTGAGTGTCATCTATGAATAAGCCATAAACAAACCGGCGACAGTGGCAAAAACCACACAAATCCGGACTTCACAAGATCGCCGGTCTACACACTGCCCCATTCGTCTACAATCGTTCGTCGAAGTAAATGCCTCCAGGGACTACGCCTCTTTTCGTCTTTCGTCATTCGCTTCGCATCCGTCTCTGGAGGACACATCCCATTCGAATTCCATCGCCCGGAGCAGCCAGTTCGGTGTTCCTTCAAGACGTCTCAAGGTGAGCAAACTGGCATAAATCATCATTTATCCACAAAATACAATTGAATCGTCCATCAAGTAACATTCGTTTTTACAGTCCACTCTAATATGACAATTCATCCAAAACTGAAACGTATTCGGCGTTTGTCGCAGTTTCTGGATCGAACAACAGCCATCTTCAGACTAGTACAGGTTGTTCTTATTCTATGGCTTATATACTATTTTTCAATTCAATTTAAAAATAGTATATAAATCATAGAATAAGAACAACCTGTACTAGTCTGAAGATGGCCGTTATAGGCTGAAACCGGTCCAGTCAAAAAATAAAAAAGTGCAATAAGGTTATAAATTTGTTTTATTAAATCACTAAATAGATTTGTATAATGGGTATTTCGCCTGGTTATAAATTTGTACCGGTACTCCACAAATATAAGGAACATTTATTAAAATACGTTATTTTATTTATTTTTTACAATAACTCCACATAGGAGGCCTCGAGGGAAATTATTTTCCTCAGAGCCTATGTCATCTTTGGGGATGCTGTGTAGAGGGTCATTTTGATTAAAGGAAAGAGTGAACCTGGGTCTTGTAGAGGCCCATGTTGAAGGAGGGAGGAAACACAGAGGCCGGCAAATCGTTCCACAGTCGAGCTGTTGAACGAGTCGTAAAAGCGACCCGTACTCATGTATTGAATGCAACCGTGTACGAATGTTGGGCGCGCGTTTGGCGAGTATCCCGACTATGCACCGGTGCCGAAGGGATCAATGACCCAAGTTCCTCGTAGCATCTTTCATCGAATTTGCAGAGAGTGCGAAAAGAATATATGACGCGAAAGTCAATGGAAAAATAAGTCGGGGACGCCCGAGGAAGACATGGCACGATCAAGTGAATCAAATAGTTGAGTCAGGCCATGTGAAGAGTCGGAATAACAGAAGAGTATGTATGAGACGATGTATGAATGTGAATGAAGCAAGGAGTGTGTGTCAAGACATTGTTGTACGGCGGTCCCTCCTATCTGCCTACCCCGATATTTTATTTTTAATTAAAATGTGATATTTCAAATTTAATAAGTATAAAATAATATACGGTATATTTGCGGCACGTTCCAGAGTGGTAGGTACTCTCAGAATCGCCCTGGTTAAAGATCACTCCATTCATAATCGAAAGATGCTTGAAATGTCTTTAGTCGTGTTAGGCAACCAGATCTGAATAGCCAGGTACTTCCCAACCTTCCTGTTTTCCTATCTTCTTCCCCTTCTCCATCCCCTTCAGCCTCTCAACATACCCTGATTGGGGATTCCATAGTCCCACTGACTCCGGGCATTCTCTTGTGCGGTATTCATATTTAAAAAAATTGGCCAATAACACTAATAGTTATGCCTTGTGAACACAAAGGGGTAAGTATTGAAGTAGACACCCAAATGTTATTCTAGCTCTGGTAAGAGAATGTAATTAAAGATAAATAAGCATTGAAGTTTAAAATATCGATTCGTTCGTGAATCTGACAAGTAGGTACTGGATTCTTTGATGAATTCCTCTATCACGACTTAGCTCTTCTGTCAACCCGTTGATTGACCACGTTTCGGTTAGTATGCAGTGTCAGTTGGCTCCGAGGTTTTATTTATATCTTTTTGCGGTAGAACTTTCTCACGTTTGGTATGTGGAACGTAGTAGGCCGATTCTCCTTCTATCACTTCAGTATGGAAAGAGAGTGGTGTGAAATCTATCATTGCGTGCGCTATTTACAATCTCAACTAAAACATTTCAAAAAAATCTCTCGAAAGTAACGGATGAAAGTAACGCAAGAGAAAAAAATATGTGTCTACAGATTTAAAAATATTTTTTTGACTGGGTCGTTTCGAGACCCCCTTGCAGGTACTCAGGCTGTCCAGACGTGTGTTACGTCACTGGCTGACGGTAAAACGACTAGATCTGGAAAGCGGTAAAATTTTCCGTTTTGATTACTACTAAATAATTTTTCACTACCGAATTTAATGATAATAATAAAGTTTTTATTCCAGAAGGAATGCAGGAGTAGTGCAATGCAATACATTCCATAATTGATAATAATACATAAAATAATGTTGTAGTAAATATATACACAATGATAAAGAAAAATATAAATAATAATAATTAAAATAAAATAACATAAAATCGTAGGAAAAAATGAAAAATCAATAGAGGATATTAGGTCTCATGTCTAAAGAAGGCCATCAATAGGAAGTCCATCCGGGCAGCGTTAAGATTGATGGGGCCAATATCTTTCTCCAATGTGCTTTGCTATATATTTAATGCTGTGTTAATGCGTTTCTTCGCCAAAAAATCGTGTAAAAATCTTTCATGTTTAATTAAACTTGGCCATTTCAGGTTTTTTTTTCTATCTGCTTTCTACGTTTTTATTTCATTCAGGAATAAAAGCGTTGCCATAAATGGCTTTATACGACTATGCTTAGGGACTAAATCTTAATAGCTTGGTTACCCCCACCGTCCTTTCTCCTTACCCTAAATAAATGATAGCATCACCGGTTCACTGGCGGAAAATACACGGAACGCGTGCCCAACATTTGTAAACGGTTAAACGTTTTTACAAGATAGCACTGCTGTGAAATGTTTTTCCAGGTTATCTGTTTCCTGTTTCCTACAACATGGGTGTGTTCAAAATTCAGCTTTACACTTTATTCTCCTTTAAAAAAAAGCACCCCCCTACTAAGCATTCCCAAATATGACATGCGTCTCCAAGGTAGACTGAAAGCTGTAGAAATGAGATCCCTGAGACGTATGTGCGATAAAACTATATATATGACCGTGTTAAAAATGTGGATATCCGGAAATAATGCAAGCCTAATGTGAGCGTAATGAATAGGATTAAGAAAGAAGCTTAGATGGTTTGAGCATGTAGAGCGAATGAACGAAGAAAGGAGTGTGAAAAGAATATATATAACGCGAAAGTGAATAGAAGAAGAAGTCGGGGACGCTCTCGGAAAATATGGCACGATTAAGTGAATCATATACTTAAGTCGGGCCATATCAAGAGTCAGAATAACAGAAGAGTATGCATGAGACGATATTTCAATTTGTGTCAAGACAGAGTTGTATTGCGGTCCGTCCCCTCTGCCTACCCTTGCAGCGAAAGGGCTGGTTCTCTCAGAGTAATAATATACAAGAGAGAGCGCTGTAGAGAGAGCTGTAGTCAGTTTTTACAAGGTTTTCCGGACTCGGCTAGGCCTGGGCGTAACTAGGACTAGGGCTAGGGTATTTATACATACATTCATAGCACATGTCGATATAATGTTTTTATTTATTCGTATAACCACTTTTTCACAGTATTGTTTAAAATAAATAAAAAACATGTAACTTAATAAACCGTTGAGTTATGTCAATTTATTTCGCGTATCATAACGTATGGGCAGAGTCAAGGGAGACGAAGAACATTCTAACAAAACTTTAAAGCGTGTGATAATTCGAGATTACTTTTTGTCTCTTTTTTCTCATGGTGTACGACGTAAAAACCCGGAGAAAGTGATTTATCGCAAATCTGTATAGGTCGGGTAAAAAGAATTAGCTCTCTCTCCATATATTGTTACTTCAAGGTTAGTCTCCAGGGTGGAGTCAATATAAACATAACACCCTGCTATAGTTCCTAAAAACTGCTTAAATTAGCTTCTTTAAAATTCATGTTACATCTTCTCGACAACACGTGCCTGTTTTCGGCAGTGACTCTACGCAGAGCTCGATAGAAGAGAAATCTTCAAGAGGCTGCATTGGAGTCACGTATTCTAGTTTATTGGCAACTCTTCAATATTGGGATCGCGTTTCGCCCTTCTGTCGGGCGTTTCCTACGCAATCTTGGAAATAAACGATTCTGATTTGAAACTTTCATACCTACGTATCTAGTGCGTAGCAATTTATGCTGTCAGAATGTCTACTTAACTTTCTGAAATGGTTGGCTACATTCTCTATTCATCTGAAAACTTGAGGCTAGCCCTCTATGCTAGAACAAATGAATCTCTAAACTAAAACTAAATATCTTCGTGTTTCAATTGGTAGATACTCGAAAGACCACCATTGAGAATCGAAACGTTGCTTGAAATAGCTGTAGCCGTGTTTGGTGACCAGATCTGAATAGCTAGGTATTTCCCAACCTTCCTCTTACCCACCTCCTTCCCCTCCTCATTACCTTCAACCTCACAATCATAGAGTTGGTAGAGTAGTATCTATCCAAGGCAGTGAAGTCAGTTTTGGACTTTCAGTTTTTTTCAACATGACTCGGCGCACCTGGGCGTGGCTAAGACTAAGGCTACGGTATTTATACATCCATTCATATCACATATCGACATAATGTTTGTGTATTCGTATAGTCACTTTTTCACAGTATTTTTATCAACAAAAATATAGCATATAACCTAAAAGACCGTTTAGTTGTGTAAGTTTAGTGGCATAATAAAAAATGTGTGCGGAGTCCCGCCGTGAACCAGGACCTTAAGCTCATCCTTACGATACGTTCAAGTGGTCCAAAAAATTTGTTGTCTCTTTTTCTCTCATGGTGTGCGACGTAAAAACTCGGAGAAAGTGATTTATTACAATTTCGGATGGGTTGGGTAAAACAAATTAGCTGTCCCTCCATTAGATTCTTACTCCGAGCTCACAACATACCCCTATTAGGGATGCATAGTCTTACTGACTCTAGACGGTTGGGAGCAGTTGGGATTCTTGTGCGGTATTCACTATAAAACAATTAAAACAAATGATCTACGATTAATGATTCAATTATTGAATCGGTCTTTGATATTCTACTTCTTTTGAAGTAATATAAATATATTTTTCGTACGTTACATGCATTACATTTCACTCACCATGATACTGGAATATCTCTGGTATGGCGGGTGAGAAATATACAAAAAATTACACCAAATGAAAACATAATAATACTTGGCTAATTTATGTAGCGCCATTTTTTGTGAAATATCATCTCAAGGGCGCTTTGTATTTAATAATAAAAATAAGAGCAGATTGATAAAGGAAGGTTTTCCGCCTGAAACTAGTAACTTCGATACTTCAATATGAATGACCGGTTAATAGCTGAGTGGACAAACGCGTCGGATTCAATTCCTCTGCTAGCTAAGTCCTCCATCATTGCGCAAGCAACATCCTCCGCTTATTATGATGGCGGTGGGAGTTTTCCAAATATTGTCAGGTTATTCGTAACCCGAAAATGTTAGTCTTTCTTTTGATATTTATATATATATTTTTTAAATCTGGAGACGACTAAAAACGATTTTTAATGTAATAAGTTTATTAGTGTGGTTATTTTAAATTAATGTACTCTTTTGAATCGATGATTCGTGCGGAGTGTCACGAATATTAATTTTAACTGGTGATGAATATTTTGAATCGGCAAGCTAGATTCAAGTCCAATTTTGTTTTACGAAGATTCGTTCACAATTAACGAATCATAAATACTCGTATATGGCCTCTGTAAGCACGTGTTGTAGCATTCACGAGGGCGGAACTATCACCTTGTAAAATAAGCACCTAAATGCTCAACACCAAATAATAACACCATACACTTGTTTTTCTCTCTTCGCCTTTCTTCTCTCCTAACCATTAGTAAGTCTTCGCCTTTACCGTCGGCTGCATCTCGCTTCACTTACGAGCTTCATCGACTCCGCGGCTGCTTTATGGCCCGTGAGATTGCTGCCTTAAAAATAGTCATAAATTCGCTCTAATTACACAAATGATTTTATAATTGTTATAGTTTTATTAAAAAAATATAACGTGTCCGTGCTGTTGCTTGCAATGGCTTTAGCCGTGTTTGGTGATTAGATCTGAATAGTCAGCTACTTCCCAACCTTCCTCTTTCCCGTCTCTTCCCTTCCCGACTACCTTCAGCCTTTACGATGCCATAGTCCCACTGCCTCCAGATGGTTGGGAGCAGTTGGGACTCTTGTGCGGTATTCACAATAAAAAAGACGAACTGTTAAAAGAAATAGTGGGAGAGGGTTAACTAATTAGATATTACAGTGGAAACAAATTCAAAAGATAGCTAATTGAAAATTGTATTTGTTTATTTAAATATTTAATTTACTTTTCTTATCTCTAAACATATTTTACTCTTTGCCCCTGGTGTGTCAAATTTTAAAATGGACAAAGAACTTGGCAATTATTTAAGAAGTTTCAGTATTATTGTCAATATTTAATTAGATTGACCTAAAACAGCTACCTGAAGTTATATTTGATTTAAGCATTGGAACCTCGTACCTCTCAACCTCTCTTAGTGGAAAACGATCATCATCAAAATCATTTTCCGAACATATTATTCGGTAGTTTTTTGCTTTTTGGAACACGGTTAGAGCACACATTTTGATATTAGAGCGGAACTGGAGCAGATATGTTGATGCTGGAACAAAATTGGAGCAAGAGGTTAAATTGTAGAGTTAAAAAAAAATACCCAGTCCTTAGTTACAGAATGATCGACAATTAATGAATATTGATTTGGTTTCCATATTTGCCAGGCAAGAGTAGGCTGATGGGATAGAACCACTCACCCCTCGCTTCAATCACATTCATAAACATTCTCGTAAATACTCGTCTATTACTTCTACTGTTCACACGACTTATCGTGTCAAACAAAAATTTCAGTCATTTTGGTTTGTTTTTGTTTTAATCATTTGATGGATCACGATAAAAAAAACTAAGGGAACCGTAATAACAGAGGCGTGGAAAATTAACAGTAAATCTGTTAATGCCCAAATTGTGAACATGCACACTGAAATATTTACACGTTTCGTGTGAAAAGGTAGTCGGGGTACACAGTGGTCACAACGACCGTTTTTAAGCGATTTATGTAACGTAAAATATGGTCCAACTGCACGCTTGTTTAGATTGAAATGTTGAAAAAATTTGATTGATATTTTGGTACATATTTGTCAGTGTCCAGCTGTCAAAATATTTGGGCTGGATTTCGAACTGGAAAAAGAGTATAATACACGGAACTTAAATGAGTCTTTGGTGCTTGATATTAAGGGCTTAAGTCAATTTTGACTTAAGCATTTATCTTTTTTTTGATTTTATATTTTCTTTCGTAATCCTCTACTAACTAGCTGGGGCTTATACAAATACCCCTCATAATGACTATCTAACTAGTACTGCGGCTCATTAGGCCTTATTACTATCATCATCTGATGGTTTTATTTAATTGACTGAGTTTAATTTTACATTAGTGTTTTCTTAGGGAAAAGATCTTAACTGGATTAAAAACCCTAAGTAAGCATTTGACAATATTGCTAATCCTTGTCAAATCTGTTGAATAACATAAATAGCGTACCCGAACACTTATCTCAAACCTGTTTTAATTTAAATGTCGATACTTAATTTTCACTATTTAAAAAAAAAAAGATTGTCTAACCCAAAAGCATTTTTTTTTTTAAAACTATTTTTGTAAATGTATTAGTAAATAAATATTCGTCTAATCTTAGTTAGGTACGTCCTTGACAGGAAAGAAACATAGCCTCAATTTCAGAATAACTTTAAAAAATACCAAGTTTTAAACCACTATGAAGAACCACAGCGTAGATCATTTTTCAACATAAATTTAATATATGTTTTGTTTCTAAAATTAATTAAATTGTAGAGCGGTTTTGAACAAACCCTTCCTTCGACAGAACTAAAGTAAAATTTTCGCAAGTTTTTGTTTTTTAAGCTTCCTTCATATATTATAATATATTATGTTTCTTTCTTATTTCATCTTCTCTTAATATTTCTCATGTTTTGTGTTAATTAAAAACATCAGTGGTAGATGAAAAATTATACATATTATGAACTAGAAAAGAATATATTATGCAAAAATGAATGGAAGAAGAAGTCGGGTACGCCCGAGAAAGACATAGCACGATCGAGTGAATCAAATACTTGAAGAGTCAGAATAACAAGAGAATGTATGAATTTGAATGAAGCAAGGAGTGTGTGCCAAGACAGAGTTGTATGGCAGTCCGTCCTCTCTGCCTACCTCTGCGGAAAAACGGCGTAATGGTTAGTTAGTTACTTATGAACTGTACTTTTTTTTTTATTAAACTGTTTGTTTCTTTAGTTTTGCATTGCAAGCCACCGTGTGACTTTTTTTTAAGAATATGTCATTTTTATGTTATTCCGTATCGTAACTGCCCGGAACCATTGGTACTATGGCATCCCCAAATAATGGTGGAATCTTAGAGTAACAATATATAGAAAGAGAGCTTATTCTTTTACCCAACCTATACAAACTTTGAATAAATTACTTTCTCCGGATTTTTACGTCGTACACCATGAGAAAGAAAGAGACAACAAAATTTCCCAAATTATCACACCGCTTTAATGTATTGTAAGAGTGTTCTTTGTGTCCCGCGTCTCTGTTGACTCCGCCCACAAGTTTTGATATTCGACATAAATTGACATAACTCAACGGTTTTTTAGGTTACATGCTATATTTTTGTTTATAACAATACTGTGAAAAAAGTGGTTATACGAATAGTTGTATAAATACCCTAGTCCTAGCCACGCCCAATTCAAGCCGAGTCCGGCAAAGCTCATCAAAACTGACTACAGCAGCGCTCTCTCTTGTATAATGAGTTAAATATGCAGTTTTGATCAGTTCTTTTTTCTGCATCGAATGCTTTGACTCTCGTTTGATTCTGAAGACTTTTGTGGCCCTCCAGCCATCTAAAATATATTTACCATTCGGGAGAAGGTTTGACTCAAGCGACACAAGTTGGGACTTTTTTTAAACTTATTGTCACTTCAGCTAACTCCGTGAGAGCATTGAGTTAACTTTTTTTTCAAAAATCCAACCAGGTACCGATGACTTATGAATTTTATTGTGAAACAATAAAAACATTAAAGTGCTCTGGTGTAAACTTCCCAAAATGGCGCTTCAGTCCTTTTGCCTTTCCAGCGACGAAATGATGAAAAGTACAAATGTCTAAATGTTTTATTTTGTAACTTGGAATGACTTTTTGTTCACACTGTACCTCTCTGTAGCCGCACGTTATTTCAAACCTCAATTTTAAAATTCACCTTACGAAGTTCTTTCATTAAAATTATAATTAGTGGTAGGTGGTACAAGTAAATAGGCCGAACGTGGATAATGTTGTGTTTTTTGTTGGGTAAACCGTTTGCATTACTAAAGTCTGCCTTAATTACTAAATCAATATTTATGTTATCATGGGATTCAAATTAAACTCATTTTCGTTATTCTGTTTATTTGTCTCCCGGGCGGATCGACGAAGGTACGTTTTTATAAAATAACAAGCTATGCTAAAAGCATTCGCCTAGTATTTGGATTGGAATATATGGAATCAATAATTTAGGCATTTCAAAAAACTATTTATAGCAAAATTTCAAAGCGTTAAAGTTAACTAACTAACCATCACGCCGTTTCGCCGCAGGGGAAGGCAGGGAGGACGGACCGCTATATAACTCTGTCTTGGCACACACTCCTTGCTTCATTCACATTCATACATCGTCTAATACATACTCTTTTGTTATTCTGACTCTTCACATTACTCGATTCAAGTATTCGATTTACTTGATCGTATGTCTTTCTCGGGCGTCTTCGACTTCTTCTTCCATTCACTTTCGCATCAAATATTCTTTTCACACTCCTTTCTTCGATCATTCGCTCTACATGCCCAAACCATCTAAGCGTCATTTTTTCGATCCTATTCATTACGCTTATATCAACCTTGCATTATTTTCGGAAATCCACATTTTTAACACAGTCATATCGTACATGGTTTTACCGCACATACGTACACATATTTGACGGCCTGCATGGTCGAGTGGTAAGACGCTCGAATACGAATCCAGAGGTCGCGGGTTCGAACCCGGCGTGCGCAAATAAATGTAATTAATATGTATCATAACACATTTAATTGATATAAAAATAAAATTAAGTATATTTGCGACACGTTCCAGAGTGGTTTCACCATTCAGAATCTAAACGTTGCTTTAGCCGTGTTTGGTGACCAGATCTAAATAGCCAGGTACTTCGCAACCTTCCTCTTACCAATCTCCTTCCTCTCCCCACTACCTCCAGCCTCACAACATACCCCCTTTGGGGATGTCACAGTCTCACTGGCTCTAGACGGTTAGAAGCAGTTGAGACCTCGCGGTATTCACGTAAAAAAAACGCCTCAGGGATCTCATTTTTACAGCATTCAGTCTACTTTCATCCTTCCTCTGCCAGTTCCACCACTCGAGAGTTTTTTTTGCTTCGTACGCACAGCTTTTCTGATTTAAGTATAGGATAGTTATTTACACATGTAAAAGATTATCAATTGATAAACCCAATCCACCAGCCATAGAAAGCCTTCAAATTATAATGATTAGATAAATCCGTATTCTCTGTGAAAATGTCAATGGCAGCAAGCATTACATTTACATTTTCCGTAAAATTCTATGGAACGCCGTTCATATCATTTTACTGGAGATGTAAAAGATCTTGACGTTTTAATTCAATGTTTAAAATTCACGTTTCTTTTAAGAGATGTACGATTGCTTTAATTAAGAAAGTTTTTCAAGATAAAGTAGATATTTCCATCCTCTCTAATTTCTTTCCCATTTAAAAATATTTTTTACAGCCACTTTGGCAATGCCAACACTTGACCAGAGAGAGGCGTCTTACCGAGATATCAATTACTACAATAATCAAAACATTTTATTTCGATTGAAAAACATTCGTTTCATTCGACTTCGAATTAAAATTCTTTCCAAACATTTACTTCGATAATTTAAAAATATATAAATTCAAAATGTTTCGAATGAAAGTAAATGGATTAAAATCGATTATTATCGATTATTTGTCGCTGACGACATGATTTTTTTGAGATATGATTTTAGAAAAAAAAATATTTCCGTAGAAAGCAATCACTTTGTAGTTTGACATATTTAATGACAGTGAAAAAATAAATATGTATTTTTTGTTAAGTTTAATTTTGTACCCTGATGATGTTTAGGCTACGCAAAACCAATCGGTCACAAAAAAAAATAAAAAATCTGTGGTCTTGTACAAAGTTATTATTTCATTTTTATTAAGAAAAAAAAGTTGATTACCAATGAAATATTCGAACCTGTATTCGATTATGGCATTGATTCGCATATTTGGAATCGAAATTTTTGACTGCCCATCTTTGCACGTGACAAGTTTGAAAGTAATCCGTTAAATTCTTCGGCCTTCCTCACGTATTACCGTAAAATTGACCTTCAAAACGGCTTCTTGCAGCTGTTTGCTTTTTCTATTAAACGTGTATTAACGGTATTATTATTATTTATTTGTTTATACCATCTGTTAAAACCCAGTTTTAACAGATGTTCTCACTTACGTGACAACAATCCAGTTATAAAAACTCAGTTAGTGTACAGTTGCAAAACAAAATTAAAAATACATAGGATTCATCAAATATAAAAATTCAAAAACATAATGAAAGATAAATAGTACAAATAAAAGCAAGTTACGCAAAGAGAGACAAAAGTGATATACAATATAATTAGCCCAACCATTTTTACATATTTTAAAGCAATAGCAGGACATTTTTTCTGAAACTGTACAAATTATCGATAAAAATGTCTACATTAGTACACTCTATCTTATTATATAGTCGACACATTTGAGACAGAGGGCTAAAGTAGGTAATATTATTTCTGAATGTACTCAGGTGGAATGTGCTATGACGTCTTAAACAATGAGAATTAGTTGTATTTGTTTCAATACTGCTAAGACAAACTGTAGTATCGAGATGACCGTGAATTATTTGATGTTAACATATTAAATCAGTTATTTGACTTTTAGTTATACGGTAATAAATGCTCTAATAGATATGTTTATTTGTACGGGCGACAGATGTTTCTTCCTTCAGAGGGAATTATCTTACGGTAATTTGAAGATCAGTTGGTTGGTTTCAACTATGCAATAATTTTTTCAAACCTTATTAACTTCTTATCCACGACATAGTTATCACCAGTAGGGGGCCGAGTGGTATCCTTGTAGAATTAAAATGCGGTCGGTTATTCGTAACCTGGAAATGTTTGTCTTTCATTAAAAAAAATAGAGTGCACAAACTCAGAATAATACCATAATATACCAGGAGGGATAGCTTTCCGAAACAGTGTAGTCAAGATTGTTGATTTTTTCCTGACTCGGGCGTGGCTAGGGTTTTCATGGACACCTTTTTACATCCATTCATAGCACATAATGTTTTGTTTATTTGTATAACCACTTTTTCACAGTTTTGTTATCAACAAACATATAGACAAAAAGACTCAAAAACCGTTGAGTTATGCCGCATAACAAAACAGTGGGCGGAGTCACCGAAGACGCGGGATACGGAAAACATGCTAACATACCTAAAAGTGGTGCGAAATTACGTGACAACTTGCCTTGTCTTTTTCTATTACGGTTTACGACGTAAAAGCCCAGAGAAAGTGATTTATCGTTAATTTGTATAAGTTTGGTAAAAAATATTTAGCTTTAACCATCACGCCGTTTCACCGCAGGGGTAGGCAGAGAAGACGGACCGCCATATAACTCGGTCTTGGCACATTCCTTGCTTCATTCACATTCATACATCGTCTCATACATACTCTTATGTTATTCTGACTCTTCACGTGACCCGATTCAAGTATTTGATTTACTTGATCGTAACATGTCTTCCTCGGGCATCCTCGACTTCTTCTTTCATTCACTTTCGGATCATATATTCTTACACTCCTTTCTTTAGCTCTCTCTCCATACATATTCTTACTCCAAGTGCACAAATACGTGAAGTTTATTTTTTATCAAAATACAATGAATTACCGCATTTGTAACGCAAATCTCAAGATATTTAATTTGTAGATAAACATTGAATTGCACTTTACATTACTTGAGATATCTAGAAATTCCAATAATAATCATATTACTTTAATCTTTATAATAAACTTGTACTAAATTTCACACGTAACACACTAGTGCATTATTACAAATCGTCATGAATGCGGCATAATTCCTTTTGAAATTTGGTTTATTATGCTAGAGATTATAATATGGTAAAAGGGGTTTGGTATTATATATATATATATTTAATATACTCCTTTGTCCCCACAGTCGGCATTACTATTAATTATGCCGTAATGGTATATATCTATATATACCGATATCCATTCTGCGTTTTGTAAAACAATGCCAAGAGGTACTAATAGAGCGAAAATTAGAATAATAATTTTCCTATTCTCTCAATTATTTTGTGTGTATTTCGTACACTTTTGTTCCGTTTGTTCAATGTACCGTTAACCAACTGTGCAAAACAATAAACTAAGGTTTTTTTTATATAAAGATAATCGTTACGACATAGCTGGGCGAGTGAATTTGGACGGATTTAGAAACATTAGAAAGTAAAAATCACTCACAAAAAACGTATTTATTTACTCATAAGCCAGTTCAAAGTGGTCGTTAATTATGTCATTGCCCCATAAATTAGTTACTGGTCATTTTAAGTGATTCGTGATGGTATCTCTTGCCGGTAATGAGCTTAAATTAAATAAATAAATAAATTGAAACGTCATTAATGATTTGAACAGAAATAAACTTGGGTTTACTGGAGAAATACGGCATTTTTGAAAAATTGGTTGGTAGACAAATTACTAAGGCATCTGCGCGGCAAGCGGATAGCTTGAGTTCGAATCTCGGTCGTACCAAAATATTATTTTCTTTTTCGTTATCTGTTGCACGTTATTTCGATAATTTATATCAACATTAAACGCTAAGCTTTAAAATAAACCACCTTCGTAAAAATATCAATTTAACTATTCGTAAAAAGCATTTACTTTGTGGCTTGTCATATTTATAAATAAAACATAGAAACTTTGTTTAAAACCACTTTTATTTTCAATATTTTGTCGACTGGTTTCGGAAGCACGTTTCTATCTTCGGGACAATATTAAAATCAAACTAAAATATAGAATACTTAGATATACATATTTAGGTGTTGGAATGGGAAGGAGAAGGAGTAATTGAGGGGATTATGCGAATAACAGAGCGGCTCACTGGAAATATGTCTAGGATAAATAATAAATAAATAATATTTGGACGATTTGTATAGCGCCGTTTTTGTGAAAAATCACCTCAAGGGCGCTGTACAGATCTTACTTTCTATCATTACATATTAATTCCTAGTTTAAATAAGAAAATATACAGGAACATACTTACCTGTCAGGTCCCATCAGATAGACACAATTATTAACTTAAAATTATGATTATTATTTATTTAGTTTTATTTTTATTTATTTTTTTTTTTTTTTTTAGGACTGTAAGATAAATTAATTTGGTTATTCAAAATACTTATATAAATAAATCAAAGCGAAATTATTTGTTGTTTTTGAAGTTTTCTTATGTTTTTTTGACCTTAACACCATCGAGACATTTAACGACCGTCTGATTCCCACTCGGGCGTCGTGAGTTCAATTCCTCTGCTAGCTAAGTCCTTCGTCCTTGCACAAGTAATATCTTCCGCTTATTATGATGGCAGTAGGAGTTTTTCAAACATTCAGGTTATTCGTAACCCGGGAATGTTTGTCACTGTAATTTATTTCGTTACGTGACTTTTAGTTTTAAATGAAGAAAGAAATAAAGAATATAAATGTGCAATAGAAGTAAGATCCCTAAGTGTGTTTAAACCACGTGCGATTATGTTACGAGGAGAGGAAATTGAACTTAAAAAAATTGAAAATTCAATGCGGAGATCGGAAAATAATGTACAATTACTAAACGCACGATTGGATTGGACATGTATAATAGATGGTTGGAGAAAGTAGTGTCAGAAGAAAATAGGACGGGCAAGTGGATGAAAGAAGATATCAAGTCTCTCTAGGAAGACATTATTTTTTTTATTTAAAAAGAAGGACGAACATTCCCGGGTTACGAATAACCTGACAATATTTGAAAAACTCCTACTGCCATCATAAGAAGCGGAAGATGTTGCTTGTGCAATGATGGAGGACTTAGCCAGCAGGGGAATTGAACGCACTACGCCCGGGTGGCAATCCGACGCGTTTGTCCACTCAGCTACCGAACGGTCAATGGCGCTATAAAATTAATCAAATTATTATTATCGGATTGCGACGGCCTCGGTCTGGTCGAGTAGTTAAGACGCTGGACTACAAATCCAGAGGTCGCGGGTTTATATTTATTAAATTACTGTCTTATTTTTTTTGTATTTCACAAATTTAATTATTATATGGTATATTTGCGGCACGTTCCAGATTGGTAGTTACTAAAATAATAGCACAGGTGAAATACAACCATTCAGAATCGAAACGTTGCTTTGAATGGCTCTAGCCGTGTTTGGTGACCAGATCTGAATAGCCAGTCACTCCCCAACCTTCCTCTTCCTCATATATTTTCCCTTTCCACTACATTCAGCCTCACTACATACCCCGATTGGGGATTCCATAGTCCCACTGGCTCCAGGCGGTTGGGAGCAGTTGGGACTCTTGTGCGGAGTATGTTTGAGTGTGAATGAAGCAAGGAATGTGTGCCAAGACAGATGCGCACTTTTGTATATTTTTCTGTATTTCCCTAAGGTGGATGAAAGGACGTAAACGTGTGTCGTATTCCGTAAATGAATATCTTTTTTAGTGAATTTATCGGAATATTTTTTCACTATTTTATCGGGGCATCTTTAGATTGAAAGCCTCTCTGGACATCGCGTCCCTGTTAGTCAACAATGCGCTGACGAATGTAAATAATATTATGCATTCCTGTCTTAGACGAGCATTGACCAAACCGCAAAATTGCATCGCCTTTATCGCGACCATTACAAAACCCATCTTCAATGGGCGAAGAAATACTTCCCTCCCATTCGACATGAGCAAACGCGATTGTAAGTACTTATTTGTACCCAATTACGTGGTTTTAATGGCGAGCTGAGTCGGTCCGCTTCCTCTCCATCGCGATGGACTCAATAAGGAGTCGACCACGACTCTTTCAACCATCGAGGGGGCCTATTCTGTAATGCAGCTGGACCGTCTTGTTTAATGGACATATCGCTTGTAATGAGAAATGATGTATTGATTTTTTACATGAATAATAATTATAATTTTATTTATTTGGTTTGTAAGAAAACAATAGGAAAACAAATTGTTGCGTAATGAATAGGATCAAGAAAGGGACGCTTAGATGGGTTGGGCATGTAGAGCGAATGAACGTAGAAAGGAGTGAAAATAATATATGATGCGAAAGTGAATGGAAGCAGAAGTCGGGGACGCCCGAGGAAGACATGGCACGATCAAGTGAATCAAATACTTGAATCGGGCTACGCGAAGAGTCAGAATAACAATAGTATGTATGAGACGATGTATGAATGTGAACGAAGCAAGGAGGGTGTGCCAAGAGAGTTGTATGGCTGTCCTTTCTGCCTACCCCTGCGAGGAAAGGGCGTAGTGGTTAGTTAGTTACGAAAACATTGAGAAGCAGGACATTCGCTATTATCCACCTTGCTTTGGTTATGTTCCAGAGCACTATCGGGTTATGTTTTTCACAAAATAATGTTTGTTATTCGCATTGAAAGTTTACTTGGTGCATGGAGCCGAAGTTAGAACATGATTGTTGATATTGGAGCAGACCTGGAGCAAGAATTTTCTATGTTGGAGTGAAGCTGGAGCAGTTATTTCGATGTTGGAGTGAAGCTGATGCAGATATTTTGACGTTGGCGTGAAGCTGGAGCAAGAATTTTGCTGTTGCAGAGAAGCTGGAATAGCGATTTTGATGGTGGACTTAAGTTGAAGAAGGAATTTTGATGTTGGAACGGAGCTGGTGCAGGTGTGTTGACGTTGGAGCGGAACTGTAGCAGGTATTTTGATGTCGGGGCAAGAAAAAACTGATATTTTTTCATGTCGTAGTATTTTTTGTACAGTTATGTATTTTAACTTAATATAAGGACTGACTAGGATGAAATGTCTCAATTTTCATTTTGTAATTCACACCTCTCGGTTCGTTTAAAATAAAATATTTTAAAGTTTTTGATTCACTTGATCGTGTCATGTCTTCCTGCATTCCTTTCGACTACTTTAATCTATTTGTGCGTCCTTAATCAATCAATTGCACGTAATTATTGTATTGATAACCTAATTATTTTATCTCTGTGTAAATTATCAAATAATGTCAACTCCACAATATGTCGATGTGTCATTCGTGTGACAGATGGCTTTGCTTATTACGATAATTAAACGAGTACTGATATCAATAAACATTTTTTGTATTCATATTACATTCAAACAGCGCTGGGATGAGAATCAAACCCAACCTCCCAACGGTCCAAAGTCAAATGCTTGTTTATTATTTGTCATTTTTAAATTGTTGATTGGTGGTAGAGTTCCATTTAGACCGGTCTGTAGATGCCTATTGGGGGGTGAAACCGGTCCAGTCTAAAATAAATAGGTGGAACTAAGTTATTTAATCATAAATTCATGTCTTATATTTGTACCAATACGCCACGAAGGTCGTCGATTGGATAAGTTAAATTGAATAATCATCGGCGCTACAACGCTTAGAGGGTTCTTGCCACAACTAGTAAACTCCTACCGGTCGCCTGCTATATCCCTCGAATTCATTATGTCCAAGCACGCAGTTTTCGCCTCCACAAAATCCAGCCACCATAATTTAGGTCTCCAAATACCTGTTTGGTGACCAGACCTGAATAGTCAGATACTTCACAACCTTCCTATTTTCCATCTCCTTCCGCTTTTAGTCCCACTGGCGCCAGGCAGTCAGGACTCTTGTGCGCAATTTTTTTTTATAGTGAATACCGCACAAGAGTCCCAAAAGTCCCAACCGTCTAAAGCCGATTAGACTATGGCATCCCAACCGGGGTACGTTGTGAGACTGAAGGTAATGTGGAATAGGAAGGTTGGAAAGTACCTGGCTATTCAGATCTGGTCACCAAACACGGCTATTGCCATTTAAAGCGACGTTTCGATTCTGAATGGTGGTATTTCATTTCAGTATCTACCACTCCGGAACGTGCTGCAAATAGACTTTTTAATTATTTTATATGAATTGAATGTGTTACGACACATATTAATCAAATAAAAGTTATTGGCGCACGCCGGGTTGAACCCGCGACCTTTGGATTCGAAGTCGAGCGTCTTACCACTCGACCATGAAGGCCGATATATGTCCTGCCCAGCGAATTGTCCCAGATTCGTAAACCTTGTCAGTGGCGGCTCGTCAAACAATGAGTATAGCTTATGATAGTCATGATTGTACATGGTCCGCCAAACACAGTTTTCTTCTGTCTCTAAAGATAACTTACATCTTGGGATATGTTTATCAAAATTTTACAAAACCATTTTACTGTTTTATGTAGATGAGATTTAAAAAAAATGTTCGTACTGTAGATCGATTGGTAGTCGAGTGGTTCAAAGCGTAGGGTTCCCACTATGGCGTTGCGGCTTCAATGCTCTGCTAGCTAAGTCCTCCAACATTGCATAAACAACATTTTCCGCTTATAATGTAAGTAGGAAATTCTAATATTATCAGGTTATTCGTAACCTGGTATTGTTTGTCTTACTTCGTATACATCCTTTTATGTTGGTACTAGCGTTGTGACCGCTTTTAAAGAACTACTTCTTTTGGCAACAGTTCCTACTTCATTCATTGTTCATTGAACCAATACTTCAATTGAAGTTGGTTGTTCATTTTAGCGTTCATACATTTTATTAACTTCATTTCATTGAACAATACTTCGATCTAAAGGAACGTGATTTTTATTTTGGCGAGGAATCGGTTCCAGTTCCTTTCAATTTGAAATCTCTACCGACTAGTACGTGTTTTTTTTGACGAGGAACCAGTTCTTTTCGTTTTCAAATCCCTACCGACTAGTACGTGTTTTTTCGGCGAGGAACCGGTTCCAAAAATAACTGAACAAATAACCGGATAAATTCAAAACTCTTTTTTGCGAGTTCGATTTCAATTAAAGTGTTCACTGCGAAGGGTTCATTTTAAAGAACTAGTAATTCGTGAAGCATTCACAAAACATTGAGGTTTTTCCCAACGCTAGTTGTTACCCTTTCCTACCAGAGTTTGTCTATAATCAAAGCAATCTACACCCAGCATATTGCAGCCCGGAACTGCTCTCGCACAATCAACAACTGCGCAGTTACAAAGATAGCAGTTTTTTTTTTCAATTTGTCAGTGTTTTGTATTGGATTTAGTAAAAGAATAGGCCCCCATTTCTTCGCAATGCTATTTATTTTTGGTACGGAGTCTTACGGAGTTCTGTTTTATAGCGATATGCAGATGTTCGGCATTGTTGCTTGAACCAAAACAATGCGAGAATACAATGGACTGAATATTTCAAGCAGACGCGGTCCTTTCGTACGAATTTATTTGCACATAATCGCACTTGGGAAAGTGGCATGGATCAATGCACCATAACTATATTATATTATTGCATATGTTACTCACGTCAGTATATTAAACTTGTTATAAAATGTTTTTTTGGGCTTCAATACTATTGACTGTATTTTTAAATGGAAAGTTAATGTAAAAAAATTGCACACGGCTTAGTAACTATAGTGAAAAAACTTAATTTAAAAAAAATGTCCGTAAGAAGCAATCACTTGGTGGTTTGACATTATATTAAAATAAAAAAAAGATTTGTTTTAAACCACGAATTTATTATGTTTTAACGCCAACCGATTTCGCTTAGATCAAGCTTCGTCAGGGCACATACATTATCTAACCGGGGGCGGGGGAGTGCCGATCTCGACCGACTGTTCCCGAACCCGAGCGATGTTTTCAACAAATGTTTTTTTTTTTTTACTGAGAGAGGCGGCCTTTTTTGTCAATTCAATACAATCACAATATTTTTTATTTGTTCGTTAGTTCTTCTTTTTGCCTGCGCATATAACCTGTTAGATATGTCGTGGCGCTTTCGCAGCTGCCTGACGTGTTTTAGTCTTTCTTGTTATTTTTCGCCAAATAAGAAGGATATTTCACAAATTACTTCTTTAAAATTCCTGTACTGTATGACAAATTCAAAAAGTCCATTCTTTTAATTTCGCTCCCACGCCCTAAATAAAAAATAAAAAAGTAATAATAATAATAATAATAATTAAAATAATAATCATAATTTTAAGTTAATAATTGTGTCTATCTGATGGGACCTGCCAGGTAAGTATGTTCCTGTATATTATCTTATCTAAACTAGGAATTAATATGTAATGATAGAAAGTAAGATCTGTACAGCGCCCTTGAGGTGATTTTTCACAAAAACGGCACTATACAAATCGTTCAAATATTATTATTATTATTAAAGAATAATACAGAGTTATCAAGTTTATATAGGTACAAAAAGTAAAAGAGCGAGACAGTTTAGTCTACAATAAGGGAAAAAACTGATGACGTCATTATGTCAGATAGGCGGGCGACTAGGAATAGTTATGCGGTCGACGCTTTGGCCACCCCTGATGTACGTATTCACAGATGAGATAATGTTGTTTATATTTTTTATGTGAATTATCACACGACTGCCCGGGGCCTGTAGAACTGGCAAAGCTTGGAAAGGGGAAGGAGATTAAGAAAGAGGAAGATTGAGAAATAAGATTCTGAACGGTGATCTTTCACCAGGGCGATACTGAAAATATCTACCACTCTGAAACGTGCCGCAAATATACTGTGTACTATTTTATACTTAAATATTAAACACATTTTAATTTAATAAAATTTCTTTGCGCACGATTCGAACCAGAGTGGTAGATACTCTAAGTATCGCCCTGGGGAAAGACCACCATTCAGAATCGAAACGTTGCTTGAAATGGCTTTAGCCGTATTTGGTGACCGGATCTGAATAGCCAGGTACTTACCAACCTTCCTCTTACCCATCTCCTTCCTCTCCCACTATCTTCAACCTCGCAACATACCCAAATTGAGGATGTCATAGTACTACTGGTTCTAGACGGTTGGGAGCAGTTGAGACTCTTTGCGGTATTAACTACATGCTCCTTCTTGATTCGTAGTCGAAGATCTTAACCGCTCGACCACGGAGGTCATTGGACTATTAATTATAATTGATACTTGTTGGCCATTATTAGGGCAATTCTCATCTTGCAGTCTGGTAGTTTTATCAATACACGTTTTTTTACAACTGTTCTAATAATTATTAATAAATTAATCTATTGTTATTTTCCTTGTTTCAGGTAATTTGATTTACTGCTTTCCCACGACGTTTGGTGATGAATATTCATACGTCAGTTTGGTAAACTTTTATTATTACTAATACTTATTACTACCTTGCTTTGTCAAATTTTTTTTTTCTCTTTCTTTCTTTATTTATTTACGCCCTTTAGGACTTTCATAAAAAAATGCATTTGTGTATAAAAATATTTGCAATATATAGTGGTAGTTGGTATCTTTTACTATCTTTATATTAGGTTAAAATATGAACTCGTATCGAAAAAAAGAAATGTTCAAGGAAGAAATGATGCAACAAAATAATAATAACACCATACAATAAGGTTCATATTATACATACTATAGCTATAAAACGTAAAAAAAAAACAATTCTTTTTAAACTATTAAAAAATACGCCGTCTTGTGTTACTTTTTCAAAGCTCCATATCTCTTGATAGAAATGTCATTTCTAGATGAAAATAGTTGCGTTGATTTGGAAATTCCTAATTTTTATATAGTTAATACCGCACAAGAGTTTCAATTGCTCCCAACCGTCTAGAGGACTGGGACTATGGCATCCCCAATTGGGGTATGTTGTGAGGCTGAAGGTAGTGGAGAAGGAAATGGAGAAGATGAAGGTTGTGAAGTACCTGGCTATTCAGATCTGGTCACCAAACACGGCTGAATCCTTTTTAAGCAAAGATTAATTCTGAATGTTGGTCTTCCACTAAAGCAATACTTTGAGGATCTACCGCTCTGGATATGTTTTTCATATGGCCAGAGCTCACTGTTCGAGACTTTTGAGACTTCACTCATGGATATTTTTATGTTTTATTTGTGTATTATTAAATTCTTCCAAGTACTGACTTAAGCTATGCATATTAAGTGAGTACACATGATTTCGTTATCTCTTCTCCTTCCTCGCGACATTTCCAAATGCGTATGTTGTCATAGAATCCCTTCTTATGTCTAATAAACTCTTTTATGGCCGTATAAAAACCTTATTTTTCAATTGATTATCGATATTATTTGCGGTGAAGATGTGGCAAATAGATTCCATCGTTATCTTGTTGTGATAGTAATAATTGTCATCAGATTGCAAAAAAAAACTCTGTCAAGCCACAAACATCAACATAGTGGTCTGCCACTCACCGCCATATTATATACTATAGAGATGACTTGAATGATTAATCAAACTGTAGGGGAGATAGTGATAGGCGAGGGCAAAACATGTTTTTGATTAAAATAATCGATAATGTTATTCGATAGTCGATATACCTAACCATAATATTATATCAGTGTTCTAAAATCAGATTTTTCCACTCTCTTGTTGATAATAATAATTGTATAACGCCGTTTTTGTGAAACATCACCTCGAGGGCGTTGTGAAAATTTCAATTTCTAGGCTCTACCTTATTACTAACTTTATATAATCAATGGCATACGCATATTTATTTAAATAATATTATGTACAGAGATAATATACAGAAGCACACTTACCTGGCAGATCACTACAGATAAACACAATTTTTATTTCTAGTTTGGAGAACGTTTTTACAGTTTTGTCGAGTGTGCCCATCGTTGTTGCGAGACTACAATTATTATGACTCCAGCCGTTGCTTGAAAAGCCTTTAGCTACGTTTTGTAACCAGATTCAAGTGTTTTTTCCCTTCTCACAATTGGTTTTCTTCCTCCCTCACAATATCCTCCAATAATTTCTCGCGCCATATTGCCACTGCCTTTTAGCAGAAGTACCAACCTACTTTCTCATCTTCTTCCCCTTGTCCCTTTTTTTACGTGAATACCGCACACAAGAGTCTCAACTGCTCCCAACCGTCTAGATCCAGTGAAACTATGGCATCCCCTTATAGGGGTATGTTGTGAGGTTGAAGGTAGTGGGGAGGAGAAGGAGCCATTTCAAACGTTTCAATTCTGAATGGTGGTCTTTCACCAGGCCGATACTTGGAGTATCTACCACTCTGGAACGTGCCGCAAATATACTTTATTTTATTTTATATGAATCAAATGTGTTATGACACATATTGATTAAATAAAATTTATTTGCGCACGCCGGGTTCGAACCCGCGACCTCTGAATTCGTAGTCGAGCATCTTACCACTCGACCATGCAGGCTATTCGAGTCGAGGATCCATCGCTTCTCCAGACGCCTCGTCCCTGTCCTATTCTCTTGTCATCTTCTCAAATAACGAATAATCTAACAATATTTGAATTCCTCCTACTTCCACAATCAAAAGCGTAAAAAGTTGCTAGTATCAGAGGCTTGAACCCACGACGACTGGTTGGGAACCTGACACATTTTCTCACTCGGCTACCAGCCGGTCTGGAGTTGTTTTCCCTAACTTTGCCTGGGGCGTAGCACTGTAACAAAATAATAATCACTTCCTATTTACATGTTTTATTTTCTCGATAAAAAAGCTTATCTACTTGATTTTGATATTACAGATGGTTATTGAATTACGGAAATGTCTTTTTTTATCAGTGTCATATAAATCAATAATCTGATTAAATTATCATTCTACATGATCGACGCAGGAAAGACGAAAGGGCCTAAGCGACACTTTGGTCAAAAATGAGATAAATATGCTGTTTTATTTAGTTTTGTTTATCTGCATCGAATACGTTTGATTCTGAAGACTTTTGTGGCGCTTCAACATCTAAAATATATTTACCATTTGGGAGAAGGCTCGTCATAGGTTTGAGACTTATTTTCGCTTCAGCTAACTTAATGTAAGCATTGAGTAACCTCAGTTAACTTGTTTTTTCAAAATCCAACCAGTACTGATGATTGTTAAAAAAAAAGTGCTCTAGAGTAAACTTCCCAAAATGGCGCTTCAGCCCTTTTGCCTTTTCGGCGTCGATGTGTCACCGGTGTCAGTGGTTTTAAATTTCAACAAAAATGTGAATTTGATACTCTGTATTGATTTGAAATTTAACACAGTTTTCACTGTGTTTGTTGCTTCGATTTGTAATAAATAATAACTTGGAATACGCCCGACATAAAATTTGTCAATTTTTTTTGTTGTATCAACATGTGATTTTTCCGTTACGTTCCATACGTACGATTTACGTCACATGTCAAAATCAAACGTCAAACTGTTCAAAATTCGAACGTTTTGTATATTATTGGCCGAGTTGCTCAAAGTTATTGGTTATTTATTATTAGTTTCAAGTTTACCATTTTTAAGTAAGGTGCTGGCTGATACATGGCTTGTACATGGATAATTGTATGCAAGAATTAAAAGGTGTGGGCTTGGGCGCGAAAATGAACAATCTGAAAGTATGTTGCCTATTGTATGCGGACGATGCGGTGCTGATTGCTGACAGTGTGGAAGATCTACAGTTTCTCGTGTCTAGGATGAACCAAGTATGTATGCAAAATGAGTTGGTGATGAATGTAAGTAAGTCCAAAGTCATGGTGTTTGAAAGAGAGAGTACGAGAACAGCGTGCAATATAGTTGCGAACGATGAATACTTGGAGCAAGTGGATAAGTTTGTGTATTTAGGAAGTATG
Organism: Drusus annulatus; assembly: GCA_022651775.1. Classification (NCBI taxonomy): domain Eukaryota; kingdom Metazoa; phylum Arthropoda; class Insecta; order Trichoptera; family Limnephilidae; genus Drusus; species Drusus annulatus. The sequence goes on along the minus strand of JAGWCC010000304.1, from coordinate 932,802 downwards.
TTTACGAGAGACGGAACGGCTGATAAGGATATTGTAAGAAGGGTGAATGCAGGAAACTCCATTAATGGAGGACTGAACGCTGTTGGCGCAAATAAGAAATTGTCCAAAGAAGCGAAGCTAGCAGTCCACAATGGAGTACTTATACCAACCCTGATGTATGGCAGTGAGGTATGGAACTGGCAGAGGAAGGATGAAAGTAGACTGAATGCTGTGGAAATGAGATCTTTGTGACGTATGTGCGGTAAAACCATGTATGATCGTATTAAAAATGTGGATATCCGGAAAGAATGCAAGGCTGATGTGAGCGTAATGAATAGGATCAAGAAAGGGACGCTTAGATGGTTTGGGCATGTAGAGCGAATGAACGAAGACAGGAGTGTGAAAAGAATATATGATGCGAAAGTGAATGGAAGAAGAAGTCGAGGACGCCCGAGAAAGACATGGCACGATCAAGTAAATCAAATACTTGAATCGGGTCATGTGAAGAGTCAGAATAACAGGAGAGTATGTATGAGACGATGTATGAATGTAAATGAAGCAAGGAGTGTGTGCCAAGACAGAGGTATATGGCGGTCCGTCCTCTCTGCCTACCCCTGCGGGGAAACGGCGTGATTATTAGTTAGTTAGTTAGCTGGCTGATGTGTAAAAATCTTCGTACAAAATTATGTATCAGAATTGTTCATATTTGTACTTGACCAACAATCGGTTATCTTTATTCTTATAGAAAAATTCAAGTTAATAAAGCAATACTATCAGGTTTATTGTGTGACCTAAAAAGTGATGGGTGAGGTTGGCAATCGACTGGCTACTGGTCACGTAACATTTAAAGCAAAGTTTTTTCGTTCTGAATGTCTTTCACCAAAACGATACAGAGAGTATCTATTACTCTGGAAGGAGGAAGTGAAAATATTAACATTTGCAAAAAAATATTTCCTTACACCAAAAACAGTATAGACCTACTGTACAGAAAATTTTCAATCATATCTACTTCTAGGCCCCCGACAGGCCAACGATATTGTTATTTTTTATTGTGAATACCTCACAAGAGTCCCAACTGCTCCTAACCTTCTAGAGCCAGTGAGGCTATGGCATCCCCAATTGGGGTATTTTATGAGGCTGGAGGTAGTGGAAAGGGGAAGAAGATGAGAAAAGGAACTTTGGGAAGTACCCAGCTATTCAAATTTAGTCACCAAACACGGCTATTGCCATTTCAAGCAACGTTTCGATTCTTTATGGTGGTCTTTCATCAGAGTTATACAGAGTATCTACCACTCTGGAACGTGCCGCAAATAGACTTTATATTATTTCATATAAGTTAAATGTGTTATGACACTATATATATATTAATTAAATACATTTTATTTGCGCACGCCAAGATTTGAACCCGCGACCTCTGGATTCGTAGTCGGGCGTATTACCACTCGACCACGGAGGCCGTCAAGACGTGATTATCTGTCTAAGAAAGGATTTCGATGTTTGAAAATGTTTTGTCAATTAATAATAATAATATTTGGACGATTTGTATAGCGCCGTTTTTGTGAAAAATCACCTCAAGGGCGCTGTACAGATCTTACTTTCTATCGTTACATATTAATTCCTAGTTTAAATAAGAAAATATACAGGAACATACTTACCTGGCAGGTCCCATCAGATAGACACAATTATGAACTTAAAATTATGATTATTATTTAATTATTATTAATTTATTTTTTTTCCGATTTAGGGCATGGGAGCGAAATTAAAAGAATGGACTTTCTGAATTTGTCATACAGTACAGGATTTGGTTAAAATTTGCATATCTAAAGGTGATTCGTCGAGAGACAGATTATGTTGAGATTCTTTTAATGAATTTAAGGATATGAGAGTCTGAAAAGGTAAGTTTTCAGTTTGGACCGAAATTCTGTTGGGCTCGTTATACATCTTAGTTCCGGAGGGAGTTCATTCCAAGCCTTCGGCCCTGAAACTCCGAAAGCGCGATCTCCAAACTTAGTATTTGGATTGCGTTTAGGTTCTATAAGCCTTCCGATAGCCGATGACGTTGCCGATCTAAGAGTCGACTGCTTTAGAAGAATATTTTTTGGAACGCATAGTTCGGTGATGTACAGTGGAGCCATTTCGTTAAGGGATTTAAACACCATCCAGCACAACTTGTACTGGATTCTTTCAGTGCACTTGAGCCAGTGAAGGTTCCGAAGGTGCTCTGAAATATGCGAATATTTAGATACCCCGGTGATAAGCCTTGCTGCAGCATTAAAAACTGATTGGAGTTTATTAGTTTGGTATTTAGGAAGGCTGGCGTAAATACCGTTACAGTAGTCGAGCCGATTCCATCAAGTATGAAAGAATTATTTATATTAATTTAGGCACGCGGACACGCTTACAGCAATATTATATCGATTATAACGCCTATTTAGGCGTATTTACATAGCCAGCAACGGGGCGCACCTAACAGCCTAGCAAAGGAAGATGTTTCTTGCGGGAAAGGAGGAATTTGCCCGCTGACACGGCGGTTTACCCTTCGTGACAGAAAACACCTCTTGTTTTGTGATCACTTACGTCAGCGTGTTATAATTCGTAAATAAACGTGATCTACCTAACCTTAAAGACTATCATTTGACAATTAACTAGTACGTTTATTCATTATAGTTCCATAGTTCTACACGATGTATCTCTTCACTGTGTGGGCCTATACACCAAACCATAACGATACATATTTTCATATTCAACGAAAAATAATTGAAATAAGATGTTGGCTGAAAACTGCAGGCAGTGGTCTGTGTAATTTTATTGGTAGCGGACGGACGGCTTATCGCGACCGTTTATTTTTATTGATGCAAAGCCTTAATCTGTGCGATTAGACCGTGAAATGCAGCCGTACCTACTTTATTCTCAGAACCGGGTTATCGGAGATTGAATGCTGTACGAAATAATGCAATACATGTTATTATTATGCTCGGCTTGTGCTTGGAGTAAGAATATACACGTAGAGGTACCTTTGCGAAACAGTGTAGTCAGTATTGTTGACTTTATACTGACTCGGATAGAAAGAGACAAAGATATGTTAAAGTAAGTTGGATAGCCTATTAGTTACTGCCCACATGGAATTCTTACATTTTTAATAAACGTATTTGAACACACTAAACAAGAAAATATCAATACACCATTAAAATGATTTATAAAGTTAAAATATCACATAAACACTAATAACGTATTTCAATGGAAGATGCTCCGAGGAACTTGCGTCATTGATCCCTTCGGCACCGGTGCATAGTCGGTAAACTCGCCAAACGCACGCCCAACATTTGTACACGGTTGACATTCAATACATGAGAACGGGTCGCTTTTACGACTCGTTCTTATGTTCAACAGCTCGGCTATGGAACGATTTGCCGGCCTCTGTGTTTCCTCCCTCCTCCAACATGGGCATCTTCAAGACCCAAGTTCACTCGTTCCTTTCCTCAAAAAAACCCTCCACACAGCATCCCCAAAGATGACATAGGCCCTGAGGGAAATTGTTTTCCTCAAGGCCTCCTGTGTGGAGTTATTGTAAAAAAAAAAAACAAAAGGTTAGCCTAAATAACGATGGAAGCTTTTTGTCGATTTTATGTCTTAATATCATTAAAAATGCGAGAATCCTAAAGTTCGGTCAAAAATATTCAAAACTGTTGGAATACCTCTGAAAAGTGATGTTTTATAATCTTTGTGTGGTCTTATTTGAACATTCACGCATAACACATATCACGCTTGAGGTGAAGTCACAAAAGAACAAGAAAAATATTTTATGGCAATAAGTTTACGGTTTTTAGTAGACAGTACGGACATTGAGTTAAAAAACCGAAACTAAGCAAATTAAGGACGTTTAAAAGAAATACGACCTTAAATTTAATTTCTAAGTGTAAGCTTCTCAAAGATGTTCTGCGTTCGCCCACAATATGGAAATGCGTAAAATAAGATACGCTGTACATTTTCAATGATAGTGTACCACTAAAGTGATCTAATACAAATATCGACACTGAAAAGGCAAAAGGGCTTAAGTGACACTTTGGTAAAAAAAAATGAGTTAAATATGCAGTTTTGATCAGTTCTTTTCTCTGCATCGAATGCTCTGACTCTCGTTTGATTCTGAAGACTTGTGGCGCTTCAGCCATCTAAAATATATGTACCATTTGGGAGAAGGCTCGACTCGAGCGACACAAGTTTGGGAATTTTTTTAAGCTTATTGTCACTTCAGCTAACTCGAAAGTGCCGGCATTAGATCGACACCAAGTGGAAGATGTAACGCGAGAAGTAGAGTAATCGATCGATCGTAATATCACGCCTCAGTAGACAACGTCAAATCGTTGATCTGTGCTTGTTTTATTAATTCAACCAACCGATGCTTGTGGTGCTGTCGCTGAGTGATCCGTTGTAACGTCTCCTTCTGTTACACGCGTTGTTTGTCAGAAAGGGGGAGAGGTTGCAACGGAGCTGTCAGCGGTACGCCTTTGCTTGGCCCATGTACGCCGGCAGTAGGATTGAAAAAATAATATTGATTACACGCACAAGGATTGACTGGTTGGAAATAATGTGGAACAGGTCAATTGTTTTAGTAGACTGAATGCTGTAGAAATGAGATCCCTGAGGCGTATGTGCGGTAAAACCATGCATGACCGTGTTAAAAATGTGGATATCCGAAAATAATGAAAGGCTGGTGTAAGCGTAATTAATCGGATTAAGAAAGGAACGCTTCGATGGTTTGGGCATGTACAGCGAATGAACGAAGAAAGAGTGTGAAAATAATATATGACGCGAAATTAAATGGTAGAAGTCTGGGACGCCTGAGGAAGACATGGCACGATCGAGTGAATCAAATACTTGAATCGGGCCATGTGAAGAGTCAGAATAACAGAAGAGTATGTATGAGACGATGTATGCATGTTTGTTTGAACTTTGACATGGAGCACCACTTTGTGGTAAGACATAATTAAATTTGAAATAAAAGTATCTTTGTTTTGATACCACTTTATTAGATACTACACCAACCGGTTTCGGCTCTACCTGAACCTTCTTCGGGGTTGAATAAATATATGTTAAATTAAAACAGAATTACAAACCTTGGGGAAAACATAAATTGGGCACATCAACTTAGGTGGGGATTAGGTACGAGAGGGGGTAGGAGTGGGGGTAGGGCAGTGGAAGGGGAACATGTTTAAAATTGGGCTACTGGATAAATCTAATTGCTTATTAAGTAAGTTGATTTTATTTATTTTTAGAGATTAATTAACTTCGAAATTAATTACTCCATATAAATGGGATAGGTCTACGCCTAAGTAATTTAGAAAGTAAAGACTCGTGAAAAAATAATACCTTGTATCCCACTTAACACAAATTTTACAGGGGACGCAAAAAACTATCTAGTTTTTTATCACGTAATAAATAAATCACCATGCCACATAATTTGACAGTTGTAAAAAAATATGCATCTTCAATTATTCTAATTTACCCTTTATCTTAACTTAATAATCATGGGAAAAGCTATCATAGAAAAAAAATATTTGGCTTACCAGATTTGGCCAGGTTGTGTATTTTTAAATTTTATACCGGAATACACTGAAAAGTCACTTTTGACAGACAGACGGGCGGGATACGAGGTGTTGTTTTGACATGTGTGATATATATTTAAAAAATTAAACAAATCCAGCTATATTTATCATCTTCGGTTGTAAAACACCCGATAAAAATGTACAATAAACCCTTAAAACTCGCCAAGGACTTCGAGTGAGTCCTTTTCGATATCATGCTAAAATTACACTCAGCGGTGTTTGTGACGCCCACACTGTGGTAAATTTGATTGACGACAGCGGCCTGAAGTACTCGGCTACGCTTTTAAAATATCTAAGGTACCTTAATTCTATTTATATTTAATATACTTTCAAATGTCAAGTTCTTGCCTTTGACCTCATCGGCGTTTTGTCTACAAATAGCGCTCGACCTTCGTAATGTCAAATCTCTAAATGTCAACACGTAAATTCACAAAATCAACGAGGGCTTAGTCTATGAAAACGCAGAAAAGAATAACCGTAACATTGTGGTCAAATGAAATAAACCTCGCAGTATAATAAGATCTATTTTTTTACTATTAATCATCAGGTGAGCCCTCTTATCGTAGGTTGCCTATCATTGGCCTCTTCGATGGAGTGAACAGAAGCAATTTGGAGTACGCTAGTACTGTCTGGGCTCCACATCAGACCAAATTTATAAATATGTTGGAACAGATTCACTAAAAAAATCCTTAGTTATGTGTACATGCATTCGCACGGGACATATACCCTATGTTCATGCATCAAATGGAAATACTCGAGGAGACAAATTATCAAAGCTTAGAGACTAGGCGCAATGCTGTTCTCATAAACCACTTGATCGGCCGTCCATTCCTCTAGGCATGCTACTGCTTATTCGTGCCTGAGAAATACTGCCGCAGCAGAAACCATTCCATGTTTAGCATACCCTATGGTCGGACAGATGTTTTTTCACAGCACAGCATAACAAGAGGTATAATTATATTAAATAAATCATGCATATAGATATGTTTACCGAAAATTTACCTATGTTATAATAACTTATTAATTTTAAAATGTTATAGTTTTAAAAATCTATTTTTCTTGTTTTCCATTGTACTGTATAATTGGATTTGATATCTGTTGTACAATAATAATAATAAATAAATTAAAAAATTGGACAATATTCATCCATCAGTCAGAACTGCACTTGTAACCACCGACCATCGACATTTCGAAGCCATGTTTAACTTTTTAAACCTTTGTCTTAATGAAGGGAGGGTGCATCCGAAATCAGTCGACATTTTTTAAATTTGTAAATAATTTAAGTACACCTCGAGTCTATCCTCTAAAACCATTTCGAAGGGTATTTGCAGGGCTAAGGTTGCTATTTTCCAATGTGTATTTTTAAATGTCAAGCCGTAAAACAAAGAGCTGCATTTCTCAAAACGCTGTCAAGTAATATTTTTTTGTAAACATCTCTCTTATTAATCAATACCAGTTTAGTCTCGACACAGACGTCAAAAGGGACATAGTGGGTGAATCGTGAAGTTGCGTAGTCGGAATAAAATATCAAATTTTTCTGCGTATGAGCGAAAATTAACAGTATTGTTTTTTGCAGACGTTAGCACCCCACACGGCGATCTAACGAATCATGTACAGAAGACGGCTTAGCGTATTGATACTATCAGATAATACTATGAAATAAACTGTTTTAAAAAAAAAGAGTTTATTATAAACAATGTAATTTCGGATGTGATGTGATGTGAGTACGTAACATTAAAAAATACATCATTTTTAATTTCAGTACGTCTAATGAATTTATGCCGCCGTTCTTAAAAAATGTAACTAACTTTGATTTGAAGCGTAATTTATTTATATCCCTTGTAAAAGTTAGTAAACCTTTCTGGATTTTCACAGTAGATATAAATAAAGCAGCCCTCATCGATCAACACTACCCTCTTCCCATTCCCCACCCCAACTACTCGGGGTGTGACGTCAGTCGTGACGCAGTGTAAAATGGATGACATTTCGTAGGCTGTAGGTCAAAGGCACAATCGGTACACTAGAACCTTCAGACTTTGATTTAGTCGGTGTAAATATAGACCACGTGGTATGTTTTGTATGGTACAGATTAATGAGATTAGGAATGAATTAGATAGTGAATATGTTATATATAGTGGATTTTTTTTTTTAATCTAAAAATTTATCCCTTTATTTCCGACTTTTACCTTCGGAACCTTCACTGGCTCAAGTGCACTGAAAGAATCCAGTACAAGTTGTGCTGGATGGGGTTTAAATCCACTAACGAAATGGCCCCACTGTACATCACCGAACTATGCGTTCCAGAAAACATTCTTCTAAGGCAGTCGACACTTAGCTCAGCAACGTCATCGGCTACCGGAAGGCTGATAGAACCCAAACGCAATCCAAATACTAAGTTTGGAGATCGCGCTTTCGGAACTAAGATGTAAAACGAGCCCAACAGAATTTCGGTCCAAACTGAAAACTTACCTTTTCAGACTCTCATAACCTTAAATTCATTAAAATAATCTCAACATAATCTGTCTCTCGACGAATCACCTTTAGATATTCAAGTTTTAACCAAATCCTGTGTTGTACGACAAATTCAGAAAGTCCATTTTTTTTAATTTCGCTCGCATGCCCTGAATCGGAAAAAAAAATCACAATCATAATTTTAAGTCAATAAATGTCTATCTGATGGGACCTGCCAGGTAAGTATGTTCCTTTATATTTTCTTATTTTAACTAGGAATTAATATGTAGTAATGGAAAATAAGATCTGTACATGCCTTATGAGGTGATATTTCACAAAAAGGAACAAAAGTGTATTTTATTATTAGTTGTAGTAATCATAGAAGAAGGAAGAAGTGTATTTTATCTTCAGTTGTAATAAGTGATATGTATATTTTGTTTGTAAATAATACTAAACAAAATAATATTCTTTATCTTGTAGCATATTTCGTGCGTGAACGAAATTTCGATTAATTATTCCAATCTCCTGGACAAAATCTTTGTGCTACCGAGATAACAATAAGGAACTCCAGTCATTTAAAAAAAAAATCATGAAGGACGTTTTCATAGTTTAAAAAAATAATTGATAGATTTTTTTGCTCTTCACACTCCCGTTCTGAATGGGGGTTCTAATTGGACGGACGTAGTTAAGTAGAAAGCATCCAACCCCAAAAATATGAAACCGAGAAAAAGGCGTTTGAAAATATGACGATATAAAAGCATTTATTTGCGTAATCGTCATTTGTAAAGTAAATATACTCTTATCAGTGTTTTTCTCTTTATGAGAATTATTATAAATAGGTAATTTATAATTTATCAACATATTTATTTAAGAAAATGTATACGTATTTCCTATGTTATCCTACATTTTAATGTTTTTAAATTTTAATTTAAGATGAATATCTGCAATGTACGTTGGTAAAAAAAAAAATACTAAAAATCTATTGCATTTGGAGCTTGGATGTTTTCAGCAGATCTCGTATTTATCTTTAGGAAAACATTTAAAACTCGATTATAGCTAATTGTGGGTTGGACGCTTTCTGCACAACTACATCCAATTTAACCCCGAACTAGAGTTTAATGCGATATCTTTGGTAAAGATTATTTTAATATTATGAAAATACTTTTCTTTAAGTATTATCAAAACTAAATAAGATTATGCCATGAGAACGCTTTGATAACCAAGATCAAATGGGGGTAACTACGTCGCCCCCTTCAGATCGTACGTTTGATTTTTTTAACTTAGATACGGAAAGGTTAAACGAGACCCGATTCGAAGTGAAAGTGAATCTATTCATTTTTGCATCAGATGACGTCACCATAGTTGTCAATATCTCCCCATTTACTCCACAGTGGCGTCCCATTCGGGATAAGATGACGTCAGAGGCTTTTCGATCTGTTTGCTTGATTTTGAAAAACGATTTATTGATTATACGAATAATCATAAACAATAAAACTCATATATTCAGAATCAAAATTTGTTCTATATAAATATATTTAAAGACATAATTATTTTCATTGGAAATTAACGATTTTCGAATTGAGATAAAATTGAGCTTACTTCGGGCACACAAACACGCCCACATCACGTGATTCATAGGCTGCTTTTCAGCCTCTCGTTTTCGGAAGGCCGTATCGGTCCAATCGGATGTGGTCCATTTGACATCGCTTCTCATCTGCGGCCTGTTTCATCATTGCAGGGTTCATGGTTGTAATTTATTGGGGCCAGGATAGTTGTGAATAATCTATTAAATAAGACTTGAATTTTTTTTTTAAATAATTTATCTGTTCACATTAGAATTCTCATAAACTACTTTATTATTATGTATTTGAAATGGGTGGATTAAAGTCATAGACATAAAATACAAGACACATCATATTCATACAAATCTCACGAAAAATGTAGCACCACTGGTACTGTCTTGTTTTACGTTTCACCCGCGTATGAAAAGGATAGCCATTCAAAGAATACTCGGTATGTGTGAACGGATGAGATAGCTATATGAACGTCCCACGCTACTGGTATAATCGGGTATCGCGCCACTAGCCGTTTTTTCTTCCACACACTTATGTATTTCTGCATTCGCTATATCACACCGTTCAAGTACTTAAAAACCTTGTGAATAATTGTATTTATTGAATTAAAAATTTTTGTGATTTGCGGGAAATTATGAATGGAAACTCCATGAGATATGATTTTTGCTCCCGAATGATTTTTACACCTCAAGGCATTTTTTCTCAGAAAGAAGCCTACAGCGACGCGTATGTGACAGTTGGTGACGGCTTGTCTGTCGTACGAATGTTTGTGTGATACTAAACGCATTAAATCTCAGGTATGTCTCGCGGACTCGGTTTAGTGCATTCACGCGCGTTGTCTCAGTAACGTATCTCCATTATTTATTTCATCTAAGATTAAAGCAACTAATATATTTTTCTTGTGATTTTTCACGGGTAACAACTAGCATTATAATATTACTTATTTTCCAGTAAAACAAACCAAATAAAGTCTGGTCGCATTCCAAAAGTTTTGCGAAGTAAATATTAACGTTTTTGTTTTAATATCGTCGGGTGTGTTATCTGTAAAAAAACCCTCTGTGTAATGGCTACTGAACAGTGGCGTAAATTTATCTTTAGCTAAAAGTTAACTGGTGGCTGTGAAGTTTGATCAGTTATGAAAATTTATTGAACCCTTATAATGCCCTTATAATTTATTTTTTAAATTATCAATGGTGTTATAGACAGCCCTGATTTACTGAATCTCATAACCTTTCATATACCAACGAGAACTACTCGATCCAGAATTCTATTTAGTTGTAACAACAATATCAGGACTCAATCTTTCAGATACTCACTTGTACCTATATTGCAAGTTGTTGGTAATACGTACGCAGAGGTGGCTGATGTATTTGACTTCACGGAATGTAGATACAAGAAGGCTATAATATCATATATCTTCATCAATATTAATTTAATGGAATCAAATACATACAATATTCGTAATACTTGTGTTTACTACTCATTTTCATTTTTCGTTTGAGCAAATAATTTACATTGAAATTGGAATTAACTTTAAAGTATTAATGCTTGTTTTTTTTTGTATTTTAAAAATATCAATAATCAACAACACAAACATGAAACAGAAAAAGCCAGAAAATAAAAAGACAATGGTCACAATCTTTTCTCGGTTGTGACCATTGTCTTTTTCTGTTTCATATTTGTGTTGTTGATTATTGATATTATTTAAATGATGTACACTTTACATTTACACAGCCACTGAAGTAGTCTGCAGCGATTTTAAAACTATACAATGAAGTTGTAAATTAAACCACAAAATTGTTTGGTGAAAATTACAACGTAAAATCTACAATTTATATGCAGAATAGTCCTGTACTTCAGGCTTGTGGTTTCAATCGATTTCCTTCTGTATTGGAGAGGAAAACACATCGTCGGTAGTCTGCGGTTACCCATCGGGGACGATTTGCGGTGAATTGTTCTGAATTGGAATGGCGCGATGTTATTGTCGTTCTCTCGGTAAATTGAATAAAAGGGTCATAACAAAATAATAAGCTTCTGTAAAACCGACGCATTTTGATACATTACTTATTGGCCTGCTACTGAGAACTCCGCTGCAACATATTGTGTTATAGTCAATACACCGTCTTCGTCTAAGATAAATAAATCGGATCTATCGGCGGTATGCCTTTACCAGCAAACATCGATCTCATTGTTAACGACAGAGTGTCACGGTAGCCATAAGGCGAAACACCTATCGCCCGGTATGGTCACTTTTATTATAACTATTAACTACTTATATTCGGAAAGTTGGTGTTTTTCTCTCATGTCACTAAAAAAAAATAGTAAGAAATGTGAAGTTTTTTTGTTGTTGTTTTACTATATTTTCGTGTGGCTGAATACATTTCCTTCCAAATAAAAATACAATTGCAGGTTTTCTTGTAATTACAAACAGTAATGTCACTTTGATTATATTTTTTGCCGCACTGGCGTAATCAAACTTCATATTGTTATTTCTCGACTTGTAGCGAACTTAACACAATGCAAAATATAATGCGAACAGGTTTAAAAAATAAAAAAAAACTATTGAAAAGATAATGATGAATGCCCGGTGATTGTTGGCACATCCGGCACACTGGAGGTTAATAAGCAAGATTAAATGGGGTAACTACGTCACCCCTCTTAGGATCGTTCGTATGATTATTCTTTTGTGTATGGGTGAAGGTTAAAAACTAAAAAGCTGTGCTTTTCACCATGCCAGAGCTCGCCGTTCCAAGATTATTACTAGTACTGTTTCGTACAATCAGATTTCTGCTAAAGTTAAGCTTCGTTCTCAATTGCAGCCACTTAAAATATAGCATAATAATAATTATCACTTTTTTGTTTGACATATAAAGAAATGAAAAAATAACTTTATATAAGACCACGGATATTATTTTATTTTTTATGATCGACCGGTTTCGCGTAGCCAAAGCATCATAATAAGGGTACACAATTAAACTAAACAAAAATACAAAGTGTGTGGTTATATATACATACAGAGGAAGAACAAAATATAAAATAAAATAACAAAACAATGAGAAAACAACAGTGAATTATTACAAAGGAACAGAGAGAAAGAGACAGATAATATGAATTGAAAGAGGCAAAACGTCGAACTGTCATTATTTCCCATGAAAACGTAAATAACTCATCTCTGACCGTTGCGTAAAGCGCGTTGGATCGTTGCATTGAAGTGCCGACTTCCAACGCCGGCTGCGGTGGTGTAGCATAACATTCTACATTACACGAGCCGGTTGTCAATCGAGTTCGCTCGCAATATCCGGACTGCGGGGGAATGAACCCGACTATTACGTCCTCCGCGGGTAGGCAACCATCCGCTCGCGATACTCAACTAAAAATAAACATGTTTGAAAAAATTATCTTGACTTTCTATTGAAAATATTTTTGTGTTATTGTGAACACCGGTATCTCGTTATTTTCAAAGAACATCTGTTAGGTATCAACATATTTTTTGTAGTAATTTTGTAGATAATGCTAACATATGACAAAAATATGTGTACTAACATAACAAAAAAAATCAATAATCGAATGTACACAGCCCGCGAAAATTCAATATTCACCTTTTCTGTTGAACAGGCCATGATATATTCGGGGTCATATCTCGAAAACTAATTAATTATCCGATTCAAGTGAACCAAGTGTTTTTTTGAAGAGGGGTGCACATGTTACAACTCGACCTGGGCAAGTGTGAATTTTTTTTTTATGCTACAAAAATGTTGCCAACTTCCTTAATGCATGTTACCAACATACCTTCCGTCCCGCGTTCCCGTTACCCACTGGGAAAAACGATCGCCGCTCGCGGATAGCGTATACGATTCGAATAGTAGCGGACGATCGACATCCGAATTCACCAAGATTCCGTATTATTACGCGAAACCGGTTTGGTGACCTTAACCCATTCGGGCCCGCCGTCTTCTTCTCGGAGGTGATTCCATGACTCGTTAAGTGTTTTTTGGTACAGTTTTTTTTTTGTTCGGCTTGTTTCTGTATTCATAATACAGTTATTGAACTTTCATTGTGGTTTTTGAATGTGAATACGTTATGTTTGCTTCTTAGGTTGGATGGTATTGACTCTGATTTGTTATTTGTATATCGGTTAGTTGGTAGAGCGGCAAAATCGTCGGGTTTCCACCCAGTTGTCGCGGATTCGATCCTCTGCTATATATAGTCCTCCATCATTGCACAAGCAACGTTTTTCGCTCAATATAAAGGTGGTAGTTATTTATAACCTGGGAACGTTTTTAATTTTTATAATTTTTTTTTTTATTATTTCTAATTTTGAAACTGTCAATTCGTGGTGGAATTCCATTTGAATGATTTAATAAAACAAATTTTTAACTTTATTCCACTTTTATTTTTTGACTGGACCGGTTTCAGCCTATGACGGCCATCTTCAGACACGTACAAGTTGTTGTTAATCTACGGCTTATATACTATTTTTGGGGATGTCAGGGGTAGTAAACCATGATTTTACTTTAATTATATTCATCAGTATTGTTGCATGATTTTAATAGTTACAGGGTAAAAGCTACTTTCAATTTATTGGTATTATTATTTTATATATCTATCTGGAATATTTATTTATTTTATTTAATATTTAAGATGGGTTACAGTTGCATTTCTATAAATATGAATTGACAATGTATTTATATATTATTATCAATTTAAAAATTTTTTTTTTTTATTAATTACAATATAACATTTTGAAAAACAGAAATGTTGGAAAACAATAATATTTTATTCACAGTCCTCCTCACAGGGATTCCTGTTCCGAGACGGACTCTAGGTTGGTGCGTTGGTGTCACTGGTTCTATGATTACTTCATAATCTTTATAATTTGCTCGCCTTCGTGGTTATTCATCCACATTTTTATGTTGCCCTTGAACATTTGCATCTCGGTGGCATCTCTAATATGATTTGGGAGAGCATTATATAATTTGGCATCATGGAACTTGTGGTTTTTCTGTCCAAAAGATGTGTTCAATCTTAAAAAGTTTATTTTATTTAAGGTTTTTGTTCTTGCAGTGCGAGTGTGTTGGTCAATAATAGTTCTGCTATTTTAAGTTTTCTTAGTGGCAGATGCTTCGGCAAATTGACCCTGAATGCCGAAACAGCTGTCACTAAAAATAAAATCAAATTTTAAATAGAACGTTATAATAATATACTAAATTTGATAAAATTAAATTACAGAAATTAAAATGGAGTTCTACAAATTAAACACAAAAACAATGTAAATAAATACTAGGAATTTTTGAATGTGTTTAAAATTTAAAAAAAAACTTAATATATTTAGCCAGGAAAGTATACCTCTGTATATTTATTTCTGTACATAATTCAAATAAATATGAATGCCATAGATTATAATAAAATGGAAGAAGAAGTCGGAGACGCCCGAGGAAAACATGGCACGATCGAGTAAATCAAATACTTGAGTCGGGCCATGCCAAGAGTCAGAATATCAGAAGAGTATGTATGAGCCGATGTACGTATGCGTAATGTTCGCTGACGAACTCGATAGATGCTCCTTGGGTAAGGCGCGCTTTGTTCGGGGGTGTAGAATAAAATATAATCACTTTACTCAAATAATTTTTATCGGAAGAATTTATAAAGTATAATAATTAAACCTTAAACTATTATATATATTTGAATGCTAGAGATGAAATAGGTTGACGGTAGAACAGAGTCGTAGTAATGGTCAACTTAAAGATCATAGTCCAACATGTGGTCTATGGGATATTTTAGAAATCGATCTTTACAATACAATTTAATAGACAGAAACACATTAAAGGAAGCAATTAAGAAACACAAAAGGACATTGGTATGAATGGTTCTTGACATGGGTTAAATCGCACATGGGCGCAACTGGGTGGGCCTTTACATATGAATGTGAATGAATCAAGGAGTGTGTGGCAAGACAGAGTTGTATGACGGTCCGTCCTCTCTGTCCACCCCTGCGGGGAAACGTCGTGATGGTTAGTTAATTAGATTATAATATATTATGAATGTAGTAATAAAATAGAGCCTAGGAATTAAAATTTGTACAGCGCCTTTGAGGTGATTTTTGGCTAAAACGGGGCTATACAAATTATACTATTATTATTATTGCCATGCAATAATTTAATATTGCTGTTATTGTGTGTACTAAGTGAATGAAAGCAGAAGTCTAGGACGCCCGAGGAAGACATGGCACGATTAAGTGAATAGAAAAAAGAGTTCTATGGCGGTTCGTCCTCTCTGCCCACCCCTGTGGAGAAACGGCGTGATGTTAGTTAGTTAGATTATTATATGTTTTTTTTAATTTATAATGAATACCGCACAAGAGTTCCAACTGCTCCCAATCGTCTAGAGCCACTGAGACTATGGAATCTCCAATTGGGGTATGTTTTGAGGCTGAAGGTAGTGGGGAGGGGAAGGAGATGGGGGAGAGGAAGGTTGGGAAGGCGGTATTTTTTTTTTAATCGTGAATACCGCACTAGAGTCCCAACCGTCTAGAGCCAGTGAGACTATGGCATCCCCAATTGGGGTATGTTGTGAGGCTGAAGGATATGGGGAAGGGGAAGGATAACGGTAAGGGTAACGGTAAGGGGAAAGGAAGTACCTGGCTATTCAGATCTGGTCACCAAACACGGCTAAATCCATTTCAAGCAACGTTTCGATTCTGAATGGTTATGGTTCTTTCACCAAGGGCGATACTTAGAGTATCTACCACTAATGTATGTAGTAATAAGATGGAGCCTAAGAATTAGGATTTATATAGCGCCCCTGAGGTGAATTTTCGCAAAAAAACGGCTCTATACAAATTTTACAATTATTATTATTGCATAGCAATAATTAAATATTGCTGAAAGTGTACTTGAAACACGTATTTAACGATTCTATTTAGAAATTACCGTTAGGCTAGGTTAAATTACGCAGTGATATTTTACACTAATACACGCGACATGTCACGGATCGTGAAACTTATGGTGCAAGTGTACTTTATATGGGTACGTGGAATAATTTGGTACGTTGTTTGACCCATACTTATCGGCTCCTTTGACACGGACTGGAGAGTGTAGAGACTGCAGAGTGGATGGGTTATGGGGTATGCATGACGTATGGAGAAGCGAAGAGTATCCTCGTGTGTGTGTGTGTGTGTGTACGTTCAACGAAACTACGGTTATTTGAAAATAATAATTGCCCGGTTTATCGAGAATAACGGTCTCTTGTATTCTGCGTGGACTGTAACCCACGGAACTGTGCCACTTTACTGCGTTGTTTTAATATTACCTTCCTTTCTAGCCTTAGTTACATCATTACGACGAATATAATTCGATTATTTGGTCCCCTGCTTGTTACAAAATAAATGCCCCCCTAAAACATTTCACCCACACAACCTAACCTAACCTAAAAATATAAACTGTGAAAAGTTCACCAGTAGAGACCCTTTAATTTTTAATATTGTAACATAATAGTATATATTTTTTTACCCATGGCTGTTTCCAACAGCGTTTATGTCGGTAATGCTGGGTATCTACAGCCTTAGTTCGAGGAGGGATATAGCATTACTGCTTTTTGCTCATAAACTCCTGAACGGTGTATTATTAATACCTGACATCCTGGCGGAAATTGGATTTTATGTCCCTGATAATTTCACGCGAGGCCGCCAACATAGGCTTCTGTTTCTTCCCAGGCGCAGAACTAACTTACCAATGGTGATGCCTCTGGGAAGACTGACTAGCTTAATTAACTGCCTCGCAAGAAATTTGGATATTTTGCACACGAGTTTTGTGTTCTTTTTATCGCTTTTGCATATTAATTGTTGGTAAAAAACTGTTATTAACTTGTGTATTTAGCGCATCTTGTATTATTCTCTCTTATACATTTTTACGTTTATCACATAATTTGTATTATTATATTATATAAATGTTATACTACTTCTAACTTTATATTCATATAACTCAATTGGATATAACACATATTATTATTATATGTGGGGTGCCAATAAATACTCCCAGTTCGCTTTTGCTACAGTATGCATGTACCCACACGTTGTTTACCTTACTTTATTCTTTCTTTATTCTATGTACAAAATTTACATGCATCTTTTTTGTTGTCCTCTGTTTTATTATCTTCTGTTCTATTTTGTTATACTAGATTAATTATCATGCTCACCTACATTAATTTTTACTGTACCGCTATCATTGAAAGTTTTTTTTTCTTTCGCATTATTATTTATATTTTTATTTATGTGATTACATATGCTCTTGTTTTATTATTTTAACATTTTTTTATGTTATTTCTTTCATTATTTTTATCAACTATTGTATTAGTTATATGACAGACCGAGTTACCCCGCTCTATTCCGTATTAATAATACTTTATTATTTTTTTATACTAGCTCTCAATTATCCAGAATAATGTTGTGAGGCTGAATGTACTGGGAGGAAGGAGATTGGGAAGGAAGGTTATTACCTGGCTATTCATTTATGGTCACCAAACATTTAAAACCATTTCATTACATATGCTGGTGTTTTATTATTTTATCAACCACTCTGGAACGTACCGCAAATATACTTTTATAATTTTCATATAAATTAAATGTTATACACATTTATAAATGGCATTGGCGTACGCCGGGTTTGAACCCGCGACCTTTAGTTCGTAGTCGAGCTAATGGAGGCATCATTATTATCAATAATCTCCTAAATTGCTGGGTGAATAACTGTATTTTTGAGATTTTTCAAGATAAATAAATAGCATTCTGATTGTTAATGTATTTAAACAAACAAAACGGGTTCAGCGAACATTATCTACATATGAACATGTCCAGTTTCTAGCAGCCATTGACAAGTGTGCTAGGGGGTCATCTGTTTAATATTAAAAATACCTAACCTAACCTAACCTTTGACGGCCTCCGTAGTTGAGTGGTAAGACGCTCGACTACGAATCCAGAGGTCGCGTGTTCAAGCCCGGCGTGCGCAAATAAATTTATTTAATGAATATGTGTCATAACACATTTGATTCATGTAAAATAATATATAGTATATTTGCGGCACGTTCCAGAGTGGTAGATACTCTAAGTATCGCCCTGGTGAAAGACCACCATTCAGAATAGAAACGTTGCTTGAAATGTCTTTAACCAGGTACTTCTCAACCTTCCCCTTACTCATCTCCTTCCTCTCCCCACTACCTTCAGCCTCACAACATACCCCTATTGGGGATGCCACAGTCTCACTGGCTCTAGACCGTTGGGAGCAGTTGAGACTCTTGTGCGGTATTCATGTAAAAAAAAACAAAAATGAAATTCTAGAGTAATAAGGTCAAACAAACTGAATTCGGTTCATCTCCGGCTGTCCAGATCGTGTAACCAGGGTGATACTGTAACATTATTCTCTCATTCTCGTCCACTTGCAATTACATCTGGCTCGTCCGGTGGAATTGAGTCTTCCGCTCTTCTTATGTCGTGAGCTGCAAACACTTTATTATTCAGCCTTTTATTTTATCACAAAGATTTTAATGCCTGTTGAACTTTTGCCACAATAACGCGCCAATAAATTGCGCCATAAAATACTCGATACTGGGTCACGTGAGAAGAAGATACAGGTTGAAGTGTGTAATTGAAATACATTTTATTTAAACCGAGTAAAAAGTTCGGATTTAAAAGAGACATTTACGACTCAAAGGAATTTGATTTACTGACTTTCATGTGATTTCTTTTAGCGTTTTATAAATAGAGTGAGAATTTCTTTGTCAGATCTTCGGGTCAACCACGCTATCAACCTCGCTATCACAGTTTTAATTTAATTGATTTACATTCTTATTTGAAACTCATTTAATTATAATATATGATGTTGTCTAACTTGCGTGCAGTACTTTTATTAGAAAGTTGAAAGCTGTTTTCATGTTAAAAAAACACCTTATTCGTACTTTGTTTACTTTTATAATTACTATTTATTTTTTCTTGCCTTTAAATTCTTTTTTAAAAATATTTTTAAACGTTATTTATCTGCCGTTACTTCGTTTATACACTGCACCTTTTTTTCATTTTTCCGTGTAACCCAATTTTTTTTTACCCTTTAAATTTGTCCAAAAATATCTGTAAAGATTTTTATATCTTCTACTTATATTGTTAATCCGTGAGAAATAGTTGGGGTGCAGGCTAATTCTCCAGTGAATGTATTTTTTTTACGAATTACTGTCTGTATCTGTGGTTTCTCTTTAAATAAAGAATAAATAAATAATAACTTCCTGTAGAAGTACGATGAGAAAGAGGGGAATAATCGGTTTTAGGGATTCCGGATAGTTTTCTTATAATGAAATATTTAGTAATTATTCCCAATTTTTTTTGTAAGAAATGTGTTCGTCAGGTGTTCGCAGTTACTCCCAAAGTGGGTGATATCGCCCCTCTGCGGAAGTGTTAGAGACTCCCAAGGGGGCGGTGGTGGCGGCCTTGGTGGCAAATGGGGGCGATGAGGGCAATAAGGAAGCGCTGCATAAATTTGATAAGCACATTATTTTTATTGCATTTACAACATGACTACATGCATCTTCACAAAAATCATGCATATGAACCGTTGAATAATTTTATTTATTTATAGATAAATTGATAGTTTTTGTGAAATTTTTATCCGACAGTAACACGTTGGCGCAAAACCCGCAGCCCACGAGCCCATTTTGTGTGGCCCGCGGGTACGTAAATACAAAAAAAATTGCGCTAATTCTGGTGAAAAAAGAAAATAACCGAATTTTTCAAAAACAATGAAAACGGTAAAAATTGGGGAGGGGCAGGGCAAAAAACATGTTCGTAAAGTTCATCAGTTGATGAAAATTAGTTTGGGAAACTCTGGTCTGAACTTTTTATGAAATTTATTCGTCAAGTTCTTATGGTGGAGTGTATTGGTCAAGTTCTGTTTCGTGTTCAATACACAATTGTCAAGTTAATTATATTTAAATGCAATAAATAATATATTACTCCAGTTCTTTTAATTTCTTCGAATGTAATACGTTTGACAAATTCTCAAAATGCAATACGTTCGTTCTATGCAATATATTTCCGTAGTTCTTCGAATGCAAAACATGCATTGAGTTCTGCAAATGCAATATACCTACGTACGCGCCAAGGCCATTCGTAAAATTCTTATAATGCAATTTCAGCATTATTTTCAAATGTCAACAATACAGTATAATTTAATCCTTTAGATTTTCTTGATATGAAATAATAAAAAACAACTATACATAAATGGCAGAACGAGTACTCTGTTGTACTATTTCACAAAATAAATATCATTATCATCTGGATGGAGGTACCCCCTTTCTATAAATACTCAATTGAAGTGCTTTTTGAAATAAGTATTTTAGACTTGGAGAAACAATGCATGGAGAGAGAGCTAATTATTTTTACCCAACCGATACAAACTTGCGATAAATCACTTTCTCCGGGTTTTTACGTGGTACAACATGAGAGAGAAAGAAACAACAAATATAATACTCCGCTTCTACGTACTGTCACAATGATCTTAAGCTCCTGGGTCACCGCGGGACTCCGCCCACATTTTTTATTATGCCACTAAACTTGACACAACTAAACGGTTTTTTAGGTTAGATGGTATATTTTTTTGATATCAATACTGTGAAAAAGTAATTATACGAATAAACAAAAACATTATGTTGTCATGTGATATGAATGGATGTATAAATACCCTAGCCTTGGTCTTAGCCACGCCCAGGTCCGCCGAGTCAGGCAAAAATCATCAAAAACTGACTACACTGCCTTGGATTGATACCACTCTATATACTCTAAGATTTCAGACCGGCTCAAGTAATTTATCTTTTAAAACATTGGCTGTCTTTTATATTAATAGCTGATTCTTCACCAGTGACCAGCTGCTAAACCTATAAATTTCTAAGTACGTTCGATAGTTGAATTTAAGAGCCACATTTGGGATGGAGCTCCCAAACACTTGAATCTGTGCAAAGGATGACGGTTCGTATGATTAACAATCCGTTGTTAACATACCGATTGCCATCTCAAATTCAGACGCAACGTAGGTATGCTGAGTCTGTTCTGAAGTTGTTTCCATGGAGCTTGCTCATATCCCTTGATTGATCCTCTGCTTGTCGATGCACGTACATGACCGGAATACCCGGTCGTTTCACGTGTTTGTGCTTGTCGACTCGTATTTGGAATAAGTTACCGACATCTGTCTTTTTCCTTCATGTATTCCGGGTCTCTCCAAGGCCCGTATTAAAATAATATTCTTCTACAACCCCTTGCTTAACCCGCTTCACAACGTTGCCCAAACGGCAGCGATATAGTAATTACGGTGGTGTACAGACGGATAAAAATCGTAATTTTCTTTCAATGCGATTAATTATTTATTATGTTTATCTAAGTGAATGAGTTTGAATGATGGATTTAGGGATGAGTTTTTTTATTTAGGAAGAGTTTACGGAGACGGAAAGGCTGATAAGGATATTGAAAGAAGGGGTGAATGCAGGAAACTCCATTAATGGAAGACTGAACGCGATTGTCGCTATTAAAAAAATGTCCAAAAAAGCGAAACTAGCAGTCCACAGTGAAATGCTGATACCAACCCTGATGTACGGCAGCGAGGCATGGAACTGGCGGAGGAAGGATGACAGTAATCCTGTAAAAATACGATCCCTGAGGCGTATGTGTCGTAAAACCATGTATGACCGTGTTAAAATGAGATCCGGAAATAATGCAAGGCTTATGTCATGAATAAGCTTAAGAAAGAAACGCCTATATGGTTTGGGGATGAACAAAGAAAGAAGTGTAATGAGAATATATGAATCGATATAGAATGGCGGAAAAAGTCGTGGACGCCCGAGGAAGACATGACACAATCAAGCGAATCTAATACTTGAGTATGTATAAGACGATGTCTGAATGTGAATGAAGCCAGTAGTGTGTGTCAAGACAGTTGTGTGGCGATCCATCCGCTCTGCCTACCCATACGGGAAAACGGCGTGATGGTTACTTTGTTAGTAAGTTAGTTATTTTTTCTTAGACTATTTCCTAAACTAGCGTAGGAGATGTTTGTAGCTCTCGCCCACCGTATTCCTATATTAGTATTTTATTTCTGTCGATGATAAAAGTAATCTGTGGTCATTGCCTTAATCTCTGGGTCCAGATGGCGTTAAGGTCATCATTGTTTATTTGATTGTGTAATTACAAGGAAATTTATGAGAACATTTTCTAAATATCTGGCTGGTCATTAAATAATATCTCAATCAGATCCTTGTTTTGTAAACAAGACATCTTTATGATAGAATATTATTGAAAAAATATATCGGTTAACTTCATAGATTCGGACATAATTGTGCCTTTCTCGTGGCAATAAACAACTGTCGACTTAGGAAGATACGATTCTCTCCAAAATTAGTTTAATTTAAGTGTGGTGTGGCTAAAATTCATGTAACAACACGATAGCATAGAACGTAAAGAATATTTTAGTAATGAAAATGAAATAGTTAATTTGTATAAGACCATAGATTTAATTAAATTTTTTATGACCGACTGATTTCGCTTAGCCTAAGCATCATCAGAGTACAAATTTAAACTAAACAAAAAATACAAAGTTTGCGGTTATATATACATACAGAGGAATAACATTTAAAAGTAAAACAAAGGAACAGAGAGAAAGAGACAGATAATATGAAATGATAAAGGGAAAACGTCAACTGGGAAGGTGATTAAAGAATAATTAGAAATTTTATTAGTTTACAAGAAATATACCTAATATTGGACTACTGGACAAATTTACCTGATTATTAAGAATATATTCTCTAATCATCTTATTGATAAAGATCATACCTTCAACAAAAGCGCCGGTGTTCTTTATGATCATGGCAACATATTAAATAATTTAAAAGCAAAAGAAATAAAGAAAGACATTATAATCCAGTTTTTAGGTATATTTCCCGTAAACTCCTAAAATTTCACATTATTCTTTTATCACGTTCTCAGTTGACGTTTTGCGTTTTTTGTTTTATATTATCCGTCTCTTTCTCTCTGTTCCTTTTTTATAATTTTAAATGTTATTCTTTTGTTTTCTTTCGGATCACTTCTTTTTAAATTTTATGTTGTGTTCTCCCCCTGTATGTATGGGTAAATATAATTACACACTATGTATTTTTTGTTTAGTTTAATTTTGTTCCCTGATGATGCTTAGGCTAAGCGAAATCGGTCGGTCATAAAAATTTAAATAAAATCTGTCGTCTTATACAAAGTTATTATTTCATTTTCTTTAAATAGTTGTAGAATTAATAAACACAGTTAAGGGAGTTGATTGACATCATACAAAAGCGTAACGCGCGTTAATTGGGGCACCATACATAACTGCTGTCAACGCCCCGTTCAGAATAGGACATCATAACTGAATTGCTAACCTTAAAACAAACGCTAACCGGTAGTAGTCGCCTGCAAGTTTTATTAGAAGGCCGATAACGTGGCGAGATGAACTTAGTTTGGTCGTAACCCCGTGACGTTAACTGCATGTTTTAGTTCGGTTTTATGTACAGATGGGAATAGACCCGGGGACTCGGTACTCGGTAATGCACTGCAGGTTGAATTATACAACGCATCCCGGAGAGAGTTTACTTCTAACTTTAGGCATTGAAAAGTGTTACGGCGCAGAATAGCCGCCTGACTTTTAAACATGCGCAAAAGATAATATCAGAGAAAACTCGTGGTTCTTACAGATCCACTTATATTTTAAATGCCCTCTCGGTAGCTCTAGCAGATAGAACGGGTTTTTCGTGTTTGAAATTCGTTTATGTCGTTCTAGAGAAGACCTTCTTTGTTAAAGTGGGGAGTTTCAAAAGGGGCCTATTACTGGACAGGGTTCTTTTGACTCGGTGCAACTACCTCCAGCCTTGATTCACGGTCCAATATTAACTGATTGTCTCCCCGCCACTTTCTGGCTTTTCAGGGAGGCCAATAAACAAAAAAATAACTCCATAACAAATAGATTTTAATCAGCGCGAAAATTCAAAAATCATAAGTCAAGTGCTACATAACAAAAAGTTAAAAGAGGTTGTTCTGCAGAAAGGAACATATCACTTGCTGAAAACATGAAATATTCAAATATAGCTACAAACAATCACTAAATCGTCACCGTAAAGGCAAAAGGACTGAAGCGCCATTTTGCGAAGTTTACACCAGACACTATAAAAGTTTTTTTGTTTTACCATAAAATTCATAAGTCTTCAGGACCTGGTTGGATTTTGAAAAAAAAAGTTAACACAGATAAATCAATGCTCTCACTGAGTTAACCTGAAGCGACAAAAAGATAAAAAAGTCCCAAACTTGTATCGGTTAAGTCAAGTCTTCTCCCAAATGGTAAATATATTTTAGATGACTGAAGGGCAACAAAAGTTTTCAGAATCCAACATGAGTCGGAGCGTTTGACGCAAAAAAAAACTAATCAAAACTGCAAATTTAACTCATTTTGGACCATAGTGTCGCTTCAGCCCTTTTGCCTTTCCAGCGACGATATATTATTTTATATGAATGAAATGTGTTATGACACATTCATTGAACAAAAGTTATTTTGGGCAGGCTGTGTTTGAACCCGCGACCTCTGGACTCGTAGTCGAGCGTCTTACCACTCGACCACGGAGGTTGCCAAACACAGCCAAAGTCATTTCAAGCAACATTTCGATTCTAAAAGGTGTTTTTTTCGCCAGGACTATATTAAGAGTATCTACCACTTTAGAACGTACCACAAAATTATTTATCAAATAACATATAAATCTAGATTTTTAGTTAATTGATTAGCAACCGAGGAACTTAAACGCTCGGCATCGGAGGTCGTTGACTACTTTTATTGAAGACATTTAAACCTAGAAAATTAATTAAAGTCTAGAACAAACTAAATCATATCAAAGTTGACTGAGCGCCTTCTACCCTCTCTGGGTGTCATTGGCTGATTCACTGACCCGGAGAGAGAGTAGGTACCTAATTCAGTAAGTGGCCACTTTTCCTTTGGTTGTGTTTAATCTGTGTTCATCTATTCAAACATGTACCGTGCGTATTTTGTAGTTCGGCTCCCGGTTTATTCCCGGCCCGCTCTAGGAGAAACAGGCGCCTGTAGAAGGAAACAGAATAAGCAAATAAATAATACGGAAGAGCAGTGCAACCAACACAAAAAGTACACTAATGGGAAACAACAAACCATTCGTACCGATGCGAGAGTTCGTGGAAAACCATGCAAGACACGTGTCAATTTATTATTTCTAATTATAAAACTCTTAATTCGTGGTGGAACTCCATTTTAATGATTTTAATCTTGGAAAAACAATGTACGGAGGGAGAGCTAATTATTTTTACCCAACCTATACAAACTTGCGATAAATCACTTTACGGGTTTTTACGTCGTACACCATGAGAGAGAAAAGGAACAAAAAAAATATCACACCGCTTTTATGTACTGTAAGGATGATCTTGGTCTCCCGCGTCTCCGGGGACTCCGCCCACACAAATCATATGCGACTAAACTCGACACAACTAAACGGTTTTTTAGGTTTTATGCCAAATTTTTGTTGATAACAATACTGTGAAAAAGGTGGTTATACGAATAAACAAAAACATTATCCCCCTTACTTATAAACGAGGTGTAAATGTAACGCGTGTTATAAGGTCGGAATAGCGATAAACTTGCTTTAAAACCACGGCTTATCTGTCTAATTTAATGGCCTACGTCCGGTGTAACTAAACCAACACTAAGTCGGCGCGTAAAAATCTAATGAGTAAGACGGTAGTCGACATGTGCTATGAATGTATGTATAAATACCCTAGCCCTAGTCATAGCCACTCCCAGGTCCGTCGAGTCCGGCAAAAATCATCAAAAACTGACTACACTACCTTGAATAGGTCTAAGTACTCTATGTACTCTAAGATTTTAATAATACCAATTTTTAACTCTCAGAAGTTAATAAAACTACCTGAATGCATTTTTGAATGTTATTGTAAAGCCGCCTCTGTCGGCAATAAAACAAAACCCAAAGTCACAGATGTTCACTATGAGACTTAATAAGCGTCTATTCCGGACACTAAATAGTATGATGCCCGTCATAAGGTGAAACCGGCCAGGTCTTAAATAAAAAAATACGAGTAGTGGAATAAAGTTAAAAATTTAGTGTTATTAAAATGACGTTTCAATTTAATTTAGTGTATGCCATTCCGTGACTACTTCTGATATAATTAACTCTGCCGTTTGGATATCTGTGATTTATCCGAAACCGTTAATAATAATATTTGGATGATTTGTATTGATATAAAAAAATCACTATAAGGGCGTTCTACAGATCTTATTTTTTAGTTGGTATTAATATTTATTTTAAGAGAAAATATACAGGAACATACTTACCTGGCAGGTCCCCTCAAATATACACACTTATAAACTTAAAATTATAATTTTTATTTATTTATTCTTTTTCCGATTTAGGGCATGACAGCAAATTTAAAAATGGACTTTTTGAATTTGTCGTACAATACAGGATTTGGTTAAAATTTCTATATCTAAAGGTGATTCGTCGAGAAACAGATTATGTTGAGATTCTTCTAATGAATTTGAAACCGTTATAACTCCGTTTTTGTAATATTCTAGTGTAATGCTTATTTTTTATAATTTGAAATTTAATTAATGTTATTTTATGAACTAGTTGTGTTAACCCTTAAAAAACTCACAGGATGTAAATTGACGTGCCAAAAAAAAGTGGCTTTAATCCACTTATTCAAAAAATGGAATAATATATGCTTAAACGCATTAAGGGTAGGTACTTTATTAGGTAAGGATTAGAAAAGATTATTTTTTAGATTTGATAATTTCGAATGATATCAGTTGCAAATTTGAAAAGTTCTCATTCGTACGGTCGTACGTACTCGCAAAGTAAATATTTTGTGTTTAATTCTGCTACTTTGCTTGATGCATTACTGTGACAACTGTTTCTGCATTCAAAGTCATCTTCAAGAGATGACTGAACCTAATATGTAATAACATTTATTTAATTATTTTTAAATATTTCCTAATTGTGCTCTACAAACTAACCACAAAAACTATTAATTATTCCAGTATAAAGTTACTGTTTTCATTGTATTAATTTCATATGAATAACAGAATAAATTGACTGAAAGCTTATTATTCTGTTGAATAATATTTTTTCTGGTCATGCCTCGAAAACATGATTTAGTGTGTGCATATTATATTGCTTTCAATTACAAGTAATTACACTCGATTAAGATATTATCCACGGTACATTGCGTGCCGTTATTGTTTTATTATTATTGCAAATGATATACAATCGGACAGTTTAAAATAATGGACGATGAATGCATTTAATAATATTTTATTTAACCCTTTATTTTATATGCGCTTATTACGAACCTTTGTCGATTTAACTACACGTTAAAAATGTTGACAATGATAAATGCATACAGCGGACTACTTATTGAAAAAAAAAATGCCCGAGTACTAATTTGGTATTTAATTAAGGTCTCTAAATAAAAACAACATGTTTATTGAAACCTATTAATTTATATAGAGTTAATAGAATTGTAGAAAAAAATCAGTAACATAAAATACTTAAACCGAATATAAAAAAGTCACATTATTCAATTATAAAGTCGGAAGATAAATTTAATATCTTACTATGAAAAAAATGGAAATCATTTATCTGTCCATTTTATTTTTTTGCAATATCGCACCCGATAGTAAAATGCATGTGTTAAAAATGACGTTAGTACAAACCTTCGTCGATTCGACGAAGCGCGTGCTTGAACACGCTGTTTCGATGAATTTGATGAACGAAAAAGATACACCATTTTTTGGTAAGATACATGAGATTACAAAAAGTTAAAAGTTTTACACCTGAGAACTCATTAAAAAAATACAATAATTGTGTTTTTGCGTAGTCGATTTGACGAAGGTTTATAATCTGGGGTTAAGACATTTATGTTTAAGCCGTCTTACTTATAAACGCGGTGTAAATATTAAACGATCGTATAAGATCGGAATAGTGAAAAACGTTACTTATAATAACGGCGTAAAATTTTTGCGGCCTTATGCATTCGTTTAAGTAGCTGTCAGTTTATACCTCCTGTAGGGCTAGTTTAGTGTCAGAATAGCCGGGCAAAACGATAAAGATGGCTGACTTTTTAGACATTTTTTCACGAGGTTTAGAAAATATACACACGATACGTCCACATCGCGCAGCCAAAGTGTACAAAAAACGGTACGATCCATTTGCAACTTTATCGGAGCAAGAATTTAAATCAAAATATAGATTCAACAAAGTTAATATGAAGCTATTAATCGATTTGGTCAGGCCAGATTTGGATGGAGATAGGCGGGGTGGAAAGATATCCGCGGATCTCCAAGTTCTTTGTGCCATAAGATGCTGGGGCCGAAATGAGGTAAGATCGTATTTATATATATAATTTGAAACAAATGTGCGAAATTGATACCCAAATCAGGTTTCAATAATTGGTATTTTTTTACAGATACAGGATGACTGCGCTGACATACACGGATTCAGTCAGCAAACGATGTCTCAGATTTGCAAACGAGTTGCGACTGCTTTTGCAAAAAAAGCTCCACAGTACATAAAAATGCCCCTCAGCTTGGATGAGCAGCAGTCTACTGCCAGAGAGTTTTTAAAATAAAACGTTTTCCAGGAGTAATGGGTGCTATTGACTGCACCCATATTAAAATACGAAAAGTCGGAGGTGATGCCGGACAATACTACATAAATAGGAAGGGGTATTACTCCTTAAATGTCCAGGTTTGTAAAGTGAAACATACCTCAACATGGAGTATGTCAGTAGAACCTTTGTTTTAATACCAACATTCAATGTATGAATTCATTTCAGGTGGTGTGTAATGCCAATCTGAGGATCATGGATATAGTTGCTCATTGGAGAGGCAGTACACATGATGCTCGCATTTTCCGAGAGAGTTCCATTAAACAAAGGTTTGAAGATGGAAACTTCAACGGACGACTCTTAGGAGACGGAGGTTATGGCTGTACGCCATTCCTGTTCACCCCGGTCAGGAATCCAACAAACTCCAAAGAAGTGGCGTACAACAGGGCACAGATAGCTACTCGCAACACGGTGGAGAGATGTTTCGGAGTGTGGAAACAGAGGTTTCGTTGCCTACTGCGAGGTATGGCGGGGTCTCTGCCTACCATCAAGACAACTGTTGTTGCCCTTGCAGTACTCCAATGTCTTGCCGTCGATCTGAATGATCCTCATCTAGGTAACTAAACAATTTATAATATTATCTTATGCTTTCATATATGTATAATATTATTGAAGTAGAGGTTACTAGCGATTCCTACAAACCTCTGTGCCGGCCAGCTAGTGTTATGTACAATTCAAAAGCATTGTATGGATGTAGCGTCTAGACAATCATTGTAAATGCCGATGGAAGTGTCTTTAGATATTACTTACATATTATGAGTTGTGTACATACTAATAAAAAGCTTTTAATTTTGAATAGATGACGGTGAGGAATGTGACGACGGTGCAGTACTGGCTACTGACGCAGAAGTGGAAATATCTGAACACTTCGAAGACAACATGAGTGGAAATGCCTGTAGGCAAGTGTTCATTCGAGAACGTTTTTGAATCATAACATGCCCATGTATTTATTCAATCAATAAATGCTCCATTCAACACCCACCTGTGTATTTCAGTTATTATGTATTACATTAAAAAAAAAAAATTTGCAATGTAGGGAAAAATAAAGAAAATTACAATAACAGAATAAAGTAATGAAAAAGATTTAATTCCTATTGGTTTACAGCAAAACATTCAAGACACAAAGACCAGCCTTCGTAATAGAAAGAAAAGTAAACATACAATCCCATAATGTGTTTTGTTGATAACTCACTAACATCATTCGTTGTATGATTTATTTGAAATAAATAAATATGTAGGTGCAACAAAAAAAAATAGCAAAGGAATAAAGCAACGACAACTTTAAATTTATTTTGTTTACAGCAAAACATTATACACAAAACATTAGACACAAATACTAACTTACTGCTTATACATATAACATTACAATTTATCATTTTTTTCCCTTAATAACTTTAACTCAAGTGTATGTTTCTCTTCTATGCACCTCTTCGTAAGCTCTGATTCCTCTTCCATTAATCTTATTTTGGCTATCATCGTCTCCTTAGATTCCTCTTCCATTAATCTTATTTTGGCTGTCATCGTCTCCTTAGATTCCTCTTCCATTAATCGTATCTTGGTCTTAGATTCATCTTCTATTGATTTAAATCTCTTTTGATACTCTTTGGATATCATTTTTTTTGTTTCTTCGAAGAGCATCATTTTTAGGTGGTTGTCGTAAAGGCAATTTTGCTTTCTGAAAAACAAAAAAAAAAAACCTATTGAGAAAAAATGTATTACGGATGTAAAACTTTCAATAATCACTTTGTGATTTGACATAATAATACATTCTTGTTTAACATATAATTTCTCTACAAACAATAAAGTGTACTTTATAAATAAATGAATTATCCAGATATACCTACTTTAGTGCATTTATTTGTGGGTGTTGGGCGCGGTGTAGTTGTTATGGTGTGGTGATGTGATGAAGATGGTAAATCATCAGCTTCACAGTTCGATATGTCCTGTAAAACCTGAAAAGTACACTTATAATATATTATTTATATCAACGTGATATGATGCCTAAAAAAGAATAGACTATTTGAGCATTAACGCAAACGCACCTCAGTATGTGACTTCTTTGTAGTTGAGGTGGGGGTTGGATCATCTGCATCTGCTGTTTGGCTGCTTGATTCTGTCTCCTGCTAATATAAGTTAATGATTATGTCTAACTGAAAAGTTACTGCTTTCAAAATTACTAATAATTTGATCCCAAAACAATGTTCATTTAGCTTACAAGTATGTTTACTTCCTCAAAAGATAACATCCTAGGTATGGAGTGTGGCAATTGCTTCTCAGATGATTCCTTCTGTAATAATATAACAAATCATTAACTAATTCATCTGCAGGCTTAAAAAGCAAGCTTTTACAACTTTTATAAAGTAATCTCCACTAACTTTAGCCTCATAACATACCCTAATTAGGGATGCCATAGTTCCACTGGATTCGGACAGTTAGAACTCCTATGTGATATACACATACATATTTTTTAAATGATGCCAACTTAAAGAATATTATTTAAAAGCATATGCTAGGATATTAACCTTGGATTGGTTTTGGAAAATTGCATCACTGTCGAATACGTTTTCGTCAACGGTAAATTCGTTCGGCAGCATTTCAATGAGGTCGTAGTCCTCTTGCGATGGACTCGCCGGTTTCGGCCCACCGCCTGTCGCTGTCACCTCTCTCCTGTAGTGGCTAACTTTGGACTTACATGCCAACTTCATTGTCTTCCACTGTCCTTGAAGTTGGCTTAGGTCTCTGTCGCTAACGTTCAAAGCATTGAATCTGAAAAATAGTACATCATTAATGAAGTGGCATACCACAATGACCATTATCATAATGTAACCGCGTGTCGAATACTAAACCTAATATACTGTACTGTCGGTTAACTCACTTTATCCAAATAGCTTTCCAAGCTTCTCTCTTGGCATTTAAGTTGTTCGTTTTGGAACTCCTGTCTTCCACAATATGGAGATTCTCCATGACGCACTGTCTTAACAACGCCTTGAACAAAAACAATCATTATCAAATAAATATAGGTACTAATTTCAAACAAACATAAGAAAACATTACAGCCAAGATGAAAGACCAACAAACCTTTTCAACGTCACCCCAATTCTTGTTCCTTATCCTCTTCTTTTGGTTTTTCATGTTAATTTGAACACTGTTATCACTGGTAGCATTGTTAGCCATCGTGCGCGGCAATAATATTATGACATCTGAAGAAACGTGAAGTTAGCAACGGGACGCAAAATGCGAAAGTTACCGCGATTTTCAGGTTTGGAACAAAGTGATGCCAGTAAAAAAAAATCATAACTGTTAAACCATCGGAATAGTTAGGCTCGGCTTAAATATTTTTATAAGTAAAGATTTTTACGGTAGTAGTGTTAAGCTCTACTACCGGACTAACTATACGATTGGTTAGGAGGCGCTTAAGCAAATCTAATAAGTAAGACGGAAGGTCATTAAGAATAATTTAGTCATTTGATTTCTTTCGAATGAAGTTAAGGTTAAGAAAGAATTTCAAAATAAAAAAATATTTTAATTGATTTTCCACAAATAAGAAAAACATAGCTTACGTCTGGCAAATAGCCATACCCACAACACATTTCTGTCACCTGAGAACTCATTAAAAAATACAATAATTGTGTTTTGGCGTAGTCGATTCGACGAAGGTTTATAATCTGGGGTTAAGACATTTATGTTTAAGGTCTTTGGGAATAATTTAGTCATTTGATTTCTTTCGAATGACGTTAAGGTTAAGAAAGAATTTCAAAATTAAAAAATATTTTGATTGATTTTCCACAAATAAGGAAAAAAATAGCTTACGTCTGGAAAATAGCCATGCCCACAACACATTTCTGTCAGTTTATTTCTTCATTGTAAAATGTCTGTTTTAATAAATAAAATTCCTTGACCATTTTTTTAATGTCTATTATATTAATACTAAGAGAAAAAATATTTTAACGAAGCAATGACAAAAATAGGACAAAATATACATAAAAAAGAACATTCAAATCAAAGCCAAGGTCAAGTCAAAGTTTTGGTAGAGTCGTAAAGAATGTCAAAAATCATTTAGACTGGTACCAAAAATTTCAAGGCTGTGGCTTGAGTTAACAATTCTCGCCATTCTGGACACTGGAGAAAGATACCCATAATTGATAGAGTGATGATTGAGGAACAGCAATTCATTGTTATATTATATTCTTAGACATGGGGACCGCTAGCGGCCTCCATGTTTTTCACATCTCCGTCATTTGAATGTAACGTCCTCCGGTCGAACAGTTTCTCGAAATGAGAAAACTCGCTTGGCGTGAAATCTTTATTTCAAATTCATCGTACTTACCATAAACGGTGCGACCCAGTTTCGTGTTTTGATTCGGTTTTACTTTTACTCCACGCACTTGCTTTTGGGGTATCATGTTGCTCTACTCGACAGGTAATCCTCGCTTTGCCTAATTCACGAAGTTTCGTTTAGTTTTGTTTTATTTTTTTAAAATACAAAATACAATTGATTCTTACCGCATTGTAATTCCAAGAGTTAATAAGTTCGTTGTGGGAAACTAATCTCACAACGAGTACAGTTTTATTTTTTTTATTAATAATTTCTCAGTGTATACTTAGTTACCACAAAGACACGTCACAATGTTATTGATACTTACGGGATATTGCAGGAAGTACCCGCTAGACGTTAACCAGCGATTCCTGAACTGATTTGGAGTAAAAAATGTCGATGGCGTTTCGGTCTCCGGTGACATGTTTTTTCAATTAAAAACAAACAACAACCCAAAATTCCATAAAGCAATCTCTTTGTGGTTTTGACATCATACCAAAATAAAAGATCACTTTGTTTTAAACCACGAATTAATTATGTTTTAACGCCTAAACTATTATACTGTGTAAATATATTAACTAGTAAATATAATGTTATATTTATTTTTGCCCTGACGAAGCTTGACCTAAGCGAAACCGGTTGGCATCAAAACATAATAAACTCTGTCGCCACTTGTCACTCGAGAAACCGCCCGCCCCACGCCCCGGCCTCGTACTGTCAAATGGTGTGTGTAGGAGTAATAATTTTCCTCAGGGCCTTTTTCGTCTTTGGGGATGCTGTCTGGAAGGTATTTTTGAAGAAAGGTGGGAGTGAACCTGGGTCTTGAAGAGATCCATGTTGTACGAGTGAAATCATTCCACAGTCGAGCTGTTAAACCCAAGAACGAGTCGTAGAAGCGACCCGTTCTCATGTGTCGAATAGTGGGTCTCTTGTGCAGTATTCACATGAACCTTTCCATACCTGAAAATAAATCAAACTTACGATCTAGAAGTCAACAACGATCCATCCTCAATAGACTGAAGAATAATTTCTTCTCCCTTTTTTTAACTCTTAAAATATGTTTGAAAGTCACAATGGGTAAAAAGATGGCGAAAGCGAACGCTAGTTTTAGGCGACGGATTATATCGATTATATATAGTTAGTTATAAGATAGAGCCTAGGAATTAGGATTTGTACAGCGTCCTTGAGGTTATCTTTTACTAAAACGGCGTCATACAAATTATCCAAATATTATCATTATTATAACTAAGGGTACTTAAGTATTACGATTATAGTATTATAGGGCAATTTGTATGAAGCTGGATACCGTTAGTTAACAAATAACCAGTATTAACAAAATGGGAAAACACGAAGTTAACGGTGAGCCCTTTGTATCAGTTGCGAGTGTGTTACGTGTACGGTATTTTCTGAAGGGTATCGACCTAGAAAACGTTTAAGTACTGTGTCACATGCTAGCTCTTCATCCATTGATCGACCTTTAGCGGCCATTAAGCAATAAAACACATCACAGAGTCTTGGTTTGGAGATTGTTAAATTGCACACATTATAATATTACATATTTGAGTAATTGTTAATTAATCTATTGTGTTCTCTTTGTTTCAGGTAATTTGAATTACTGCTTACTGAACACGATAACTTTGTTTGCTGAACAATATATGCACGTCAATACGGTGAGTTCTTTTTATTAAATAACACTCTGAAGCTGCGATAAAACACCGAATGTGTTTTCAGCTTCAGGTAAATTTTGAAAATAGTGAACTGTAAAACGATAAAACTGTACTAATTGATGGAAGTGTCTAATTATGGTTGTGGACAGATTAAGGAGTAAAGGAAGTAAGGAAACCAATTCACTCACCGATGAAATTGATGTTTGAAGCTCTTGATTCTTCTTCTTACACAACGAATCACAACACTCAACTCAATTTTACTTTAGGAAAACAACTAAACGACGACCAAGCGAGACATCAACGAACGAACAACTTCATATTATATTATTTGAAGATCAAAGCAACAAACCGACGAGCAACACATTTTTCACCAAACTCTTCTGTTTCTTGATTGTCAGTTGTTTTTTAACACAGTGTTGTTGAGTAAGAAATCGAATAGCGAAATGGCGGAATAGGTAGGAGCTGGATGAAAAACAAGAAGGTGAGAACCTAACAAATTATTTATTTGAAATCCAACACCCGCGGATTCGAGTTTTAGTATTTCGTTTAATCGATCCCACCGATTCAAGGGAACCGAGTATCGCGTAAAGAGGTCATATTACACAAAGGAGCGAAAATTGATATCTCAGATACGGAGAGGGGGAGGGGGGTTCACGCAACAGAATTTGGCCATCTCCGAAAGAGGGAGATGAGTCGACTGATTTTTCTTTTTCTTCTCTTTTAACACTGTTGGTGTGTCATTGATAATAATCAAAATGAATCGATACGCGGTCATTAGGCATTATGTTTTCATACGTTCAAATGAATTATTATGTAACAATATAATTTCTAATGTGATGTGATGTGAGTACGTGTAACATTCTAAAATTAAAAAATACGTTATTTTTGTTTTTAAAACATACAATGAATTTATGCCGCCGTTCTCACAGTTGTTGGTGGAGTAATGTTCATCATAGTTGCCTTCCAAGCATATGATCGTAGTTCAATTCTTGCCCAAGGAAATTTAAAAAAATATATCTTCGAAGACTGCAAATATGTCTTGGAAATCCAAAACGCTACGAACTTATGTATCAATCCATCACAGCCGTACACACTTATACGAGTATATATATATTTATTTTTATATGAATACCGCACAAGAGTCTCAACTGCTCCCAACCGTCTAGAGCCAGTGAGACTATGGCATCCCCAAATAGGGCGTGTTGTGAGGCTGAAGGTAGTGGGGAGGGGAAGGAGATTGGGAAGAGGAAGGTTGGGAAGTACCTGGCTATTCAGATCTGGTCACCAAACACGACTAAAGCCATTTCAAGCAACGTTTCGATTCTGAATGGTGGTCTTTCACCAGGGCGATACTTGGAGTATCTACCACTCTACCATATATGCACTATGCAGTCAGGGGCGCCGCTACTATAGATGTTATTATAAAATATTTTTTAAATTTATTAATTTTTCAAGTACAACAAAACGCATACACTACAGTCTAATTCTCTATTTTCAATATTTTTCATCTGCCATCTGAATTGTTCAAATTCAATTATCATCCCTTATTTCGTCTACTACCCCTTCGCAGCAGACTTTTCCAGCTCCGTGGCACAGTGGGCCACATGCAGCCGAATCGATACCAGCCGGCGGTCATTGCCCCCTGGGGTATCTCTTCTACCCCCCGCACTGGGAAACTTTTCACCGTAACAAACGAACACTGTTCACTGTTATTACACGGATCTGGAATCTACATTTATAGCGGTCCCCTGGGGGCATTTAGATGTATGTACAACAACTAGTAATGGTCCAAGGTCACGCAATTCGCACGGATTGGCGTGAGATTTTGTTTGTAATGTGGTCCAAATAAAATACGAAATATTGTGTAAATGTTATATGCGAAATATTTTGTTGTTTGAAATTGATTTTTGTGTGTTTGAGTAGGAATTAATAGTTGCTTGTTGGTTAGAAGCTGGGTGGGTCAAAGCGTCGAGTTCCCACATAGGCGTCCCTTCAGCATTCAGCGTCCTAGCAACATTTTCCGCTTATAATCATGGTAATATGATGAATTGTAATATTGTCGAGTTATTCGTAACCACGCAATATTTGTATCTATAATTTTGTTTACCAAACCTTGAAATATACCCTCTAATGTGAGGAATTCTAGGAAGAACTTTTAAGAACGGTTTAATTAACGATCACGCCGTTTCTCCGCAGGGGTAGGCAGAGAGGCCGGACCGCCATACAACTCTGTCTTGGCACACACTTCTTGCTTCATTCACATTAATACATCGTCTCATACATACTCTTCTGTTATTCTGACTCTTCACATGACCCGATTCAAGTATTCGATTTACTTGATCGTGCCATGTATTCCTCGGGCGTCCTCGACTTCTTCTTCCATTCACTTTCGCATTATATATTCTATAGCTTTGGTTTTAGTTCTTTTTACTGTCTCAAAAGTAGATGCACAGTAAGAAACAATCAGTTTTTCAATGTTTTCTGGCGATTTCTCTTTTTTATTAGAGGATTAATTAGTGTGCCGTAAACGACTGCTCCACGTGGACTGTTTGATTTGAAAATATTTAAACACGTGACATCACACAGGCCTCAGGTAATTTACTGCTTGATTAAGTAGGTGATTTTGGGAGCAAACCAGATACAATATGGCTGATTTAGAAAATCTTTATTTTTTCTTACTACGACTAAAAGCTATGAAAATTCATCTCCCCCAAATAGATCCCCCTTTTTATGGACGAGGGAGTGGTGCAATGTAAGGGCGGGCGAGGAGGTTGTGTATTCTTCTCGTGGCTTGGCCATTTCGCCCCAAGGCGTCAATTCACGGAAGTTTCGTATAAAATTATTTTTAACTTTGGTCGGAATTAAAAGAAAATCGTTTTTAACCGATTATCAGCAGAATGAATGGAGTTCTCCCCATAGCACGTTATCGAGGTGAACTTATCTAGTGGCAAGTAGTATTTGTTTTTAAATAATTTGATATTTATAATAACATCAATAAAAAATATTTGAAATAAACACTAAAACATTATTGAATAACTCATTCTCTTCAGGGTTTTTTTTTCGAGTGTTTCCGAAAAACCTTATTACCTACTTTTTTCTCTATGCAGTTTCCAAGAATGGAAAGAAAGAAAATAATGCAAAGCTGATGTAAGCGTAAAGAATAGGATTAAGAAAGGAACGTTTAGATAGTTTTGGCAAGTTGAGCGAATGAACGAAGAAATGAGTGTGAAAAGAATATATGACTCGAAAGTGAATGGAAGAAGAAGTCGGAGACGTCCGAGGAAAACATGGCATGATCAAGTGAATCAAATACTTGAGTCGGGCTACGTTACGAATCAGAATAACAAAAGAGTATGTTTGAGACTATGTATGAATGTCAATGAAGCAAGGAGTGTGTGCCAAGACAGAGTTGTATCACGGCGCATCATCTCAGCCCACCTCTGCAAGGAAACGGCGTGAAGGTTAGTTAGTTAGTTTCTAAAAAATGTATGAAACTTGTATTTTGAAAAGGTGTTTTATATTTTCGCAGAAAGCAATCACTCTGTGGTTTGACATGTTTAAAGAAATGAAAAAATAACTTTGTTAAGACCGCGGATATTATTATTCTATTGTTTTCTCATTGTTCTGTTATTTTATATTTTGTTCTCCCTCTGTATGTATAAATAACCGCACACTTTGTATTTATTTTTTTAGTTTTAATTTTGTACCCTGATGATGCTTAGGCTAAGCGAAACCGATCGGTCCAAAAAATAAAATAATACTCGTGGTCTTATGTAGAGTTTTTATTTTATTTTTTAAACTGTTTTCGATCGGCTTATGATATCAGGTTTGATCCGGCCACGTGGCTCTGATGCAATCCGATGTAGATGTAAAAAAAAACTAACCGGCAGTAGTTTCTTTTGAAGTTTCCAGTATCTATACCCGAAACGCTTGCGCCGGCGTTGCATGTGTGCCAACAGATTTGGTAAATAATTTCCCGAAGCGGAATGCACATAACCGGATTAGTAAACCATTGCGTCATTTTTCCTCGTATTTCCGGGAAAACCGGGCTTGTTTGGTCGATGCTACGGCATTGGATTTTCACGTAAATATTTTACGAAATATCTGCAATAGGGCATTAACCCCTGCGCCATGGTTACGTGTGATGCATCTTTTTTCGTCGTGGTATTAATCCGCAACTCGGAGCAATAATATACCAGGAGGTAGCGCTGGTGTAGTCGGTATTGATGATTTTGCCCGACTGGGGCGCGGCTTGTGCTAGGGTATATTTATACATCCATTCATAGCACAAGTCGACATAATGTGCTTGTTTATTTGTATAAAACCACTTTTTTACAGTATTGCTATAAACAAAAATGTGGGATATCGTCAACGCGAAGCTACCTCCCATGTGTCAAAAACGCAATTGTTCAGGATGAAATTAAAAACTGACTTTTGAGAGTTACAGATTGTTTTTTGAGACATCAAAAAATACGGCAGTTTAAGATGCAATAATGTATTTTCACCAATAAAAACATTGAAACTTGAAGTACAAATTGAAATTCTACGCAATGTCATATTTAACTCATTTTTGTAAAATTGACCACGTGGGAGGTATTTTTCCGCTGAAGACGATATAACTAAAAAAACCGTTAAGTTCTGTCCTGTTATACGCAACAGAGACGCGGAAAGCACTTACCCATATTTATAATAATAATAATATTTGGACGATTTGTACGAAAAATCACCTCAAGGGCGCTGTACAGATCTTACTATCATTAAAGCCAATTCCTAGTTTAGATAAGAAAATATACAGGAACATACTTACCTGGCAGGTCCCATCAGATAGACACAATTATTAACTTAAAATTATGATTATTATTATTATACATATAAATATATATATATATTTTTTTTGATTTAGGGCAATTAAAGAATAGACTTTTGAATTTGTCATTCAGTACAGGAATTTTAAACAAGTGATTTGTGAAATATCCTACTTATTTGGCGAAAAATAACAAAGAAAGACTAAAACACGTCAGGCAGCTGCGAAAGCGCCGAAATATCTAACAGGTTATATGCGCAGCAAAAAGAACTAACGAACAAATAAAAATATTGTAATTGATGATTGTATTGAATTGACAAAAGGCCGCCTCTCTCTCAGTAAAAAAAACATTTGTTGGCCGGGTTCGCAGTCGGTCGAGATCGACACAGTTACCGGGCCGGCGGTCGAGAAAAAACATGTGGCCAATGGTCATCAAAGCATGACCATTCTCGTCATGCACTGCATTTAAAAAACTGATATTTGAAGATTAAAATATTTTCCTAAAAATCGAAATTACGTCGAAACTAGTCACTTTCAAATTATTTAGAGTTTATTCACTTAACCTATACACAACAACGGTAATTTTAGTGTAATTTTAAAGAAGTTATTTGTAAAATATCCTACTTATTTGGCGAAAAATAACGAGAAAGACTAACACACGCCAGGCTGCTCCGAGAGCGCCACCATATTGTGTGAGAACTTGTCTTATCTCTTTCTCTCTCGCGGTTCACGACGTTAAAGCCCGGAAAAAGTGATTTATCGTAAATCTGTATAGGTTAGCTCTCTCCCCATATATATTCGTGCTCAGATCCGCAATGTGGTGGATCAGTGCTCACCAAAGTGGGGTGCGCGAAGGGGTTTTAAAGGGTACCCGCCGCTAGATAATACAGCCAAACGTGGCAGCAGCCGAAGAAATTTCAAACGTCATTCCGAATGTCCCCGCATTAGTGTCGCATCACAAGCAGTTCCACCCTTCGTATTATTAGATGATCGATCTTCATCACTCGTATATGGGTGTGTAATAACATAATATCGTCGCTGAACTCAAAAGGGCTAAAGCGACACTTTGGTCAAAAATGAGTTAAAATGGAGTTTTGATCAGCTCTTTTTTTCTGCATCGAATGCTCTGACTCTCGTTTGATTCTGAAAACTTTAGTGGCCCTTCAGACATCTAAAATATATTCAACATTTGGGAGAAGGCTTGACTTACAAGCTTGGGACTTTTTTAGCTTTTTTCGCTTCAGGTAACTCGATGAGAGCGTTGAGTTACCTGAGTTATTTTTTTTTTCAAAATCCCATCAGGTGCTGAAAACCTATGAATTTTATTGTAAAACAAAAACAAAAAACTCTAAAGCGGTCTGGTGTAAACTCCCAAAATGGCGCTTCGGCCCTTTTGCCTTTCCGGCGTCGGTATGTATAATATTATTTAAAGAAAATTATTCTGTTAACATCTGAAATTAAAATTGACTAGTGATAAGTATCACGTCATAAATGTTGTGTTTTAAACAAATTCTGCATAAATGCGTATTTTTAAAAAGCTTTGTGTTTTAATTTCGTTTTGCATTATTGCATTTTTACATGAAAGGCTTTAAAATTGCTATATGTAATGAACTAAATAACCGACCCCCCCATCCTAACCCACCCCTAAGGGTAAAATGCTAACACTTAGCTGTCATAAGGGGTATATTGTGAATCTAAGTTTGTTGAACACTAGTATTTATTCAAAATCATCATAACTCCAGATCTGGAGATTACGTATTTAATAATTCCGTAATCATCATTTACACAAATAGGATACAATATTTTAAGGTATTTCTATCGTGGTGTTGATGCTAATAGGTCATGGCTGTCGTCCAATGATGATTAATGATTACCCATCCTGCTCCAAACAGTCACAACACCTGTTTTTGTTTTTTTCTCTAGATTATTTCTGCCAGGACAGATATGACCAAATTACGAATAAGACAAGGAAAAAATACAGGTCTTATGTCAGAGTGATGAACAAGATTTAGAATGGAGCATTACGGTGGTCCGAACACGTTGAGTGGATAGACGAAGAATTAATTTATTATTGCATAAATCGCCCGCGGAGTTTTAACCTGTTTTACTTTTAATTGACATAAATGGTTAGTAGAAAAAATGCACATAAAAATACTATCTACAATATAACTGGCTAACTAACCATCACGCCGTTTCTCCGCAGGGGTAGGCAGAGAGGACGGACCGCCATACAACTCTATATTTGCAAACACTCCTCGCTTCATTTACATTCACACATCGTCTCATACATACTCTTCTGTTATTCTGACTATTGACATGGGCCGACTCAAGTATTTGATTCACTTGATCGTGTCATATTTTCCTCGGGCGTCTCCGACTTCTTCCATTCGTTTTCGCTTAATATATTATTTTTCACACTCCTTTCTTCGTTTATATGCTCTACATGCCCAAACCAGAAGCAAAAATAAAATAATGTGGTGTTGAACTTAAATGGCTACCGTTGAGCAAAAAATGTTTTTTTTTTTAATAATGTTTATACTCGTAGGTACGGTTCGGAAAAAAATAAATGTATTTTTCATAGAACTGCTCCCAGTCTACCCCACAAAAAGTTTTAACCTACATCTGTGATAATACATTTAAAACTAGAAATCCCCTATACCTTTGGTGTAGTCAAATTTTATATCGTTTTTTAAGGAATCGTTTGGAAGGGTAAGCAGTGGTATAATGATTATTACCTACCTCAATTTTCAATCTATCTTTATCTCTAGGCATATACAATCCTATTTTATTTTCTGTATTAACCTTTACCTAGATCATAAAACATCCAAAAACATTATAAATGTACCTTATGCACAACCTCTATACTCCTAAATAATATCTATGAAATGTTACCTCCACGTAATAACTTTATTCTTTTATTCATCTAATTTCATCTTTTTTTTCTTTCCCCTTTTATTTCTTTTTCCTTTTTATTACTTTTTTTTGTGCACAACCTAAACAATATCTAAAAAATGCAATAACTTTCTTGTAATTTTCATTTAATTTCTCCCTTCATTTCTTTTCTTTTTTTTCCTTTTTTATTTTATTATTATTAATATATTCATTCAATATTATATAATTTATGTACTCTACGTCTGTCTCGACACAGGAATATCCCAGTGAGACAGACATGAACCAAACCCATGTTTTTTCTTAAATATTTTAACAAGAATAAATAAATACCTATGTGCATACTGTTTGAGAATAAAATCGTGTAAAATAATTGTTGATACTTTTTTAGATGCATAACTAACTTCCTTATGACTCAAATTCATTTGATAAGCATTCGGTACGCAATCGATGAGCAAATTGTAATAAAAATAATTATTTTATTGAAACTCTTGTTTCTGTTGTGATGGCGATTGCCAATGTTGATGAATATTATATGTAGATACGGAAATAGTCGTTGCAATCGTTATAAGTATCTTCGGAATGGCAGTCCAGGTATTTTAAGCTGAAACTCCGATGGATGTCCAAATTGTTCAACGTCCATGACCGAAAACACTACTTGCAAAACTCAGGAGGAGAGAGATAAAGCATCGTTTATAAAAATATTATTAAAAGACTGTTTGTTCCTCCTTAGTGTTTCCGTTATTGCTCTGAAGAACAAGGTCCTTGGACTCCTTGAATGTCCTTCGGTGCATGGACTATTGTGGTATTTTCTGGACATTTGATCAGTCCAGCAAATCTGTAATCTATATCTGATTCTGCTGCCTTGCACTTTGAATACTTGAATCGGGCCTCGCGAAGAGTCAGAATAACAGAATAGTACATATAAGACGATGTATGAATGTGAACGAGGCAAAGAGTGTGTGACAATACAGAGTTGTATGGCGGTCCGTCCATTCTGCCTACCCCTGCGGAGGGAGACGCGGCGTGATGGTTCGTTAGTTAAGATTTTTAACATGGTTTTACCGTACATGTTAAAGCTTTTCTGTTTGTTTTTAATGCATATAGTTTTATTAATTTTGTTTCAATACAAAATTGTGTACAACATCATTGTTCTCTCCGTTTGTGTGCATTTATAGTTTGGAAGACGAGCGCATGAATAAATGGCTGCAGACTGAAAATGTTATTACGAAAACAAACAAAACGCATAACTTGATATTACCAAACCAAAACAATGCTTTTGCTTTCCAGTGCTTTAGTATTTTTATTGGGAAACTATGCTGTATGATGCAGTTTGGTCAATAGACGATTTCAGGAATTTATTGGAAACCATAGGTGTTAGAGCACAGAATATGTTGCCCTTCCCATACATTTGATGACCTCCGTGGTCAAACGGCTAAGATCCCTGATTACGAATCCAGAGGTCGCGAGTTCGAATCCCGGTGTGCGCAAATAAATTTTATTTAATCGAAATGTATTATTTCACATTTATTTAATAATAATAATATTTTGATGATTTGTATACCGCCGTTTTTTGTGAAAAATCACCTCCAGGGCGCTGTACAGATTTTATTTTCTATTATTAGAAATTAATTCCTAGTTTGAATAAGAAAATATACAGGAACATACTTACCTGGCAGGTCCCATTAGATAGACGCACTTATTTACTTGATTTTTTTTTCGATTCAGGGCATGAGAGCGAAATTAAAAAAATGGACTCTCTGAATTTGTCGTACAGTACAGGGTTAGGTTAAAATTTGTATATCTAAAGGTGATTCGTCGACAGACAGATTACGTTGAGATTCTTTTAATGAATTTAAGGATATGAGAGTCTGAAAAGGTAAGT
The DNA here is from genome assembly GCA_022651775.1 of Drusus annulatus. Classification (NCBI taxonomy): domain Eukaryota; kingdom Metazoa; phylum Arthropoda; class Insecta; order Trichoptera; family Limnephilidae; genus Drusus; species Drusus annulatus. The sequence continues at coordinate 887,888 of JAGWCC010000304.1, read as the reverse complement.
TTTCAGTTTGGACCGAAATTCTGTTGGGCTCGTTATACATCTTAGTTCCGGAGGGAGTTTATTCCAAGCTTTCAGCCCCGATACTCCGAAAGCGCGCGATCTCCAAACTTAGTATTAGGATTGCGTTTGGGCTCTACCAGCCTTCCAAAAGCCGATGACGTTGCTGATCTAAGAGTCGACTGCCTTAGAAGAATGTTTTCTCTAGTATATAGTTTATTTGTGGCACGTTCCAGAGTGGTAGATACTCTCAGCATCACCCTGGTGAAAGACCACCATTAAGAATCGAAACGTTGCTTGAAATGGATTTAGCCATCTTTAGTGACCAGATCTAAATAGCCTGGTACTTACTAACTTTCCTCTTCCCTTCACTCTTTCCCTCCTCTCTCTCTCAACCTCACAACTTTCCCCAATCGGAGATGCCATTGCCCCACTGGCTCTAAAAAGTCTGGAGCAGTTGGGACTCTCCCTAATGCGGGATTCACGATAAATATATATTTATTGAAAAATGCTTCACGTCGATCGATTTGGAAGGAATATATTCGAGAAAATAAAAATATCGTTTTTTAATCATTCAAATTTAAGTATAAGTTACACATGATATTACTCCCTCTCTAAGCACGAAAATTTTTCTCAATTAGGGAGGTAATTATCACAAACTAGAAATTATAAGAATAACATTGAATATTAATTTTATTTAAATATTACCTACTGTTTGTATTAAGTATAAAATGTTTACAATAAATTCAATAAATAAAAACCAGTGCACGAAATTCAATCGGAGTAAGTCGGAACGCTGCTCCGGTCAGAGAAATCCCTTTTTCCATTCGTACCTATTTTCTGAATTTTATACGATTCCGCTCCATGTGAAGTTTCAAAACGATCCGATATTTTTGGAAGGTGTGAATTATTTATGTGCTAGAATTTAAATTTTAAATAAAAGTAACTTTGTTTTGACACCACTTTATTGGATACATATATACATAAACCAACCGGTTTCGGCTCTACCTGAACCTTCTTCAGGGCTGAACAAATATGTATTAAATCAAAACAGAATTATAATGCTTGGGGAAAACATAAATGTGCACATCAACTTAGGTGGGGGTTAAGTACGGGAGAGGTGGTAGGAGCAGGGGTAGGGGGGTGGAAGGGGAACAAATTTAAAATCGGGCTGCTGGATAAATCTAGTTGCTTATTAAGTAAATTATTTTTATTTATTTTTAGGGATTTTTTAATTTCGAGTGCTTCTAAATTATTTAGGCGTAGACCTATCCTATTTCTATGGAGTACGTCTATTCCAGAAGATTTGAAAAAAGAGTGGTCCATATCAATTAGGTGTAAAGTGAATTCAGAGTAACCCACTCCATTCAGGCACTTAAGATGTTCAGTCACCCTTGTATGTATATATGTATCCAATAAAGTGGTGTCAAAACAAAGTTACTTTTGTTTAAAATTTAATTATGTCTTTCCACAAAGTGAGTGCTTCGTGTCAAAGTTTGCTAGAATTTAATCTGTGCAAGCATTCATTAGCCGTAACGCTCTTTCCACAAGTTGAGAAAATCGGTCTGCGATGCATTATTTATTTTTAAGTGCAAACATGAACCACCGAAAGTCTGTATTGTGGAAAGATTAAGGTTTAACAAATTTCCATCGTAACAGAAATTTGAAAATATAGTTTTTTAAATCTAGAAAAATGTGTTTTTTTAAATTTATTTAGTGACTATATAAATATGTGGACTAAAACAGGAAATCTTTTTGTAGGAAACGGTGAGCTCTGGCGTCATGAAATTTGCGCAGCTTTATCCTTCTGGAATTCCTAGGTCAACGCAGCTATTTTCAAGTCGCGACATCATCTCCATCACAAGCTATGAAGCTTTAAAAATTTCCATTTCCCTTTCAAGACGCAAGAAGGAATGCCATAATTTTTTATTTTCTATATTCTCAGCACATAAGAAAGATTTTGAAAGTGGCTTATTTAGTCTTTCTGTACTGAGGCAGAAAAGGTATAAGTTTAGTGTAATATATATATTTATACAAAACAGATATAATATAATAATTTAAATAAAAAATGTTTTAGTTTTAAGCCACTTTATTTATATACATATAACATTCGACCGGTTTCGGTTAAACTTAACCTTCTTCAGGAAAGTATATATATAAACTGTTGAAAGTTTATATATATATATACTTTCCTGAAGAAGGTTAAGTTTAACCGAAACCGGTCGAATGTTATATGTATATAAATAAAGTGGCTTAAAACTAAAACATTTTTTTTATTTAAATTATAATGTCAAGCTACAAAGTGATTGCTTCCTTCGATAAATTAATATAATAAAATACATTGTAATGTAAAGTGTTATATTAATACATAATTTTATTTAATCTAAATTTTCATTAAAAAGATGTACCCTCATAAAAAAGCTGTGCTTGTGCGAATGAGGGTGCGTATTTATTTAGTTACTAATAAACTATTGTAATGATTTTTCATAATATTTATTTTCAGTTTTCAGTGTAGTTTTTTAATTGTATTTTGAATACATTTTTATCAATCGATTATCTCATTGTTACTTAAAACATATGTTTTTATTGAATATGGTAAAGTATAAGAATTTATAGTGAAAGGGTAATTTATTGTTAAAAAGTGTATCGAATGAATTATCTCGCGAGAGTAGGCATGAAACTCTGAATGAAATTAGAAATGCATAGAAGAATTCTGCTGCGGTTAATATGCGTTGGTATTTTGGTATGTAAAAGTTTACGAGTGCATCATTAACGGTACACTTTAATCGTTTCGAATGATTTAATGCCCATTGAGTGATTTTATCGAATAGTTTTCAATAATATTATGAATGTATTGTTATCGCAAGATAAGACACAAGAGAAAATATTTAAAAAAATGGTGCACGTCTCCCGTGAAGAATGTAGACAGTGATTATTTTAATAATAACCACTATTTATTAGAATGGCGGACTACTTTTGTAGGTAGGTAATAAAACAGTATGATTTCGGTTGTGATGTGAGCACGTAACATTCTAAAATACATTTAATTCATATTATGAAATTGAACAATTATTGAAAATGTCTTCATTAGAAAAGCGCAGGAACGACTTTGATTTAATTTTAATTTAAAAAAATATTAATTGTTTTATTGACTCACCTTCTCTGTTGCAACTTATCCAGTTCAATATTCCTTGCCGTAGACTCAGAAACAATGAATTGCTGTTCCTCAATCATCACAATACTAATTATGGGTATAATTCTTCAATGTCAAGACTTGTTAACTCAAGCCATGGTCTTGAAATTTTTGGTAGCAGTTTAAATGATTTTTGTCATTCTTTACGACTCTACCAAAACTTTGACTATGAATTTATGCCGCTGTTCGAACAACGGTATAATAGTAAAAAAAAGTTGTTATCCATGCAGTTGGTCAGAGTTCAATTCTCGACCGTGGCATCGAAAAAAAAAAAACTATTTTTTTGATTATTTAAAAAAAAATTCCAAATGAAAAGAAGGGTGGAAATATTTAGCTTTACTAATCCTAAAATTATATAATAATATCCCGCGAATATTTTAATATTTTCACGGGTCTGCGCTAGTATCCTATAATAATAAAAATATTGTTTTTGAAACTAATAAAATGTAACTCAATATAATATGAGTCGTATTTTTCAAGACTCCTCGTTGTTTCCACCGAGTTATTTTGTTCTTTCTTCTTTGTCATTCTTATATAAGAAACATTTATTCTAATAATGTCGTTAAATACCAACAAAGTTTTTAATTTATAATAATACTGGTGAAAAATCACAGGGTGTAATAACTTGACTTGCCAAGAAAAAAATTATTTGCTTTAATCCACCCATTTTCATCATAGAATAATGTCTACTAAAATAAATTATAGGTAGGTACTTAATTAGTAGGTAAGAATTTGAACTGATTATTTTTTAAATGTAATTATTTCAAATAACATCAGTTCCAAATTAAAAAAAGTTCACACTTGTAAGTATTTACAAAGGGAATTATGTGTAATTAAAAATATACTTGAACTTCAATATTCATTTGGTCTTTAATATATTTTGTTTCTTAAAATTTTATTACAGAGATCTCAACAATTAAACTTTGAATATCTCTCTGAAATCTTCGTAGAATATACTCTAGCGTTGAGAAAAACTTCAATGTTTTGTGAATGCTTCACGAACTGCTAGTTTTTTTAAATGAACCCTTCGCAGTGAACACTTCAATTTAAGTCTAACTCGCTAAAGAGGGATTTGAAATTAGAGATAAAGTCGATAACAGAATTGGGTGTGTTGCGGTTCTAGTTACCGATGACAAGCGAGGAACCGGTTATTTATCCAGTTCTTTTTGTGAAAACGAAAAGCACTGGAACTGGTTTATCGCCAAAATAACGAACTAGTCGGTAGAGATTTGAAAATTAAAAGAACTGGAACCGGTTACTCGCCCACAAAATACGAGAAGAACTGACGAAGAAGGATATCGGCCGTCACTGGGCTGCCGCGAAATCGAGTAGTTCTTTTCTTTTTCTTCATCAATTGAAATATTTGTTTAATGAATATCGAAAGAAATTTAAACTGCCGCAAAATGATGTAGTTCACACGGAGCGGTCACAACTAGCGTTGTGACCGCTTTGAAGGAACTACTTCTTTTGGCAACAGTTCCTACTTTATTCATTGTTCATTGAATTGAATAATATAATAAATAAATACTTCAATTGAAGTTGGTAGTTTATTTTAGCGTTCATTCATTTCATTACATTGAACAAATACTTCAACGGAAGTTAGATTACAAATAACTACTTCAATTTGCAGTAGTACAGCTGTGAAGGTGAACTTCAAAGCTCATAAAGAAGTACTTCAATTAAGTCCGACTTCAAAGTACTTCGATCTAAAGGAACGTGATTTTTATTTTGGTGAGGAACCGGTTCCAGTTCTTTTTAATTTGAAATCTCTACCGACTAGGACGTGTTTTTTTGGCGAGGAACCAGTTCCAGTTCTTTTTCATTTATCAAATCTCTACCGACTAGTACTTGAATAATGAAGGAAGTAGGAACTGCCGCCAAAAGAAGTAGTTCTTACGGAGCGGTCACAACGCTAGTGTACTCGCAGTTACTCAAAGGGAAAGATCACACTATCACAAAGTAAAAGATCATACAATTATTCCAAGAAGCTGATCTCTTAGATATAAGAAAAAATTATTGTATACAGTGCCTAAAGTACATATTTTCATATTCATATTTGCAAAAAATGAAAATCGTTACAGCAACAGAATAAATAATGTACTGGAGGTACCTCTCTGCAAAACTAGACTTGCGCAGAGACATGCATACTTCATTGCCCCAAAAATGTATAATTCACTTTCATTACATTTTAAGTGTTCAAATACAACTTCCTTAAATACATACAAAAATGTAATAAAAAACTGGATAAAAGCAAAAGATACCAGCCTCTTCATACTATAAGTGCTAAATTCTAAAAAATTAACTAACTTATCTGTTGTGATTTTGAATTTGGAAAAAAAAAAAAAATAATAATAATAATAATAACAATAATATATATATATATATATATATTTTTTTTTTTTTTTACTTAATTTGAAATGTACCTTATACTGTAGAACGTAACTATAGAGAGCTATAACTATGATTTGAATTAGTATACCCACGCACTGGCTTTTGCCTATGTGGGATTTTTTTTGTTATGTCTACATTATTTTTATTATTTCTGTAATTTTTAAATGTATGTAACAAAATAAATCAAATAAAAAAAATAAAAAAAAATCACAACACATTTTGTCACAGTGTTCTCTCGGAGCCAATAAAGACAAATGTAATTTGAACTGAAACAACATTTTATTTTTATCCGTTCAATAAATACGATATTATTTCACAGTATCGTCTGAACAAATGATGGCTTTGAATTGATGCAGCCTTGATGGCACCTTATTTACTCATAATTTCTTACGTTCATTTTATACGACCTTTCTTTCATCAAATTAAAGCCACACCAACTGCAATCATTTTTAAACGTTCACAATGCATTCCGCACCCCGACGCCTCGTTCGGACAATAATCGTCATAAAACGCGAAGTTTATCACCTTCTAACTGTGACTTGTTCATCTCGCATTACACACGGGCAATTGCCAGTCCCAGAGCCATAGCCGGCCAGTTTAATCGAAAGCGATCGAGCCCAGCCGATAACTCGATATTAACGGGCGCGCGTTATTGGCTGGGCTCGATCGCTTTCGATTAAACTGGCTGGCTGTGGATCTGGGACCGTGTGTAATGCGAGATGAACAAGTCACCTTGCAGTTCTAGAAATACTGTCAATAATGAGAAGCTTTTTTTAAATGCGAATACCGCACCAGAGTCCGCAGAGTATGCAGAAACCATCCAACCCCGAAAAGATGAAACTGAGAGAAAGACGTTTACAAATATGACGATACAAAAGCATATTGCCGCATTTGTAAAGTGAATACTAGTGTTTTTTTTTCATTATGAGAATTATTGTGAATAGCTCATTTATTTATTTATTTTTATACGCCCTCATGGGCTTTTACATAACATAGGTATAAAATAAAATAACAGTGACATAAAAAATAACAATGACATAAAAAATAACAATGCGCCCAAAAACATTTGATGCGACGATTTGATTACGCCCAAGAAAATTAACACTAGTATTTTAGAAAGAGGTATGTTATTATAGCCTTCTTGTAACTAGATTCAGTGCAGTTGAATATATCTACTATTTCAGCGATAGAATTACTCACTGCATTTATAATCTATCAATGTGTTTATTAAAAAAAAATAGTTATATTTTCTATGTTATCCTACATTTTAATCTTTTTAAACACCAATTTAAGTAAAATATCCGGCAATAGTAAAAAAAAATAATTACCAAAAATCTATTGCATTTGGAGCTTGGATGTTTTCAGCAGATAGAAATCTCGTATTTATCTATAGGAAAAATATGTACAATTCGATTTTGACAAATTGTGGGTTGAACGCTTTCTGCATAACTACGTCCAATTGAGGTATGTTGTGAGGCTGGAGGTAATGAAGAGGGGAAGGAGATGGGAAGAGGAAGTTCGGGAATACCTGGCTATTCAGATCTGGTCACCTAACACGGCTAAAGCCATTTCTAGCAACGTTTCGATTCTGAATGGTGGTCTTTCACCAGGGCGATGCTTAGAGTATCTACCAATCATTTTTTTATATGCCCCTCGTCGGGTTCTGAACCAGCGACATCCAAGTCCAAAACCAAAAAGTTTGCCTTTCAGAGGTCGTTAAATAATTGGTTTATTCCTATTAAGCCGTTTTCGTGAGAAAATCAAAGCCGCTTTACAACTTAATTTAATCTAACCAACAACTTATCACTAAGACTTATAACTAGTGACTTACAACTAAGATTTATTACTAGTGACTTATAAACAAGATTTATAACTATCGACTTATAGCTAGTGAGTTACAACTAACTCTTATAACTACTGACTTGAAACTATTGACACAGACAGACTATATCCACGCACGCATAATTTATGGCAAAGCGAGTATTTTAATAAACGGTAATACTATACAGTAAAAAATTAGAACATAATAGGATTTTAAAAAAAAATACTGTCCGACTAGTTTGCGTATTATACAACTCTGAACAGGTGGCCATGACTGCATTTAATCAGTTTGGGGATTACGTATTCTGTTTGTTATGGTTATTTAAATGCTAGACTAAATCCTTTATAAGAAGTTTATTGTTATAATCGCCAGAAAAATAAATATTTGTGTTAATTAATTAGTTATTTATGTGTTTTCACTGCTCATATCCTGACTATCAGCTGATAAAAGTTTTACCGTGATTTTACACGTTTAAAAAAATTAAAAAATATGTATTAAATAAAAGAATACTTTTAGTCAAAACCACAGGTTATTCTGATGAGGCCAGGCACACATATAATAACTGTTATTATATGTGCCCTGACGAAGCTTGATCCAAGCGAAACCGGTTGGCTTTCATCATAATATATTCTGTGGTTTTAAAACAAAGTATTCTTTATTTAATATAATGTCCAACCACCATGTGATTGCTTCACGTGAAAAAAAAAATTTATATATATATATATTAATTATATTAATTATATATATATATATATATATATATATATATATATATATATATATATATACGAGTATAGTGAATACCGCATAAGAGTCTCAACTGCCCCCAATCACCTGGATCCAGTGGTTCTATGGAATTCCCAATTGGGGTATGTTTTGAGCTAAGAGCAATAATATACAAGATAGAGCGCTGCTGTAGTTTTTTATGAGGTTATGTCAGTTTTTATGAGGTTCGCCGAACTCGGCTAGACCTGGGCGTGGCTAGGACTAGGGCTAGGGTATTTATACATCCATTCATAGCACATGTCGACATAATGTTTTTGTTTATTCGTATAACCACTTTTTCACAGTATTGTTATAAACAAAAATATAGCATTTAACCTAATAAACCGTTGAGTTATGTTAATTTATTTCGCGTATCAAAACGTGTGGGCGGAGTCAACGCAGACGCGGTACACGAAGAACATTCTAACAATAGTTTAAAGCGGTGTGATAATATGGGAGATTTTGTTGTCTCTTTCTTTATCATGGTGTAGACGTAAAAACCCGGAGAAAGTGATTTATCCCAAATTCGTATAAGTTGGGTAAAAATAATTAGCTCTCTCTCTCCCTATATTGTTACTTCAAGGTTGTGAGGTTGAAGGTAGTGAGGAGGGGAAGGAGATGGGGAAGAGAAAGGTTGGGAAGTACCTGGCTATTCAGATCTGGTCACCGAACACGGCTAAAGCCATTTCAAGCAACGTTTCGATTCTGAATGATGGTCTTTAACCAGGGTGATACTTCGAGTATCTACCGCTCTGTTAAACAAAAGCAAGTAATCTTTTTCATAGATTTTATGCGATTTCTTTATCTATAGGAGTTTTAATAGAAATGTTTACTAATGATTGTTTTGGTTTGTATTATAGTCAGGCTAATGAAAATTTATGTACACGTGCCAAAACAAATAGTTACCTTTGAAGAGTTTTCTGCGAGTTGCCCTATTTTAATAGTCCTTCTAATACCCTAAACGGGAAACTTTAGTTTTGTAATTTTCTCATTATTTTAGATGTTTGTGAAATATCACCGCGTGGGCGCCTTATAAAGCTAGAAAATAACATGAAATTATTATTAAAATTTCCTAAAAAATACTGTTCCACTATCGTTTCTATTCAGATTTAACGAAGTTTTATGGAATAAACGTTATCTGAAGTTACATATTTACGATGTCGCATATCGTGAGATGTTTCACATTTAAAAAAAAACTTAACAAAACGAAATTTGTACAGTGGTGCTAAAAAAAGATGTTACATTATTTAGTTTTGGTACTTCAGGAAAGCTATGGAAAGAAGATTTTGAACTCTATTATCTATTCTTGGATATCACTTTCTGAAGAGACGAGTTTTGACTTAATTATCCAATTACCGTATTTCCACGTAAAATGATAAAGCTAGTAAAACGTTTATCACGAAACTTGTAGCTCCGTATCTAGTACTTATCCATTGTATTTCCGTGGTAACCATTCTCACGGTCACTTACTATCCGTTTCCGATCGTTAAAATATCAACCGTTATATTTACTTTCCGTACCTGCAGGCAATAGCGAAGCAAAGGTTTCGTTTTATGTTCCCATGAAAACTTTGTTCGTATGTTGTTCTTTATATTCTTGCAGTAGTCAATTTTGTTCCCTTATACTCCAAATGTATTGACGCGAATACACGATGCATTGTATTGCCAAGTGGGTCACAGCTACGAAACCCTGATTAGACGTTATATTAGATCCATGTTCGCAGCGTTTTTAGATCTAAACTTGGCATAAACTTGTCTATAATAGATTCAATTCAACTCAATTATGTATTATTTTTAAAACATCACAAAAAATATATTTCAAGGCGTGAGTGAGGAAGTGTTGAATTAGTGCCGATAATATGATTGAATTTGTTAGAAAAATTACTTCAAAACAGTTATTTTAACCTTTCCGTATCTGAAGGTACAAATCACACGTATGATCCGAAACAGTGGCGGCTCGTGACTTTTTGGTGTGCTAGAGAGCTAAGATTGAAAAATACCACGTTTTTGATGTTGTATATAAAAAGGATTTTTGTTTTTTTCGAAAAAAAAAATTTTTGTAAGAAGTTTTTCAGGATTTTTCAGTTTTGGTGGTGCACTGCACGCTTTGCTGAAAAATCTTCATACAAAAATATAAATTCAAAAAATATATATAAATCCTTTTCGGCTATAACAACATCAAAACGTCGTATTTTTCAATCTTAGCACTCTAGCATACTAAAAGGTCACGAGCCACCACTGATCCGAAAGGGGGTGGCGTAGTTGCTCCATTTAATCTTGCTTATTAAAGCGTTTTCATGACATAATCTTAGGGATTTTTTTTTTTCATAATATTTCATTAATCTTTATCTAACATTATGTATACATATATTTTGCAACAAAACTCGATAACATCCTACCTCCGGATGTAAAACGAATAGAAAAGTTGAATGAGTGCAAATCAAGAATTCAAGTCTGGCTGAAAGAAGTCAGTGAGATAACCTTAAAAGCAGCACTAAAAACGACAAAGAAAACGCACCGAATTAGATGACATGGAATTAAATATCTCTAGTCCGCCTCAGCACAGGACCTCCTAGTGAGGAGGACTAAGAAAAAACAAACTAAATAATAACAAATATATTATTATTAAAATTATAATAACCAATACATTTATTTTGTATTTTAACTGTTATTCTGTTAACATTTTTATACTTACATCATATTTTGTATTTATATAGATGCTAATAAAAAAAATAAAATAAAAACATCGCACAATACTCTCGTTCGGGGTGACATTAGAACCCCGATTCGAAACGGGAGTGTTAACAAAGTATAGTTGGTTATTGGAGCTCGTATAATAACGCGATCACAAGAAGGTTATATCAAAGCTCAGAGACCTTTAAAATCGGAAATATTTTTGTTGAATTTTTGTAATAATATTTTCCAATTATTTTTCCTGTCAACATCTCATCGTACACCTCGACTCTGTTTTACCGGCGTACCTGTTAAATGGCCATGATTACAACAACTGCTCACGTAACCCAGATTAGCAGCCGTTTTGTAGAACATTTAGGAAACCTACCACGCAACAGCAGGTAGGTAGCTACTATTACGAAAGTACAGCCAACGTAAAAACAACCCTGTTATATGGATTAGGTTACGTAATGGTGCGGCTCTCCGTGAACTGTTTACTTCACTGGAGCTAAGAGTACAACCTGAACTGTTTTTCATCCACGTCTAACTAAAATATATAAAGCAATAACCATTCATTAACCGAAAGGGTTATTTAATGACCCTCCCATCAGATATGTACCAAACAAATAATAGATCTTTTTGCTGTATTCTCATTGCTATGCTTGGATCCGTTTTGCAATCTTGACTGTGCATTCGTATGCAAATATGGGACAGTAACGATGTTTCCCTCCTTCATTTGCTGGCGTGTACACAATGGAGGCAACTAAGCGTTCGAGTAAAAATGTGTTTTTTTATTTCAACAGTTCCCTTTGGGTTTGGTATGGCGTTTTGCAATGGGGCCGCTTTTCTCGTTCCCGGTTTCACTGGGTTCCGCATACATTTGCATATTTTCTAGTGCACCGCTTTTAAATTGTCGCTTCTGCTTCGCTTGGGCGAGGACAGTTTTTTAATGCAAGTTTATTTGGTGAAAGTGCCGTGCGTTTTGTCGTCATTCATAAATCAACAAGAGTATTTTGAATAATATTTTGTTTCCATCATCCCAATTATATGTGGTGTTTAACGAAATTAATATCTATACACATGTCGTTAGTGTTGTACCTTTAGGTTCCGTTATGTTTCCTTCAGGTGTTTTAGTGAGTTTAAAATATGGTGAAAATTAATGTTGGCTATTGATGAAGTAGGGATGACAGGAAAAGGAATCAATCTCTCCATAACACAGCGTTCGATTTTTAGCATGTCCACTTTGTTTGTTTTTCTTGTATTATATTTGGCCACAACGGGAAGCGATCATAAGGAGAGGTTTTAACCATTTTTTGTGTATGGTTGTGTTCGTAGGTTAAATGTAGAAAATAATAAAAGTAATTTAAGTGCATATAAAACATTATTAATATGAAACTTATTGATATTATTTCTTATTTTCTAAGTGCTAATTCGTGGGGGAACTCCATTTTAATGATTTAATAATATGGTACTTCATTTTTAACATTCTGGCACTATTTTGTATTAAGACCGGACCAGTTTTACCGTTATAACGCCCATCTTCAGACTGGTACAACTTTGGTAAAATTGTTAAATTGTAAATTGACTGGTAAAATTGTACCAGTGTGAAGATGCCCGTTATAAGGTGAAACCGGCCCGGCCCAAATAAAAATAGTATTATTAAACCTTATTAATATATTTAAAATAATAATATATATTAACATACAGCAGTGTAGCCATGCTACACTGTTGATAACATTTGTCCTTGACATCACCACCTAATTAGGTGGGTAATTAAATCTGAATACTTACAAATATTTCCCAACATTTCAGTCATCGGCTCATCCCTGTCATAAATAATCCAATAAATTACCAACGCATCGCCAATTCGCCTGCGGCGCGCCGCCATTTTGATTCAATTAACGCAACATAACGCAATACCGTCATCATTCTGACGTTCACCGAAGCGTGCTACAGGACATACGACCGGTTAACTGTGCCCTGGACTGTACGTATTGTAATTTGATTGCATAGAAGTACTTCTCGTTGGCAACCACGAATAAGTGCTAGTTTCACAACTACCTTTGACAATATGGACCTAATGGATTGCATTTATGCACGGGGGAGCTCTGCTTTTTATGAACCGAGAAAATAAATGCCTAGCAAAGACGGCGCATAATTAAAAATGCACCAGGTTTGTAAGCACGAACGCTCCGAACTTAGAGCTTAATTTTATTTTTAAAATGCGCAGTAATTGTATGATTAAAACTACTATCATAAAAAATCACCATGAAATCTTCAGTTGCCGAATGTTTATAAATAATATGTAAAAGCTCGGAAATTTTTATTTTTTTAAACTAACCCTTGTGATTTTTTTCACAACCGTTTAACCAAGATTTTCCAATATTCGGGTTATTACAATATTACGGATTAAAGAAATTAATATTAACTAGAAATTAAGATAAGTTTTGTACAGCGGCCTTGAGGTGATTTTTCTCACAAAAACGGCGCTATACAAATTATCCAAATATTATTATTAAAAAAAAAAACATAACGAGGGACTAAACCACTCAACCACGGAGGCCGTCCCCTGTGATTTCAACACTATTTTTCATTTATAGTTTTTGTGCAAAATTTGTAGAAATATATTTTTTTTGATTAATTAAAAATTATATAATTCAATAATGATTTAGTAATAATTCTTTTAATCTTTTTTCAATTTTTTTTAGTAAGACCGGGCCGGTTTCTAACTATTACGGTCATCTTTCGAACGAATTAAAAGTTTCAAAAATAGAAATTTAAAACGGTAAAAATATTTTAGATATTATCTACTATTTTTCGATTTTAACAATTGAAAAATATGGAATAGACTACCACACCGCTTTTTTACAGTTAAATCAATATTTCAAAGCTCTATAGCTCATGGATATGGCACGATCAAGTAAATCAAATACTTGAATCGGGTCATGTTAAGAGTCAAAATAACAGAAGAGTATGTATGAATGTAAATGAAGCAAGGAGTGTGTGCTAAGACAGAGTTGTATGGCGGTCCGTCTTCTCTGCGGGGAAACGGCGTGATGGTTAGTTCGTTAGTTAGTTAGTCATAGCACTTTGTGTTAACGACGTTGCAACATTTAAATAGTTGTTGACCTAGAAATTCCAAACTAAAATAAAAACAATAAAATCACGCCGCCAGAGCTCACTGAGTTTGTCAGTTTTTAATGAGACATTACATATTTTCAGTCGAAAAGATTTTTAGCTTTACGAGTATAGTGAAGATCAACAAAGATGGTGTAATTATAGTAAAATAGGCGGTGAAAGTAACCGAAGACTGGAGGTTGTTGTACAGTTGATGGTTGTTGAGACTTGGGAATACAGGGCAGAGAAAGGAATCCTAGGTATTATGTGTGGCATAATGGCTGTGGAAGGATTGATTGCAAGTCATTTTTAACGCTTAAGGAAGAGAAGTTATTTTGAAATAGAATTATATGTCATTGGAAGTTTAGATTATTTATTCGTATTTTTATTAAGGTTTACAGAATTATTGTTAAATAGTGTAACACTTTACTAGATGATACTTGTTATATATTTTTTATAAAAAAGTATTTTATTAATTTTAACGCGTATCCGGTATTTAACCTCTAGAATGCCGGGTTCCCGCAAGGTACAATTTTCGTCTTACCTTGCCGACTGTCATTTCGGAATAACTCACTCGCGTTACCTACCATAGACTGCCCCCGACCCTAAGATAACATGAATCCGGCTCAAAATGGCAACGACACCGAATACACTCATCTACAATTCTGGACCCGGAGGTGGACTGCACACGACTCCAGCAACGATACTTATAAATAGAACATATGTCATTGAGGTTAATCTACGACCTTCATTTAGACTACGTGTCTTTATTTGTTGTAGATTCTCCATTTGAAAATTGTAATTAATCTCACTTGTACTGTTTTTCTAATTTAAGTAAATATTGTTTTTTCAACGCAAATTTTTTAAAAAACTTTTAAAAAGTAACTCGTGTTTTAACCTCTGGAATGATGGGTTTTTGTAAATAATGATATATTTTGCCGTGTCATTTTTTCGGAAAAACGGCGTGTTTTACAAAATGTCCAAATTTTTATTAATAATATTATTATTATTATTATGTGTTTTCAAAGTGTGTGTTAATGGCATTAGTGGTTTTTCTGGAATAGTTGCTTACATTCGGAAAATTGGTGTTTTTCTCCCACATGTCACTAAAAAAAGTTTGATTAAGAAATATGAAAAAAAACCGACATTCAATTGTATTTTCGCGTGACTTAATAAATTTTAATTTTCCAGCGAATACCAACAGAAATGTCACTTTGAAAATCGTTTTCTTCTGAAACACTAACGTAAGCAAACTTCAAATATGTATTACTCGATTTTTACATAACTTAACGCAATGCAAAATATCTCTTTGGATTGATTATTATGTTGACAAGCGATAATAGTTCATTTAAATATGCAAACAACAGGGTTTAATGGACAAAAACACTCCCGAAGAGATAATGATAAATGCCCTGTGAATACAGGGCACCTCCGGCACACTAGAGGTTAAGGCAATTTGTTGAAACAAAGTTTTCGTCAAAAAATCCCAAAGCACTGAAACTGTACGCATTTCTAAAAATCCATCCATGTAATAGTTCTATTAGACCTGTAGTTCCCCCGATTTTAAATTTTCTTAATTTAAAACAAAGGTATTCAATGAGGTTAATGTGTTTTTCCCCAAATTTACAAAAAACACATTAGCATTAATTGATGAACTTAAGGACATGTTGTACAACACTTTATTACAAAATAAAATACAATCTTCAAACTTAATGGCTATGTCGTAACATTTTTTTTTCATGTACACCACGTTATCCGAGTTTAAGCGAACAAACTCAAATAAAGCAAATTTAGTAAGTAAACCCACGGACACTTTAAATGAACATGTAATTAATGGTGATATGAGTAAATGATGCCGGTCTCATTCGATTTATTACAATTGGACGGTCTATCTTATCTATTGCCAATGGATGACCGAAGTTCGGCCATCGATAGAAACTGGAGGATCCATCATTCTCAATTATTTTATGATTGATGGATGAACCTGTCAGACGTCTCGTAATCCATCAATAGCTCTCCCCGCAGCATCCGCAGGTAATGTGACGCGAGCCTGCTAACACCTGTGTCTCTCGCACTGTGGTTACAAGGAAGTACTCCGATATCAAGTATAAATACTACCTTTATTTGGCTGAATTTAGTGTTATTTCATCCCAAGTGTCTTAACCGAGAAAGACATGGCACGATCAAGTAAATCAAATACTTGAATCGGGTCATGTGAAGAGTCAGAATAACAGAATAGTATGTATGAATGTGAATGAAGCAAGGAGTGTGTGTCAAGACAAAGTTATATGGCGGTCCGTCCTCTCTGCCTACCCCTGCGGAGACATGACGTGATGGTTAGTTAGTTTTTAGTTAAATGCCTTAACTTTTACTACTTTATTGTATATTTTATAATACTTTATATATAATGAAAATGAAATGATAACTTTGTATAAGACTACAGTTTTTTATTTATTTTTATGACCGACCGGTTTCGATAAGCCTAAGAATCATCAGGGCACAAAATTAGAATAAACAATAAAATACATAAGTGTGTCGTTATATACGTATACTCATTCATACAGAGGGAGAACTCAGTACAAAATAAGAGAACAATAAGAAAACAAAATAATAATATTTAAATTATAACAAAGGAATACAAAGAAAGGGACAGATAATATGAAATGAAAGAGGCAAAACGTTAACTGAGAACGCGATGAAAGAATAATGGGAAATTTTATGAGTTTACAGGAAATATTGGACTACTGGACAAATTTGACTAATTGCAAAGTTATTATTTCATTTTCATTAAATATTTCAAACCACTAAGAGATTGCTTTCTACGAAAACATGCTTTATGTTTACTTCGGTAATCTATCCGGGGGTGCTCTTTCTTAAAATTACTTCCATAAAAGTGTTTATCGGTTTGTTTACCTTTCCTTGCCTGAAAGTAAAAATCATGCGTACGATCCGAAGGGGGGTGACGTAGTTGCCCCTTTTGATCTTGCTTATTAAAATTAAAGCGTTTTTATGACATCATCTTGAATAATTTGTTTTTGGTAATTATTGTAGATTCATAATATAAGATATCCATTCTTTTGGTCATCTGTGGTTATACAGCACACACAACTCAGAGATCTGCCTTTTGTTTTATGCTACCTATTCTAATATACGTGGGTTTGTTAATTTAAATTCTTTTAAAAAAATAACAGTATTTAACAATGGCGTATATTTAGTAAATGGAAACGGAAAGTGGCGAACGAAAGAAGAATTTCGCAAACGGAAAACGACCGGTTAGTAGCTGAGTGGACAAACGCGTCGGATTCCCAACTGGGCGTCGTGGGTTCAATTCCTCTATCAGCTAAACTTCATCATCATTATTTTTGCTTTTCTTTTACAATATTGTTGAAGCTGTTATTTATTAAAAAATATTAGTTCTTTTCATGTACAATACTTTTGTATCTGTTATTCAATATTCTTTTTAAATTTATTTTGTAATATTTTTAGCACTACTTATGAGGTTATTATTTAAAAAATAAATAAAATTCGTTTGTGTAAAAGCCCATAGCGGGTGTAAATAAATAAATCATTGTACAAGAAACATCTTCCGCTTATTATGATGACAGTAGAAGTTTTAAAATATTGTCAGGTTATTCCTAACCCGGGAATGTTTGTCTTAAAAAAAAACTAATGCGGACCTACCGTGGAAAGCTCCGTTGCAAAGTCTGCTTCGTGTTACATGTATCGTCTATGAGAAAAAGTCAAACTCCCCAACAGAGTTATCAGCGGTATGCCGCCTATTTTTTTAATAGTGAATACCTCACAAGAGTCCCAACTGCTCCGAACCGTCTAGAGCCAGTGAGACTATGGCATCCCCAATTGAGGTATTTTGTGAGGTTGAAGGTAGCGGGGAGGGGAAGGAGATGGGGAAGAGGAAGGTTGGGAAGTACGCCGGAATAAACGCACTATTGTCTCTCTGAGTTGCGACGCTGGCCACTATTTTCCAGTATCGCATGGTTGGCCAATGGCCTGCTAATTATAGTAATTAAATGCGAGGTATTCGCAGAACTATTCGGTCAGTCTAATTTCCCTGGACGCTCCGCGAGTTCGCACTTACCGCCTCCATTGTGGATGCCGCTGCTGCGGGAGGGACGTTCAAATAGTTGCAGTTTTTTCCTGTCTCCTTCTCCGCCACTTCGTTTCGGCTCACAACATTCCCTAAATGGGAATGTTAACTTATACTGGTTCAGGGTAGATGAGATATTTGTGAAGCATCACATACAAATATATATTTTCAGAATTATTTATTTGACTTTTGCTAAAGTAGATTTCCCAAAGAGCTTTAAACTCAACTTGTCCTTATATGGCGCCCTGAAATATGATGCTTTTTTCATCTATTTTTTTAAACTCTGTAATTGGCTAGAATTTGAGGGCCTCAGTGGTCTAGTGGTAAGACACTCGACTACGAATCTGGAGGTCGCGGGCTCAAACTCGGCAAGCACAAATACATTTTATTTAATTGATATGTGTCATAACACATTTAATTAATATAAAATAATATATAGTATATTTTTGGCACTCTAAGAATCGCCCTGGTGAAAGACCACCGTTCAGTATGGAAAGTTGCTTGAAAAGACTTTAGCCGTGTTTGGTGATCTGATCTGAATAGCCAGGTACTTCCCAACCTTCATCTTACCCATCCCCTCCTCACGACCTTCACCCTCAAAACATAGCCCGATTGGGGATGTCACAGTCCCACTGGCTCCAGACGGTTGGGAGCAGTTGGAACTCTTGTGCGGCCAACATTATAAAACATAATAAAAACGCCAGGTGCTTTCTGATTTTCCGTGTGAACAGGGCGTGACCGAGCACTGAACTTTTTCCTGAGCCGATGAATTACCAGACGCTGTGTAGTGTCAGTCAATTTGTTTTATTGTCCGAATAAAACGCTGGTAAATAAAACGACGGCCTCCATGGTCGAGTGGTAAGACGCTCGACTACGAATCCAAAGGTCGCGGGTTCAAACCCGGCGTGCGCCAATAACTTTTATTTAATTAATATGTGTCATAACACATTTAATTCATATAAAAATAATAACAAGTATATTTGCGGCACGTTCCAGAGTGGTAGATACTCTAAGTATCGCCCTGGTGAAAGACCACCGTTCAGAATCGAAACGTTGCTTGAAATGGCTTAAGCCGTGTTTGGTGACCAGATCTGAATAGCCAGGTACTTCCCAACCTTCCTCTTCCCGATCTCCTTCCCCTCCCCACTACCTTCAGCCTCACAACATACCCAATATGGGGATGCCATAGTATCACTGGCTCCAGACGGTTGGGAGCAGTTGAGACTCTTGTGCGGTATTCATGTAAAAAAAAAAAAAAAAACTGGTGTCTCCTTAATTAAGCCTTAAACTTTTTGATAACTGTGTTACAAAAATATATTTTCAACTTATGTTTTCACTTGCCTTATTTAAGCATTTCTGCACAGAAAACCCTATACAATTCGTTCAATACATTTATAAATGGTTTTTGCGGTTTTTTTTTTTCAATACACTTCTAATCGGTGTACAAACTCAAATATTATTGTAATTTGCTTTTGAAAATTCAATATCCATACTTTAAACACGGTCATCTGTGGTTTTGCAGCAGAATATTTGCTAATTTAAATTCTTTGAAAAACAGTATTTAACAATGGCGTATATTTAGTAAATGGAAACGGAAAGTGGCGAACGAAAGAAGAATTTCGCAAACGGAAAACGACTTACTGTGTTGATTTTAACTAAACTTCATCATCATTATTTTTTGCTTTTCTCTTTTCATATACAATACTTTTGTATCTGTTATTCAATATTCTTTTTAAATTTATTTTGTACTATTTTTAGCACTACTTATGAGGTTTTTTATTTATAGTTTTTGTGTTTAATTTGTAGAACTCCATTTTAATTTTTATATAATTCAATTGAATTAAATTTAATATTATTATTATTGAGTTCTGCTATTTTAAGTTTTTTATTTTAGTTTTTAGTGACAGCTGTTTCGGCGTTTAAGGCCATTGTCAAACTGTGGTTAGGCCACATGGAAACGGACCGCAAAAAACCAAATTGATAATTACTGTATAAACCTAATGTCTTGGCACACACTGCCATGCTTGTCTTTCATTTCATTCACATTCATACGTTGTCTCATACATACTCTTCTGTTATTCTGACTCTTCACATGACCCGATTGAAGTATTTGATTTACTTGATTGTGTCATGTCTTCCTCGGGCGTCCTCGATTTCTTCTTCTATTATTCGTTCATTCGCTCTACTTGCCCAAACCATTTTAGCGTCCCTTTCTTGATCCTATTTATTACGCTTACATCAGCTTTGCATTCTTTCCGGATATCCACATTTTGAATACGGTCATTCATGGTTTTTCCGCACATCCGTCTCAGGGATCTCATTTCCACAGAATTCAGTCTACTTTCATCCTTCCTCTGCTAGTTCCATGCCTCACTGCCATATATCAGAGTTGGTATAAGGTAAGGACTCCTCTGTGGACTGCTAGCTTCGCTTCTTTGGACAATTTCTTATTTGCGCCTACAGCGTTCAGTTTTCCATCGATAGAGTTTCCTGCATTCACCCTTCTTTCAATATCCTTATCAGCGTTTCCGTCTCTCGTAAACATAATTGCCAAATACATAAATTAATCCACTTGCTCCAAGTTGACTTTAAAACCAAGTTATTTGGAGTATGTGAAGATATCTTTTTAATTTTCCTTCGAACGCTGTTTAAATCAATTTCTGTGTGGAAAACTCTTCACAAATCATTCAATACACTTCATATCAGTCTCCAGAGGTATTCATTATAGCCGGAGCATTTCCTTCGGTATGTTTCCCGAGTGTGCCTCGACTTGTGTGAATTCTCGGCACCATGAATCCAATTAAAAATTTACGCTTGCTTTGTGGAGCTATGGAGCTCTGTCTCTTGGTATTCTTGCTGAAATCTCTACTCGATCTTCTATAGAGACTGGAGAGTAACTTACAACTTATTTTAAGATCTTACTGAGATCAATATGGTAAGAGATCTGTTTGATATCAATGTATACTTGTTGTATTAACGCGTAAAAAAATGCACTCTTATGCTAGAAAACACAATGCTTACTTATAATTTTACCGGTATTTAACTAAAACCTCCTGATCCAGATTCCTCGCTCTTTACTAGTACGTTATACGTTGATCCATTTTTTTCAAAAGTAAAAAATCGAAGAACACATAAAAACGTGACTAACCTTTCCAGTTGTCAAAAACAAACCACTAATCCAAAATGGCTGATAATGCCAACATATGATAAACATATGTGTACCAACATAACAACAACAACAACAAAATCGATAATCGAATGTACACAGCCAGCGAAAATTCAAAATTCACCTTTTCTTTTGAACAGGCCATGTGTATATCGGAATTCCGAATGCCTTCATATACCATTATAATATATGTGAAATACTAATGAACGTTTTTCTTTGTTACAGGTAATTTGAATTCGTACATACATAGACGCTTGGTGTTAGCTTGAATCAGTAAGTGATCTTATAAAAAACGATGCCACCATCATATGTATTTTTATACTCTTTCATCATCAGTTTGTATACATAGCACATTTGAACTTTAGGCCTCTCTCATAAGTCCCCAGTTTTGTTTCTATCGATGACTCTTACCCATCCGGATCTAGGATATTTTTTATTTATTTCTTCATTTAGATTTGGGCTTTTAAATGAGAAAAATAACAGTACGCAGTATAAAGTCGTAAACAGGTTAAGTACAATGGTAATATAATAAGTAATTGATAATATTATTGATTTTAACATCAATATGCAAAGCATATAACAGTATTGACGACCTCCGTGGACGAGCGGTTAAGATCCTCGACCATGAATTCTATAGTTACTGGTATAAAATTGTATTTAATGTATTTATTTTTATACTTTTACACATATTCATTTTATACATATTCAAGCTAAGGCCTGAACAAAGTTTTGGTAGAGTCGTAAAGAATCTGGTACCATAAAATTTCAAGACCATGGCTTGAGTAAACAAGTCTCGACATTCTAGACAGTAGAGAATGATACCCATAATTAGTAGAGTGATGATTGAGAAACAGCAATTCTTTTGTTTTGTAAGTCTACTAAATAATTTGTGTTTATCACATTCGATTAATATAAAATGATATATAGTATATTTGCGGCGCGTTTAAGAGTGCTAGATACTCTCAGTACTGCCCTGGTAAAAGACCACCAGTCAGAATCTAAACGTCACTTGGAATGGCTTTAGTCGTGTTTGGTGACCAGATTTGAATAGCCAGATACTTTTCAATCTTACTCTTCTCCTTATCTTCCCCTTCCCACTACTTTCAGTCTCACAACATATTTCAATTGGACGTAGTTATGCAGAAAGCGTCCAACCCGCAATTTGCTAAAATCGAGTTTTATATGATATCCTATCGATAAATACAAGATTTATATCTGCTGAAAACATCCAAGCTCCAAATGCAATAGATTTTTGGTAATTCATTTTTTTACTAACACACATTGCAGATATTTTACTTAAATTGAAGTTTAAAAACATTAAAATGTAGGATAACATAAATATATTGATACATTATAAATTACCTATTTATGATGATCGCTAAACAGGTAATTTACAATGATTCTCGAAAAGAAAAAACACTGATATTCACTTTACAAGTGCCGATTACGCATATTAATGCTTTTTTATCGTCATATGACGGCCTCCATGGTCGAGTGGTAAGACGCTCGACAACGAATCAAAAGGTCGCGGGTTCAAACCCGTCGTGCGCCAATAACTTTTATTTAATTAATATGTGTCATAAAACATTTAATTCATATAAAAATAATAAAAAAAGGATATTTGCAGCACGTTCCAGAGTGGTAGATGCTCTTAAGTATCGCCCTGGTGAAAGACCACCATCCAGAATCGAAACGTTGCCTGAAATAGCTTTAGCCGTGTTTGGTGACCAGATCTGAATAGCCAGGTACTTCCCAACCTGTCTCTTCCCGATCTCCTTCCCCTCCCCACTACCTTCAGCCTCACAACATACCCTAATTTCAAACGCCTTTTTCTCGGTTTCATCTTTTGGGCTGGATGCTTACTGCATAACTACGTCCAATCAGGGATGCCGTAATCCCACTGGATCCAGGCGGTTAGTATCAGTTGGGACTTAGTGAAAAAAATAATTAATTGACTTCTAACCCTTTGTTTCTGACATCATCTACGGGTAGGCTCTAACCCCTATCGCACAATATACATACAAGGACTTAGTGGAGGTATTTGGAACAAGATAATCCTTCACGATTCCGCCTAAACTGTTTCCCATCATTCAGGGCGGGATTCACCCGCCGTGCTTCGTAAGTAACTTATCGCTGGGGAACTAAGGGATTTATGGGGAACTAATTTATACGGCGATTTGAATACCAATATCGTTCCCGTAATCCGTTGGCCCGGAGCGGGGTTGGGGAACGACCCCAGTTTATGGGGAAAGCTGGGCTTACCCCCTTGCTTTACGGTTGTTCAGAAAGCGGCGTGGATGGTAATATTTTTTCATCTTGAATAATCTTGGAAATTACGCGCTGAAATCTTGACGTTTTGATTTTAAGTGTTTTTTTTGTACATAAAACGTTTAAATGTTTTTAATGGAAGGTAAAACGGCATGTAGATTTCAGGCTTAATCTCCTGTAAGGTAAGTAGGTAATAATATTTAATCATGACGGTTTTCGTGACTCCGCACCTGAGTTTAAACTGCTCGGTGATCTCTTAATTTAGTGATGGGAAGAGTAAGGTTCAGAAGGACCTGGCTATCCAGATAATAAACATAGTAATTTCAACCAACTACTCGTATATGTATGGCAGTGAGGCATGGAACTGGCAGAGGACGGATGAAAGTAGACTGAATGCTGTGGAAATGAGATCCCTGAGACGTATGTGCGGTAAAACCATCTATGATCCTATCAAAAATGTGGATATCCGGAAAGAATGCAAGGTTGATGTAAGCGTGATGAATAGGATCAAGAAAGGGACGCTTAGATGGTTTGGGCATGTAGAGCGAATGAGCGAAAAAAGGAGTGTGAAAAGAATATATGATGCGTAAGTGAGTTGAAGAAGTCCGAGGAAGACATGACATGCCATGCGAAGAGTCAGAATATTAGAAGAGTATGTATGAGACGATGTATGAATTTGAATGAAGCAAGGAGTGTGTGTCAAGACAGAGTTGTATGGCGGTACGTCCTCTCTGCCAACCCCTGAAGTGAAACGGCGTGATGGTTAGTTATTTAGTTTAACTTTTGTGTTTTAAATTCTTGATCTATGTGGTCAGATAGGAAGCTGTGGGCTTCCATCCGCTCTTGCTCGCGTATATACCTACCTCCACAGATAGATAGATTGCAGTCTTTAATAATAATAATTATACTCTGGTAATTGACTTAGCGCCATTTATGTGAAATGTGTAAAAAAAATTTTTAAAAAATCATAGCAACTTTGCAACATTTAACTATGAAGTATTTCTCGATTCTTGAGAGTACCGAAGTGTTGTATTTCTAATGGGGATAATTTCTGCTGTGCATTCGCGCAAAGTTGTTGTACCTACCGACGTGAAGGTGGTAATATAAAGTGGCAATTTCTTTGAGTGAGTGTAGACACCAGAAAACTCTGGAAAACCTTTTTGAATTATTGATTTGTCATACGAAAAATTCCTTCTGCGTGTCAATGATTTATGTATTCTCTTATGTTGAGTATTTTGTCCAATCTGAAACTTTGTAGAATGTTTGTGGGGTGAAAGACATTCGGGACGGGAAGGAAACTTTAACGAAACCAATCCATCATAACCAATCTACCACCGATGTTTCATTGTCACTTGGAAGAATCTCAGTAATTTTTACAAACCAACTTTTCGAAATATCGACTCGAGAAAAAAACAAAGGCAGAAAATATCTTTAAATTATAGTTAAATTATATTTTCAAATGTGTACACTATACACATGGTTTAAAACAAATTTGAAATACAAAATCACATTTGCACAGAAAGAAATATGTGATAACTCTCCGTCTATACTAAGAAATTGCATAGGTAGGTACCTATCTAATCAATTCAGCAAAAAAATCCCTTCAATAAGTAAATAAATTTTCATTCAATTAATTTGGGTTATTTCACATTTAATTAATTAAAAATAATATATAGTATATTTGTGGCACGTCCCAGACAGTGGCGGCTCGTGACTTTTTAGTGTGCTAGATTGCAAAGATTGAAAAAAACGTCATCATTTATGTTGTAGCGGAAAAAGTTTTTTTTTTTCAATTTCAATTTTTCGCACGAAGATTTTTCAGCAAGGCGTGCAGTGCACCATCAAAACTGAACTATCCTGAAAATCTTCGTACATTTTATTTTTTAAATATCGTTTTGGGCTACACAAACATCAATAGCGTCGTATTTTTTCAATCTTAGCATTCTAGCACACTTAAAAGTCACGAGCCGCCACTGGCTCTAGGGCGGAAGATTCTTCCAGTATCGCCCTGGTGAACGATCACCATTCAGAATCTAACGTTTGCTTGATATATATGTGTTTGGTGACCAGATATAAATTGCCAGATGCTTTTCGACCTTTCTCTTCCCCGTCTCATTCCTCTCCCTACTTCCTTCAGCCTCATAATAATAATAATAATAATATTTGAACAATTTGTATTGCGCCGTTTTTGTGTAAAATCACTGGCTTCAGGCAGTTGGGACTCTTGTGCGGCTATTCACACTAAAAAGATATAAGAATTCGGGGCGTTATTGATAATTTAAACACGGTCTTAGCTGAATGGTTATCTTACACAAAGGCACCTAAAAGTACGACTAAATAATAACATTACTTTGTTATTAGCAATAATTATGCAAATAACAACACTTGAATTAACATGCACATAAAGTATGAAATCGTCGTAGTTCACGTTGATTTTCACGAAGAATATTAAAATGTTTTATCGTGTCAAGACCCGCGATTTCGCTCCACGATTATTTTTATTTACCGCTCACGCGATAGCGTTATTAGTTATTTAGTTGTTACAAATTACTTTTTATTTTCCAAGTTTCAATCGTGGTGAATTCACCAAAACCACAGAGAAAATCGAATAAACATCTGAACTGCTGATTGTGCTTTTTCTGGAAATGGGTTTTTGTAATAGTACTTGCATTACATTAATTTGTGGAGCTTCACATTTTCTTTTAAATCACCTTATTATGGCCGTTTTACAAAGCTGAAAAATTCCTTAAAGCTATGGTTTAGTTACCTTAAAATTAGTTTCTAGTGCTGTCGTTTTCCAACATAGGTGTTATTAATGATTTTAATAATACCTATTTTTTTACTTTATTCCACTTTTTTATTTTATTTAAGACCTCACCGGTTTCACCTTGTGACGGGCATCTTCAGACTAGTGAAGATATCAATCATGAAGATGCCTGTCATAAGGTGAAACCGGTGAGGTCTTAAATAAAAAAATAGTGGAATAATGTTCAAAATTTGGTATTTTTAAAATCATTAACCATCAAATAATGTAATTTCTATGCCAATAGGCAGGGAAGATGAACCAACACACAACTCTGTCTTGGCACACACTCCTTGCTTCATTGACATTCATACATCATCTCATGCATAGTCTTCTTTTATATCGATTCTTGACCTAAGCCGGCTCGAAATTAGATTTTTTGTTTAACTCCACGCAGGAGGAACTGAGGGAAATAATTATGTCATCTTTGGGGATGCTATGTGAAGGGTCTTTTTAAGGAAAGGAAGGAGTGAACCTGGGACTTGAAGAGGGGAAGAGGCTCATGTTGTAGGAGAGACGAAACACAACCGAGCCGTTGAACACAAGAACGAGTCGTAGAAGCGACCCGATCTTATGTATCGAATGTCAACCGTATACAAAGTAGGGCGCGCATTTGGCGAGTTTCCCCGCCGTGCACCAGTGCCGAAGCGATCAATGACGCAAGTTCCTCGGAGCATCTTCCATTGAAATACCTGTAGAACAAGGACAGCATTCTTACCTGATTTCTGTGCATCAAAGATTGCAATCAGTTTGTTAAGACAGCAAAATGTATCAAACAGACCGCCCGTTTCCGCATAGAGTTTCGAGGTTCAATTGACTTGATCGTGTCATATCTTAAATCATCTAAGCGTTCCCTTTTTAATGATTACGCTTAGATCGCTCTCGCATTGTTTCCAGATCTTCACGTTTCCCTTACTGTCATTCCTTGTACCACACCCGCCCCAGTAAATAAACTCTTATTTTGAATGAATTAATTTATTATTGAAATACCAATACATTTATATATTACAATTACAATACTACGCTTGTATTTTAAGCAAACACTTGCGTACAGAAGCGAAGTATACATCTTGAACAAGTTTAGTATTGGTTACAGAAACGATACAGGTAATATTTTAAAGGTAGCCCATAATAAAGGTATAGATAAAGGCAGGCAGAGGAGAACACTCGTAATAGAATAGAGATACAATCTGAAAGAAGCGAAGCGCACATCAAGAAAAGATTATTAGTCGTTATGAACACTCCCGTTCCGAAAGGGGGTTCCAATGTCACCTCGAACGAGAGTTTTGTTCGATATCTTAGATAAAGATTACGGAAATATTATGGATATACTTGTTTCTAAGTATTACCAAAAACAAATTACCTAAGATTTTGTCATGAAAACGCTTTAATAAGGAAGATCAGGGGCCTATCTATGTCAGTTTTGCGTATAAAGGGCCCTGCACGAAACAGCGATATAGATTTTATCGACAATGTCGGTAATTTGGAATCGTTCCCGAGCCAAGTTCACTGCAGATCGTCGGCGAACTAAGGACAACTTAGGTCAACTAAACATGCTTAATTTAATAGATGTGAACTGTCGTTTATTCGTTGACGATCTGCAGTCGGGCTCGGGAACGATTCTAAATTACCAACATGTTGATCAAATCAATATCGACGTTTCGGGCTAGGGCCCAAGATAGGCCCCTGTGACCCCCTAAAAGCCTAAATGATCCCTTCGGATCGTACGTTAGGTTTTTACTTTCAGGTATAAAGGAAAAGTCGACCAATTACCGTGAATCCTTTCACCCTGTTTATTCGTAAGGGCACCCTTCAGATATATTTCCACAAAAACAGCCCTGCAAATATGATCAGAATAGATATGATTATTTTATTCGCCGTATTCGATTCCGCCAGAGTTTGGAGTTACAATGGTATTATTGTGTTCTCCGCACCGCACACCGTTACCCATCCAACAAGCACTTGAGTTCGATTATTGGCTCGGCTAGGGCTGTCTGGAGATATCATTGATGAGACGGTTGAAATTCAATTGCCTCCTGAACGCCACTTTAGTGGAACACATTGCCAACATCTTAAATCACCCTTCAGAAGTTGCTGCCAAGTACAAAGAAGATAATAATAATAATAATATTTGGACGATTTGTATAGCGCCGTTTTTGTGAAAAATCACCTCAAGGGCGCTGTACAGATCTTACTTTCTATCATTACATATTAATTCCTAGTTTAAATTAAAAAAATACAGGAACATACTTACCTGGCAGGTCCCATCAGATAGACACAATTATTAACTTAAAATCTGATAGTATTATTATTATTACCTTAAGAAATCTTCTGCACACGTCCGATAAAATATTGCCGACGCATACAAAAGTTTGAAATTTTCTTCCGATTACGTCTGCGATACGATATGCTCACTATGTTTCTTTTGTTGAGTGTCGTTACTAAAACAAATTCTGGCCTCCTGTATATCTACACACCGTCAAGATCGAATAGACCAATGCGACATAGAATATAGATAAAATATGTTCATGCATAAAAAAGTTTGAAATTTTCTTCCGTTTACGATCTTAGACGACATACTCACAATATGTTCCTTTTGATGAGTGTCGCAACTAAACCAGTAATTCATGCTGGATCTTCAAACGCTGTTTGAAAGAAGATTCCTACTTTATCTGTACTAAACGCAATAGCGTCAATACGTAAGATTTGACAGTTTACTGGTTCATCCCAATAAATATGTTAAAAACGAAAGCAGGTGGAAAACAAACGTTTTAAAGGACAGTGTGCTATTATTTGTATCACTACATTGTTTGCGGGTTGTGTTTGTTGCTGTTTTAAATCAGTTTATTACCTTACTACATACCCTTTACTATAATAACGACATCTTTTTAATATGTTTTTTAAACAGTTATGACATTCGAGGTTAGGTTAGGCAGAAATAAACTTCGATTAATAATTTATTTTTTTATGTACCAGTTCATCATTAAAAATAATATTGCTTACTTCGATACTTGCCATCAGGTGAAGTTCATGACTTTCCAATCTTTTAGTGAAATGTATGTCGAATTTAAATACTTTGAATAATGAAACCCGGGATTAAAAGGCAGGTAAACTTTTCCAACAGTACTTTTTTAAGTCCAGTCGCCTAGATTACACATAACCAACGACACCTCAGAGTGGAATGCTACCAAGGTTTGCAAGACTACGTAAGAAATTTAGCCACGGACAGAGGAGTACGAGCAGGTAATGCAGTCATTCTACCATCTTCACTTTCTCATGGACCACGCCACATAAATAAACTTTATCATGATTCAACGACAATAGTACGTAAGTTTGGTCGTCCTAATTTATTAATTACTTTTACATGCAATCCCAAATGGTCAAAGATACAAAATGAATTGGAAACTTATCAAACGGCTACGGACAGGCCTGATGTAGTGGCGAGGGTCTTCCAGCTAAACGTCAAGGAATTCATTCATGATATGACGGAGAAACATGTTTTTGGAAAGGTAATTTGTTGGTTGTATACAATTGAACAGCAACAGCGAGGACTCTCATTTACACGGTGTGTTTACACTTTGCAACCAGGATAAGTTGTATAGTACTTTTGATATTGATAATGCCGTGTCTGCAGAGCTACCCGATCCGAGGAATTCTGTTTTGTATCACATTATTATTTTTAACTTAATCCAAAGTACGTATGACAGGGTAAATGTTCCAAAAAAAATCTCTAAATTATTTAAATATTTTTAGATGATAATAAGCAACTTCATTTTCCTGTTGAATTATTAAATTCCATGGGAGAGAGAGAAAGCATTTTCTCTTTCATTAATTACTAAGAAAATACAATTTATTCTTTGCGTTGTCATGGATGAACGAGATTTAAGTTGGAGTGAAGGGTGTTCCTCTCATTGTCTGCGGTGTTCAAAATAATGCATTTAGAATATTAATTACAAGAATATTTTTTTTATATGCTTAAATATTTGAAGTAAGCATGCTATATCATGCATTGGCAGTAGTTACTGTTGTAGTTGTTATTGTCTTACAATAGGGCTAAACCTTATAAATGGTCGCCAACACTTGAATTGGGCGCAGCCCAACCAAAAGCTGCTCGCAGGGTTTAGCGGCAAAAACCCGCGGTAGCGGGTTTTTATCTGCTAGTTATGATTATTATTTAAATTATCATTATTATTATTTTTTTATTTTTTTATTTTATTTATTTTTTTTATTTATTTTTTTTTTTATTTAGGGCATGGGAGCGAAATTAAAAGAATGGACTTTTTGAATTTGTCATACAGTACAGGAATTTTAAAGAAGTGATTTGTGAAATATCTTACTTATTTGGCTAAAATAACAAGAAAGACTAAAACACGTCAGGCAGCTGCGAAAGCGCCACGACATATCTAACAGGTTATATGCGCAGGCAAAAAGAAGAACTAACGAACAAATAAAAAATATTGTAATGATGATTGTATTGAATTGACAAAAAAGGCCGCCTCTCTCAGTAAAAAAAAAAAAACATTTGTTGAAAACATCCCTCGGGTTCGGGAACAGTCTAGTATTTAGAGTTTATTCGCTTAACCTATACACAACAACGGTAATTTTAGTGTAATTTTAAAGAAGTAATTTGTAAAATATCCTACTTCTTTGGCGAAAAATAACGAGAAAGACTAAAACACGCCAGGCTGCTCCGAGAGCGCCAAAGATATTTTAGATATACATATTATTGAGAGGCATGGTGGTTATAAAGGTTCTTTTTTGAAAATGAATACCGCATGTGATTTGTTTTTCCCGTTCGCATCTAATTGAAGACCCCACGGCCAGAAACTGTTAACCAACATTTTTGTATTCTCACTAAAATAATTCTTGTACGCTCTATCCAATGAACACACTTTCAGATCACGAAAATGGCACGAACACGGAAAATCAAAGAGTTTAACATGTTAACTGCAAATTTTGTTATAAACTGAAATATGTTTTAATGGCAAGAACATATTATCTACAATAATTACATTGTATTACAGAAATGCATTAAATGCATATATTCAATTTTGTATGTTGGTTTTAACATTCATGAAAAAATAGTTAGTGGATTTGTAATGGTACACACTTTTTTTTAACAAAACGCAAAAGACTGAATATCTCAGAATGACTCGATAGTTAATTAACAGGTTCTTGCCGTGGGGTCTTCAATCATGGAATTGGTGCATTCTTTCATTAAATAAATTACTAACACCGCTCCGCGAGTATTGTTTGCTCCGCAATATTTGTCGTTATTAACCCGTTTTTCATCATTACCACCTTTCCATAAATACCCACCCTTTCATAATGTTGTAAATAGCGGGGAGGGAAAGGAGACGGTAAGATGAAGGTTGGGAAGTACGAGTACCTGGCTATTCAGATCTATTCACAAAACACAGCTGAAGCCATTTCAAGCTACGTTTCGATTCTGAATGGTGGTCTTTCACCAGGGCGATACTTACCACTCTGAGAGGCCAACTTACTCTGACTCCATTTTCATTAATAATAAAATTTGGATAATTTATATAGCGCCGTTTTTGTGAAAAATCACCCCAAGGGCGCCCTTCCACACTTTCCTGGGGAAAGTTATTCCGTCGGTTTGACCAAATATTTTGGGAATATTTTGCCTCGGCTTTAACAGCATTTTAACGTTTAAGGACAGACTCGGTTGTCTAGCAATACATTAGCCGCTTGTGGCCAGGTCGAGCAGGAACTTCCTTAGGCTTCGAGCACCTAGTGTCGTATCTAATTATTTGCATCTCAATACCTCGACGTAGAGATGGTCGATATCAGAACCGGGTGTACCTGCGGTTCCAGTTACCGGTGACCGGCGAGGAACCGGTTATTTATCCAGTTCTTTTTGGAACCGGT
The DNA here is from genome assembly GCA_022651775.1 of Drusus annulatus. Classification (NCBI taxonomy): domain Eukaryota; kingdom Metazoa; phylum Arthropoda; class Insecta; order Trichoptera; family Limnephilidae; genus Drusus; species Drusus annulatus. Next base: position 855,697 of record JAGWCC010000304.1, on the reverse strand, counting down.
TCCCGGTGCCAGAAAAGTTCCGCGAAGGAGACTTTATATTCAAATCGAAAAGTACTAGCAAATCAACAAAAGTTCCTCACGAAAAAAAAGCGCTAGTCGGTAGAGATTTGAAATCGAAAAGTACTAGCAAATCAACAACAAAACAAACCGGTTCCTCGGACAAATGATATCGATTTTTATTTGCCAAAAAAAGGAACCGGTTCCTCAGAGAAATAATAAAGACGGCTCCAGTGGGGTTTCCTTTTTAACCGGGACAGGAATATCGACCATCTCCACCTCGAAGTTGAGATCAAAACGGCCAAATATTTAACATTATTTTCTAATTTATAACGTGATTAATGTATTTGCAAAGCAAACCATACGGCGGCATTCACTTCACATCCCGCTAATTGAGTACGCATTGCTGTTTAGTAAGGTTTCTCAGTTCATGATCAAATATACCAGTATACATTGCCATTATTGTTCCTTACAATTAACGCTTAGCGAGACTCAAGTCTTCTTCTGCAGCCATATCTCACTTAGCGCGGGATGGTGGTGCTAGCAATTAACCACAATTAGTTTCTTAGCATAACCGCATAATATTATGTGATGTACTCTTAAATGCCACTCTCAAGGCGTAATTTATTGAGTAGTCAGTTTTTGATGATTTTTGCCGGACTCGGCAGACCTGGGCGTGGCTAAGACTAGGGCTAGGGTATTTATACATCCATTCATAGCACATGTCGACATAATGTTTTTGTTATTCGTAAAACCACTTTTTCACAGTATTGTTACTAACAACAATATAGCATATAACCTAAAAAATCGTCTTGTTGTGCCCAGTTTTAAAAAAATGTGGGCGGAGTCCCCGGAGACGCGGGAGACCAAGATCATCCTTACAGTACATAAAAGCGGTGTGTTATTTTTGTTGTCTCTTTCTCTCTCATGGTGTACGACGTAAAAACCCGGAGAAAGTGATTTATCGCAACTTTGTATAGGTTGGGTAAAAAGAATTGGCTCTCTCTCCATACATTATTACTCTTAGGTGTAGACTATATTTTTAATGGGAATACCGCACAAGAGTCGCAACTGCAAGCAACTGTCTGGAGCCAGTGAGGCTATGACATTCCCAATCGGGGTATGTTGTTAGGTTAAAGGTAATGGGCAGGGGAAGGAGATGGGGAAGAGGAAGAGGAAAGTTGGGAAGTACCTGGCTATTCAGATCTGGTCACCAAACACGGCCTTAGCCATTTCAAGTAACGTTTCGATTGAATTTTTGTCTTTCACCAGGGCGATACTGAGAGTATCTACCACTCTGGAATATGCCACAAATATACTATGTATTATTTTTAATGAATTAATGCTTCTCTCGAATAAATGAAACTCTTCCCCTAATGCCTTAATAATTATAATAATAACAGTGAATCTATATAGCGCAGTTTTGTGATAGTTCACCTAAGTGCGCTTCACACTAAATTACTTTGCCTAATATGAAATGATACTGTAACAAATATGACCGGTTAGTAGCTGAGTGGATTGGATCGGTCGGATTCCCAACCGGGCGTCGTGGGTTCGATTCCTTTGCTAGCTAATTCCTCCACCATTGCCCAAGCAACATCTTTCGCTTATTACGATGCCAGTACGAGTTTTTCAAATATTGTCAGGGTATTCGTAACCGGGGAATGTTTGTCTTTCTTTAAAAAAATAACCAAATAATATATAACAGATACGTTTTCAAATTAATCTAAAATCATGATCGTCATCATAAATCATTCAACAATGTTCAGATATGGGCATAACAGTGCGTGTGTATTAACAGATTTAAAAAAAAAACAATTTACTAAAAGTTAAAGGTGTAAAAAAAACAAATGAAAGTATGTAGGAATATGACTAGGAATTAATATTAAGTAGAAATTAAGATTTGGACAGCGCCCTTGAGGTGATTTTTCACAAAAAATGGCGATATTTAAACTATCCGAATATTATTATTATTAATAGATTTATTAAAGCAAAGTAAGAGAAATAATATTGAAGACAGCTCACGTGTTGGTACTAGACATTAATATTCAAGTATTATAAAGTAGCGATTCTAAAAATCAAACAGTGTGAATATAACAAAAGATATCGACCCTAATGTACAAACGAGTAGTTATACAAACAGTGCTTCATGGTTGTTTAGTTGTTACTACCCCATCATCACAGTTTAACCTTGAAGACACCTTGGCAATACTTTATTTTTACCCTATTATTTGTATATTGGTTATACAATCGCTTTTAACCTTTTTATTCACAGACTAATGGCAGTTTCAACTTTGATTTCATGGCCTGATTAATGTTCTTGCTTTGACGTTAACCGCGTATCAACTGAACCGAGTTATTTTTGATGTATTGATAATTTCAATAACGTGTTTGATTTTTACTTTTATTCCCACAGTAATAAACCTCTTAAGCAGACTTTGTTTGAAGATCTAATCTTTATCAAACGCTAATAATACCAGTTCTAAAGTAACGCTCAGCGAGATCGGTTCTCACGAAGAATAGCGAAAGGGTATTGGACTATTTTTAGAGAGGGACATCTTGAGAATAATCTTTAAGCCATAACTTAAAATAGTTGTTGGTGTACAAGGTACAACAAGTATGTATACGTACTGTCTGACAAGACTTTTATAACAAGATTTATAAAACTTGAACGGCTCAACTGGAAAGGACATGTAGCAAGGGTGAAATTTAGCTGACCAACAAATAGGTTTTTCAATTATATCTGAACAATATCTGTCTTAAATGTATTTATATATTTACTTATTTTGTTGTTCGGGAAAACACACAGTTGTACAAATAGTGAAGTTTCCGATGTATATGATAAAAAAAATCTACTAAAATATGATAAAAGAAAACCAACATTTATGATACTGAAACTTGAAAAAAAAAAAGAATCTTTTATTCATCTAGTTTTTCAGAAACACCAATTAAAAATAATAAATAAATATGGTGAAATTAAACTGTACTATGAATGATTTTAAAATATCAAAATTTTTACTCTTTATTCCACTTTTTATTTAAGGCCTAACCGGTTTCACCTTATGACGGGCATCCTCAGACTGGTCAAGTCTTAATAAAAAAAAATAGTGAAATGAAGTTAAAAATTTGGTATTATTAAAATCATTAAAATTGAGTTCCACCACGAATTAACACTTTTAAAATTAGAAATATGTATTATTACTATAAACAATTTCCTTTGTGAGTATGTAGTATGTACCTACGAGTGTGAACTTTTAAAATTTGGAACAGATGTTAGTTGAAATTTTCAAATAAAAAAAAATTGTCTTTTTAAATCCCTACCTACCTAATAAATTACCTACCTATAATGTATTTTAGCAGACATTTTTTTAAATATTTGAAATGGGCGAATTAAAGTAACGAATATTTTTCTTGGCAAGTCAAGTTACATCTCGTGATTTTTACAGAATATCTAGTTTAAAAATAAAACATCATAAAATAATGTTAACATGATAGTTCTATAACATACATTAACTTGTATATGGCATGTTCCGACGAATATTTATTCATTTATAAATCAACGGACTAAAGTCCAATTACAAAAAAGACATAAAACACGAATTGGAAAAAGAGCAACAGAGAAGGAATATCACAAACATGATAATAAATTAAGCGAAGACAAAAATAGGACAAAATAAACATAAGAGAGAACATTCAAGCTTTTAATTTTTTAAACTTGTAGACGTCACTGTAGGAATATTTTAAATTGAGAATACAATTAGAATTTAATCATGAATGTTTATTATTGTTATTAGGTTACTTTATATATAAGAAAAAGGCACTTGAGGTGGAATGTCACAAAATAGCGCTATATAAATGCAATTTTCTAATAGGCCTGCAGGACGAAGGAGTGTTAAAAAAATGTTAAATAAAAAAATGCCAACTATTATTATTATGAGACCTAAAGTTGGCTGGACGGTCTGAAGGCAACTCTATATTTCGAACCTCCGACCTCTGGATTCAGGGTGAAGAAGCCTACCGCTATATTACGATGGTGAAACTTGGTTTATCGAGTCAATTGTGTATCTGAAATTTATTTTCTAGGTACAGAGATGGTAGACAAGGTTCTACTTTATAAGTGTTCCGATTTATTTAGTGAACAGTTTCACACCTTCCTCTATTGCATGAATACGTACCTCTATTCTAATTGAAAAATTGCCTCATTTACGCACGTGTTACGCACGTATTAATTTTAGCTCCGCGCATTGTCTCTTAGTGACCTATTGGAGATGATTGGTTCTTCACTCGGCGTTTCATATGCTGCGGAATGAAAAATTATAAAAAAATATATTATTTAGATTTCTGAGAGTTTTAATTGCTCAGAGCCGTCTAAATTATGTCAACCACAATTCGCAAGGAAGGATGAGAAGTACCCGATTATTACGATGTGATCACCAAACATACCTCGAGTCATTTCAATCAGTTTTTCGATCTTGAACTGTGGTCCATATACTGGTATATTCCGGTATGGAATATGGTAATATAATTTAATCACACTTTAATGTTTTCTCCGACCTCCGAACCCAAAGTAAATGAGCTCACCACTCTACCATGATGATAATAGTTTGGTTGATCGTGTAAATTGTGCAATTTTTATTTGGTGGACTGAAATGTGGACCAAACTCCATTATATCAATGTCTATTTTGTAAATTATTTCCACGCTTGTCTCCAAATCTCTATTGAAAGATGGTCAAATAGGATCTTTGCTTAGAGGACATGGAGATGTACATTTGCGAAACAGTGTAGTCAGGATGGTCGACTTTATACTGACTCGATAGAAAGAGACAAAGATATATTAAAGGATGTTGGATAGCCTATTAGTTACCGCCCACGTGGAATTCGGACATTTTTAATAAACATATTTGAACACATTAAACAAAACAATATCAATACACCATCAAAATATTTTATAAAGTCAAAATATCACACATACACTAATAACAGAAGGTTTGCCTAAATAATGATGGAAGCTCTTTGTTGATTTTATTATATCATTAAAAATGTGAAAATTCTTAAGTTCGGTCAAAAATATTTAAAACTGTTGAAATACCTCTGAAAAGTGATGTTTTATAATCTTTGTTTGGTCTTATTTAAACATTCTTGCATAGCACATATCACCATTATGTTTGATTTAAATGTATAACCACTGCAAGTTTTTTAATCAACACAAATATAGAACATAACCTCAAATTCCGTTGACGTAGGTTATGCGACTCGATAATTTGAAGTTAGCGCGGACGCAAAACATTCTTACATAATTAGAAGTGCTATTATGTGATGACTTTTCTTGTCTCTTTCTCTCTCATGATATACGTTGCGAAAACCCGGAGAAAGCGATTTATCGCAAATTTGTACAGTTTGGGTAAAAATATTTAGCTCTCTCTCCATATATAATATATTCTTACTCCAAAGTTCTATCTTCTTTTCTTGCCGCTGAGAGCTCTGTTGTTACATCTCCTCAAGACCACGTGCATCGTTTATAAGAAAGAGGTAACAACGGTGCTATCAGCGGTAAAGTATTGACCTATTGCAGATGATTGTTACGTCATGCGTCACTTCATAAACTGCTGAGCGGAGAATGATATCGTGGTTCGTGATGAATGATGATATTGTTATTTCCATTTCCTTGCCGTGGACAATCAACAGCCAATCAGCCGCGACTGGTCGCAGTTGATGATGAATAATTTGGTTATTGTTATCGCGAAGTCAGTCGGTCCGATCGCAAAGTTCACTGACTTCTTGAAAGGTCAAGGTTAATTCCACTATCTTGTTTTCGTTCATAGTTTTTCGATTGCGTTTAGGAAAAGGAGTTTTTCTGTGAAAGGGGTCAAATTTCTAATCAAATTAATGACAAGATGTTAGGTAATTTTTATATATTTAAAAAAATAAATATAAATATATACATATATATATATGTATTTCGATTTTTGAAGTTTTTGTGAACTACATTATTTTTTTTTATAATTCAATTTTATCAAATTTAATATTATTATTAATTTAAGTTAGTTTTTTTTGTGACAGTTGTTTCGGTGATCAAGGCTTTTATCAAACTGCAGTTAGGCCACATAGAAACGACTTATTTATTAAATTTGATATTAGTTCACTGTTTGACTACAATTTTGGTAAAAACCGATTACTAAATGTTTGACTTTTAAATGTGAATACCGCACTGCTCCCAAACATCTAGGTTGAAGGTACTGAGGAGGGGAAGGGTATAAGAAAGAGGAAGTACCTGGCTATTCAGATCTGGTCACCAAACACGGCTAAAGACATTTCGAGCAAAGTTTCAATTCTAAATGGTGGTCTTTCACAAGGGCGATACTTAAATTATCTACCACTCTGGAACATGCCGCAAATATACTTAATATTTTTAAAATATGAATTAAATATTTTTTTTAATTCCTGTACTGTATGACAAATTCAAAAGTCCATTCTTTTAACTTCGCTCCCATGCCCTAAATCAAAAAAAATAATAATCATAATTTTAAGTTAATAATTGTGTCTATCTGATGGGACCTGCCAGGTAAGTATGTTCCTGCATATTTTCTTATCTAAACTAGGAATTAATATGTAATGATAGAAAGTAAGATCTGTACAGCGCCCTTGAGGTGATTTTTCACAAAAACGGCGCTATACAAATCGTCCAAATATTATTATTATTATTATTAAATGTGTTATGACACGCCTTGGTGATAACATAACGGTCACGCTGTTATGCTTGACACCTGATCACAATTTGATCAAATACTGAAACGGGCCGAGAATCGGTGGTTAACGAGGGGGGATTATTTAAAGTTGTAGCGGTAAAAAAAAACATTACTTGTAAAAAACATTCCTAGTAAAAAAAGCATAATCAATAAATCACTAGACGGACAGTTGGTACTCTTGTGCGGTATTTAAATAAAAAATAAAATAAATTTAAATAGGTCGTTTCGTAATATCTGTCGACGGAGATTTGCAGAGTTATTTGATTAAAACCACACCTCGCTCATTAATTAAATGGCGTTTGATTAATCCAGAGATTGATCTGTTCAATCAAAATAGCGTCGATGGCTTTACCAGACGTTCCACACGCCTCCAGACAGACAAAATAAATAAGTTACTTTCTATGTATTAATTAGTTCACATTCTGCCTCATGTCTGCCATTCCGTCTCCTGGCTTTCTGTTTGATTACAGAACCGGGAGGACTCAGATTATATATGGATAGAAAATAATAATTGGCTTATTTTTTGAGTCATTTTTGTTTATAAAGTATCGCCTTAAAGACGCCATGCAATACTAGAGAATAATTAAACAAAAAAAATTAATACGAATCACCTGACGTAACTTGAAAAAGTTAAAAAATAGTTTCTTTCATCCGCCTATTTAAAATATAGAATAATTTCGGCTAAAATACCTAATAGGCTGGTTTTTATTAGGTAGATCCCTGAGACGTATGTGCGGTAAAACCAGGTATGACCGTGTTAAAAATGTGGATATCCGGAAAGAATGCAAGGCTGATGTGAGTGTAATGAATAGGATCGAGGAAAGGGATGCTTAGATGATTAGGGCATGTAGGAGCGAATGAACGAAGAAAGGAGTGTGAAAAGAATAAACGATGCTAAAGTGAACGGAAGAAGAAGTCGAAGACGCCCGTGGAAGACATGGCACGATCAAGTAAATCAAATACTTGAGTCGGGTCTTGTGAAGAGTCGGAATAACAGAAGAGTATGTATGAGACGGTGTATGAATGTGAATGAAGCAAGGAGGGTTTGCCAAGACAGAGTTATATGGCAGTTCGTCCTCTATGCCTACCCCTGCTGGAAAACGGCGTGATGGTTAATTTGTTAGTTAGGTAGGTAGGTTTTTTATGTTTTTTTAATAATTTCAATGAACATCAGTTACAATTTTGAAAAGTTCACACTCGTACTTTCGTACTCACAAAGGAAATTATTTGAAATCAATTAAATCATAATATCGTTGCTGGAAAGGCAAAAGGGCTAAAGCGAGACATTGATCAAAATTGAGTTAAATATGCAGCTTTGATCAGTTTTTTTTTCTGCATCGAATGCTTTCGACTCTCGTTTGATTCTGAAGACTTTTGTGGACCTTCAGCCATCTAAAATATATTTACCATTTAGGAGAAGGCTTGACTCAAGCGACGCAAGCTTGAAACTTTTTTTTAGCTTTTGGTCGCTTCATGTAACTCAACGACAGCATTGAGTTACCTTTTTTATTTAAAATCCAAGCAGGTACTGAAGATTTATGATTTTTATTGCAAAACAAAAAAAAAACTAACTTTAAGTGCTCTGGCGTAAACTTCACAAAATGGCGTTTCAGCCTTTTTGCCTTTCTGGCGACGATACACGAGTTATTCCTATTCCCGAAACTGAAGAGACCAATGAAAGGAAAGCGTTTTGCCACAATTGATGAGATAAAGTCAGAATCGAAGAACGAGCTGATGGCCATACCGAAAAGCGCATTCCAGAAGTGCTACGAGGATTGGAAGAAGCGCTGGCATAAGTGCATTATATCTGAGGGGGATTACTTTGAAGGGGAGAAAATGGACATTGATGAATAAATAAATAATTTTCTAAAAAAATCGAAATTCACCTTTTCTTTTAAACAAACCTCGTACATGAGGCAATGCATGAATTTTTCAACTTTATTAGTTATTTATGGATGTTCTAAAAAACTGAGTTTTGAGTTGCGCTCTGAATTTCTTATGCTGTTAGATATGTGGGAAGTTATTTCGTGTTAGGTTGGATTAAACAATATCTAAAAACTGTCGTAGTATATTTTTCTTTATCATTAGATGAAAAAAATTCTTTGTAATACTCATGATAATGATTTTTATCACTCTATCGCAACTTCTTCTCTTTGTAACACTTTTTCCTAATATCCAATGTAACACATCTTAACGAATGGTTATTACTTCATCTCCGATCTTTATGTAATGCCGCCATGACAGTTGTAAACAAACGTGGTTCCATTTACTAAAATAACCTTTGGCGCATGCGCACAGCGAGCTGCGCATCTCCTTAGTTTCACAGCTTTTTAAGCGCGTTCTATTTTTTACCGGCAATAATTTATTGTTCCCTACAACTGGCAACTTTACGAGTTTGTCGATCAATGGCTTAGTAAAATGAACAGAAACTAAATTCATTATCTTGGTTTTTATGTTTCATTTGAATATTTATTTATTTTTTAAAAGAAAGACAAACGTTCCCGGGTTACGAATAACTGATCAATATTACTCTATTAAAAAAAATCAGGACTTAGCCAGCAGAGGAATTGAACTTACGACGCCCGGGTGGGAATACGACTCGTTTGTCCACTCAACTACCGACCGGACGATGAAACTAATCTTAAATACAAAACATGAATTTGTTTGTTTGTCTGATGCAGTAAAATCTCTAGAACAGTGAGCTCTAGCGTCATGAAATTTGTGTAAAATCATGAGCTATGTAGAGATTACCAGATCGAACCCGACCGTCTTTAACCAGCAATTCCTGAGCTTGTTTAGAGTAAAAAAATATAGATGGCGTTTTGGTCTCCGGTGACTTTAATTTAATTCGTTTTTTTCAATTATAAAAATAGTGTATATTTTTAAGTCACATGTCGCCACTGGACAATGAACCGAGTAACCCTGTGCTAAAATGTCATCTATATTTTATTTTGCTTAAAAAATCTCTGCTAAAGTCTGACGGGTTCGATCTGATAAACCTTTATAGTTTAAGTGTAAAAAGATTAGAAGGTCATATAAATCTCGGGTATTAAAGTTAGTCAAAGCTAGTAAAATAAAAACTTATCAACGTTACGTACGATAAACGAAAACTCTAAGGGTTGAGGGATCCAAAGTGCAATTCTGATACCAAGTTCGTAGATCGCGCTTTCGAAATATGAGACCAAAAACGCAAAAATAGAAGCTTAACGAAATTCAATGCCGAACCGAAAGCTCATCTCTTTAGAAAATCGTAGCGTAAAATTGCAAAAACTAATTTGAAGTTTAAAAAATACGTATGTACTCGTATCTCTATGTAAATTGTGAAACGCCCTTAAGGTGACTTCTCACAATAACTACACTTAGACCTCTCCCACTAGAATGTTTCAATAATAATAATAACAGTGAACTTATATAGCGCAGTTTTGTGATATTTCACCTCAAGTGTGCTTCATACTAAATTAATTATGCTAATAAGACTAAATGACAAGGAGAAAATGATATATAATATCGTTATCATAAATCACGAGTGAAAAAGGTTCAGATATGGGTATAACGGTGCATGTTTTCATCAACAGATTAAAAAAACAATTTACCAGAAGCTAAGGGTATTAAAATCCACATGAAACGTATGAATTCATATTAACATTTTTGTTTTAAAGGGGTAGCTAGAGAGTATGAACAACCATACAACTCTTGCCTTGGCATACATTCCTTGCTTTATTCACATACATGCATTCAGTCTGTCTGTCTTCTTTTCAATTTAATTCACTTTCTTAATAATTCGTCTATATAGTCGGTGTTAGTATGTGCGTAGTTTATATTTATTAACAGTTTTATTGACTGTTAAAAAATCAAAAATTGTCGCGAAAATGGATAGATACATTTTTTTTGTATTAGGCCGTTTCCTTCCATAAAAGGGTTTAAAATATTACGTCAAATATTGTCAATGAAAGTACGTTATTTTCTAAAAATGTAGTTATCAATGTAATGTATATATATACTGGTATATATTTTTTAACGAATGCGTGCTTTTATCGTACCAGTCGCAAGAGCGATACATTATTTGTAACTTGTAACGTACAGAGCACTTACAAAATCGAGGCTTTTTCTTTGCACGAATGATTTCAAGTTGTACAACCAACACAACATTACTTCACCAGAAGACCTCTTAGAAACACGCACTAATGAATACCACAATTATTATTGTAACGCTCGTGTGCTGCTCTCGTTAAGGTTTTTGCATTATAACGTCATATTTTCTATGTCAGGTAGGAATGCAATTCTGTAAGATTATTAATTATTTTTATGTAAGCTATTAACAATTGTAGAAATGAAGCAATTATATCGTTGGTTTTATTGTGAAAATTACAAGTAAGACATATTTAAGGGAATTCTATAGTTCCTCGAGACAAAATTGTATATCGCTCATGTCAGTATCCCGCACATTTGTCAAAAGTGATTTTCAGTGTATTTTGGTACAAATTTTAAAAATAAAAACACTTTCTGACCAAATCTCTTAACACAAATAAAATTTTAAAACGTTTTTTTTTTTCAATTTTTAGTAATTTCTTGTAAAAACTTTTAACTAATTATTCCTCCCATTTCCATGATAGCTTCCCCAATGATTAGCAGTTAAGATAAGGCTTCATTAGAATTTAAGTTGCCCATTTTTTTTATAACTGTTAAATTATGTGGCATTTAATTTTTTTACATGATAAAAAGTAAGTTTTTTAGAATTTTTAGTGTCCCCTGTAAAATTTGTATTACGTGGGATACGATGTATTGTTTTGTCATGAGTGATATACTGAATGACATGGAAATAAATCTGGATGCTAAAACAGGCAATAACACGAGAGCTTTTTAAATGTAAATCAGACTACTCTATACCTACAGATGAGAAAATTTTGAATTTTTTCATGGAATGGTCAAAAATTGTAATATTATGTTGTATCTTTGGAAAACACTTATGAACTGATCAATAAACCATAGAATTGTTGGCATTGTTATTTTCACATCGAAGCAATTTTTTGGAAAGTTTTATCATAATTTAATTAGTTTTGATCATCATTTTTTGTTATTTCGTTGCAAAATTTACTTCATTTTATACATTGATCTAAATTGAATACCTACACCGTAATTTGACAAACTTGAACTTTCTTACTTTTTGACTAATTGAATAATATTTGTACATTACTTTCTAAACTCACGCTCTAAAAATGAAAGCATTATATTTTTTTCAGCCCTCCAATCTTATTTACGACGATTTATGTTTAGTTTTCTTGTCACCGAAATCTTTGACATTTTTTTTTTAGAAAACAAGATTTACTCTGTTAGGAAACATAAATTTCCGCCAATGAATTAGACAACGACTCATTTCGTAACAGTATTGATTTTTTTCTTGTGGATATTTCCATTATGTCCTGATGAAAAATGATTTGTTCGTAGGTACTATCGCAATCTTAGTATGTTTCCAAACATTTTACATTTTTCAATACTCCATAGAAGTCTATACCAGACTAGCAGTCATCTTTCTCCTCTCTTCTCGTTCTCATCTCCGTTCGTTCTGTTCACGGTACATCACGTCTGGTCGTGTCCATCCTCCGGGTTAGCGGTAATCTGAACTCCGCTGGACCGTTCGTTTACCTTACAGGCAGTGGTTTTGCCATGCCTACTCTCGCAACACAAACCTACTCGAGTGTTCTCGTTGTTCGCCGGGCTTCGAGCCGTGGGCAGATTTAGCTGCTGATACCTGATGGATTGCCGCTGGAAGTAGAACCTGAACGATTGACTTCTCATTTGGCTTCCAGGGAAGTACAGTTATTTCGCTTTCTTGTAGGTAGGCGAGATTGTAAAGGCTGATTTTTGGTTAATTGAATTTAATGGCATTAAATAGGTGTAACGGTTTTAATATTGATCAAATTCTAACACTAACATGTTATTGATTATTGAAAGAATATTAACAGTCTTTAATTCATATGAAGATAGAAAACGACACAGAAAAAAAGAGATTAGACTGTGATCGAGACACGAACTCGGGACCTCCACTTTATCGGAGAGTGGCGCATCTACCAACTAATATTTTACTTTATTATTTGACCCAATGAAAGATGCAGTTTGAATTTTCATGAATGTGGAAAAACTTACGGTTTTTGTTCATTTTGTGAGACATGAAAAATTGATGTATTTTAATTTATCAACTATTAATCATTTTCTTTGTGAGTACGTACGTACGAGTACATACGTACGAGTGTGATATTTTCTAATTTGGAAGTGATGTTGATTGAAATTAACAAATTATAAAAATAATATTATTTACATCCCTACCTACTTAATGCAGTGCCTGGCTATAATGTATTTTTGCAGACATTATTATATTTTTGAAATGGGTGGATTATAGCAACTAATGTTCTTTCTTGGCGAGTCAAGTTATTATACATCCCGTGATTTTTCACGAACTACAACTAGTATAGATGTAAAAAGATAATAGGTACATTAATACGACTGGCATAAACAATGGGCGCACAATCTATGTACGAACTAGTTAAAATTAAGAACAAAATAAACAAAGTAAAAATGAAGTATTAACCAAGTCAACTCATGTGACCCAACAAACAACTCAGATAATAAGTACCTTTATCATAAGAATGAAAATTATGATAATCAATGAAAAATATGTAAAAAGTGACAAACAAAACTCTCGACAGTGTTTTGATATTGAACACTTGAAAATGCTTTAACACACTATTTCGATTACTAATTCAATCGAATAATCAATTATTTTTAAATAGATACGTCAAAAATTTTCAAATCATTGTTCAACTAAGAGAAAGGAAAAATAACTATCAATTTACCTTGAATGAACGTATTGTGACGTGTTGTATACGTGCTGATTAATTTTTAGTATAATATTTTTATGATTTTTATTATTTTTTAGTCAAGAAAATAATAATAAAACGTTTCTAAGCACTTTCATATTGATATTATTTAGATTGTATTAATTTATGTTACTATTTTTATCACCCTTGAAGTAACGATATATGGAGAGAGAGCTAATTATTTTTACCCAACCTATACAGATTTGGCATAAATCACTTTCTCCTTGTTTTTTACGTTGCACATCATGAGAAAGAAAGAGACAACAAATTTTCCCGAATTATCACACCGCTTTAAAGTATTGTTAGAATGTTCTTCGTGTCCCGCGTCTCCGTTGACTCCGCCCACACGTTATGATACGCGAAATAAATTTACATAACTCAACGGTTTATTAGGCTACATGTCATATATATATTTTTAACAATACTGTGAAAAGGTGGTTATACGAATTAACAAAAACATTATGTCGACATGTGCTACGAATAATAATAATAAATGGATAACTTTTATAGCGCCGTTTTTGTGGGAAAATCACCTCAAGGGCGCATATGGATGTATAAATACCCTAGCCCTAGTCCTAGCAACGCCCAGGTCTAGCCGAGTCCGGCAAACCTCGTAAAAACTGACTCTCTCTATAGTTAACTAGCTCTCTCTACAGTGCTCTCTCTTGTATATTATTGCTCTAAGATTTCACCCTATGATTCTCAAGGTTTCGTGGCATTACTGACAATATTATATAACTTCTTTATAATTGTGCTAAACAAAAAATGCATTTTTAACTACCCCACCGAATTATGAGCGTACATAAAGTTATTAATCGAGAGTTTTTCTTAGCACGGACCCGGCGAGGGCGACTCGTCACGATTAAATGTATTTTACATCATTATGGATTGCACCCATCACGAATTAGGAAGTGACATTACCAAGGGCCAGTGCGCGATATTGCTGCATTTGCTTGCGTTTCTCGCGCGTATAGAGTTTCAGTTGGCGAACGGCAAACAAAACGCAAAACGGGTCAGCCCGTTCCACTGATCCATTTTTTTCATTTCTCCGGAGCTGCACTGCGGTGCTGTTGTTTTAGTTTATTAGTTTCGCTTTTATTATTTCGCGTCTCACGGCCCCTGTCCATTGGCAAGGGGCGTGTGAGGATGGCCTTTGCTCTAGCTGAATAGCTTCAGTGAAGTCAAATTGTAACCAATTCAACGGAACTTAAAGGATTTATGTCCCTACCTGCTGGTGCAATCGAACTTGATCCGTTTGACTGGAAGTTGAGCTTCCTACCAACTGGGCCATCGGTCTCCTCCGTCGCTTGAAAAAGCTTCCACTTCTGACAGTCTCTTGCTATTTTTCAACACATACTAAGTTTAGGCCTCTCGACACTCCTTCATCCTACAGACTTGTTATAAGAAATCGTCTTTCTTGGTCTGATCTTTCATCCTTGCTACATGCCCTGCCCAGAGAAGCCGTTCCAGTTTTATAAATCTCGTTAATGAATACTTTAAACATTATTCAACATATCGTCCCTGGAAAGAAAAAAAGGGCTTAAGCGCCACTTTGGTAAAAAAAATAGTTAAATATGCAGTTTTGATCAGATTTTTTTATCTGCATTGAATGCTCTGGCTCTCGTTTAATTATGAAGTCTTTTGTGGCCCTTCAGCCATTTAAAATATATATACCGTTTGGGAGAAGGTTCGATTTTATAAAAAGCTTTTTATCGCTTCAGGTAACTCAGTGAGAGCATTGAGTTAACTTTTTTGTTTCAAAATCTAACCAGGAACTGAAGATTTATGAATTTTATTGTAAAACAACAAAAAAAACTTTAAATTGCTTTGGTGTTAACTTCCCGAAATGGCGCTTCAGCCCTATTGACTTTTCGGCAACGATATTGTTAACAGTTTCATAGTTCGCAGTTGAAACTTGAGTGCCTGACTCCGAACTCCAAACCGCACCTTGGCACTGATCTGATGAGCGGTTTACAGAGTGTAAATTTGATTCTTGTTGAGGAGAACCTATTTTAACGATCTTTAGAGACCGTAGTAACAACTATTGATCAAGGTAGTTCTTCCTGTTAATTCCCTGACTTCTAATATAATAATCAATTTAATGGATAAGGTTAGGTTAGGCCCGAATTTCTTCATTTGTAGGTCCCATCCTAGTTCTTTCTGCACCTATCTTCCTGTCTCATAACTCATCTCGTAAGCTGTCTCAGTGTTTTGGCCGCCGACCAAATGACCCGGAAATTCGCACGGTCGAACTGTCGGGAACTTGAAAGCTGTCTGGAGGAAATTGGTGACCGGGAGTCTAAACTACTAACGGAAGAGCTGTGTACCGGTTAGCTTGGCATTGAAGGTATTTCTGCGGAGGATTGTGTAATTCAGACCCTTGTGACAGTATAACACTATGGGAAGTGATCTAACTGAAATAATAACGGTTCTGGGGTTCAGGATGATAATATGCTAGTAAGTGTTGATGTGTAATTTGTTTAAAATGACTTTTTACGGTTAAATCAAAGGGGTGAAGCTTATTTATTTTCCAACTGGCAGCACCCATCCATGAAGCAATGGTACCTATATATATATATCTATGTGCGAAATCAAGAACGGAATGAGTAAAAAAAAAAAGTTTTAAGTTAAGAATCCAGAATTGTTCATTAGATACATAGCTAGCAAAGAAAAATGAGATGAGTCAGAAAATAAAATAATGTGCCATTATTTTTTGAAAAAAAGGACATGTGACATATGACATAATTACATACAAAAACAAAATTCCTTAATGCTGTTTTGACTCTCCTGAACATCTGCGTTTATTGATTCATTCCGTTCTTCCTTGCGTACACAGATATTATCTAAGTGCCAAAGTTCATGTATTTTTTCTCAGGTAATTATTGATGAATGAGTATTATTCAAAAGTATGATATTTGGAGAGTTTGGAAGAAAATCCGCAATATATCCAAAATTATTGATAAATGCGTATTATTCAAAAGTATGATATTTTGAGAGTTTGGACGAAAATCCGCAATATTTCCAAAAGATTGAAGAATAGTTTCTATGCTTCCTCTTTTTCTGATGCCCTCTACTATCGGAGGTTGGCAATCATCAGGGCAACCCCGCAGACAATTACAATCCTTGGATTTCTACAATTTCATCAGCTCTCTCAAAATCAGAAGTCAATATGCTTTTGAATATGCCTGTCTATAGAACCTGTCAATTTTTTATTTAAATATACCATATTACATATTATTTGTTATTGAAAGCAATGTATTGGTAAGTAGCTGAGTGGACAAACGCGTCGTATTCCCATCCGAGCGTCGTGAGTTCAATTCCTCTGCTAGCTAAGTCCTTCATCATTGTACAAACAACGTTTCCGCTGATGGGGAGTTTTTCAAATATTGTCAGGTTATTTGTGACCCGGGAATGTTTGTCTTTCTTTAAAAATAATAAAAATAATAATAATGTAAGTTGGGTTAGGTTAGGACACACTAACGGTACTAAACTCTGTTTTGGACGGAAACGAATTATAATATTATCTCATTTAGAATTATTCAATAAAAAGCAGGTTTTTAAGAAAACCTCCCAGATTTCTAAATAAATTAGTTGGCAACCATAATAGTATCGATGTTCATAATCGTTATATGAAAACATCTGTTCGTTTTTTCTCATAATGCATCGTTTTTTTTACATTTAATTACACAGTTATTATTACAACATAATTGTGTACGTTAATTCAACAGATGGAATAAAACAAGCAACACTTTGTATTCATTCAATCGTATCAGCTGGCAAACACACTCACTCGTGTTGCCATAACAAATAATGATAATATTAAATTATGCAGAAGAAAGTAAACAAACTCGATTATCGCCAATGTAACTTTGCTGTTGCTGCGATTTGTTTTTTTGGCTTTTGTTTTGCCGAGTTCTTTCAGCGATATCAAATATGTAATCAAATTATATTCGAACGTGCATACTTAGCAGGTTGAATTATTTTTTCGAGATATTTTTTAATTATATTCCAACGTGCAATTTGGCAGTTTGTATTCATTAGGATAACGTTCACGAATGAATTGAAATTTGTCGCGAATTAGCACGTAACTTTTGGATTACGGTTTTACATGCTGAATTAAAAGTTTTATTAAATATTAGTAGATCACCTTTACAAGAAAAGTAGTGAATCTTTTCTTAGAAGCATATTATTTAATTTTCTAATTTATAATTGAACATGGATGTTTTAAGTACCAACACGTTAGCTGTCTTCAATATTATTTCCTTTTCTATGCTTTAACAAATTTGTTTATATTTATATATAGCTACTTCTTATCTGTATTTTTTACACCCTTAGCTTCTAGTAAATTGTTTTTAAATCTCTCGATGTACACATGCACTATTATACCCATATCTGAACATTTTTCATTATTTAAGATAGTTTTAATTTGCATACATCTGTTTTATATTATTTTCTCGTTGTTTTATTAGGTTAGGTAATTCAGTGTGAAGCGCACTTGAGGTGAACTATCACAAAACTGCGCTATATAAATTCACTGTTATTATTATTATCCTTACACCAAGTTCGTCCCTTTTCCTACTGGATATGTTTTTTCTTTATATTTTTCACAACTAGGCCACATGTTAAAAAGGGTGAATGAACATTTAATGGGAGAGCTTTTTAAATTATTATAGGTACTTGGCTAATGTATATAGCGTCATTTTTTGTGAAATATCACCTCAAGGGCGCTTTGAATGCTGATTACTTGTGATTTAAAATGTTTATAGGCCGTATCATATAAAATATAATTATGTATGGGTGTCATACATTCTAGAATTGTTTATTTTTCCTTCTTATTCTAAAAACCTCGTGTTTTCATTATGTACTAACATTTATTACTACAACTAATTTTCACACAAATATTTAGTGTTTTTCTCTGCTGTATTTATTTATTTATAAATTAACGGACCAATTACAAAAAGACATAAAACACGAAATGGAAAAAAGAGCAACAGAGAAATAACAGCACATACATAATAATAAATGAAGCGATGACAAAAATAGGACAAAATAAACATAAGAGAGAACATTCAAGCCATGGTCCAGTCAAAGTTTTGGTAGAGTCGTAAAGAATGACAAAAATCATTTAGACTGGTACCAAAAATTTCAAGACCATGGCTTGAGTTAACAAGTCTTGACATTCTGGACATTGAAGAATTATACCCATAATTAATATTGTGATGATTGAGGAACAGCAATTCATTAAACTAATTTATTATTTTAAACACTATTTTATTATTTGAGCGAAATTCCCTCACCAAACTCAAGAACCTTGATCTTTATGGTGTGAAACAGTTTATATGTTTATTTTGTAATACACTCTGCAAAATTTTTAACAATTATTTTATATATTCTTGTAAAAAAAAACTTTAATTAAAAAATAAATTATAAACTTTTGTCTAGACTTTGTCTGATACATTTCTGAGCCTGTGATTTTTCATCTCTTAATTTTTCCGTTGTCGACTCAATTATTGGGACATGGGCTATTCTCGTTTAACGTTTCTTTTAAAAATAACTCTCCGTTTACCAAAGCACAGCGCACTGTGTCATACGTATCATTTATTTCGCCGGGGCATAATATCACGAACTATTATTACGGTACCCCGTACCTACTCGTGGCGTAAGACTTAAAAATAGCACTGAACCACTGTAGATATTACATAGTTCCTAGGTACACGAAGTTCACTTTCGGTTTCAAAGACTTTAATAACGGGCTCGGCAGAGTCTTGTTGCAAATTATTTATTTAAATATGGGACGCATTCTAATGATGGCCGACGTTGACATAGTTTAATATAGGTTAAAGCTTGATGATTTGATGGATGGTGCTGAGAAGAACTACTAGCATTCGCACTAGTCATTGATCGCCTCCGTGGTCGAGCGGTAAGACGTTCGACTTCGAATCCAAAGGTCGCGGGTTCAAACCCGGCGTGCGCAAATAACTTGTATTTAATTAATATGTGCCACGACACATTTAATTCGCATAAAATAATAAACTGTATATTTGCACCATTCAGAGTCGAAACTATGCCTAAAAATAGCTTTAGGCAGAGAGGACGGACCGCCATATAACTCTGTCTCTGGCACACACTCCTTGCTTCATTTACATTCATACATCGTCTCATACATACTCTTCTGTTATTCTGACTTTTCGCATGACCCGATTCAAGTATTTGATTCACTTGATCGTGCCATGTCTTCCTCGGGCGTCCTCGGCTTCTTCTTCCATTTAAATAAAGATTTCCAAACGCTTTACAAGCCTGAAAAATCAACTTAAAGTTTTGGTGAATGAAGAATGCTTTATTTACATATTTTTCTTAAAGAAAGAAACATTCCCGGGTTACTAACAACCTGACAATATTTGAAAAACTCCTACTACCATCATAATAAGTGGAAAATGTTGCTAGTGCAATGAAGGTGGACTTAGCCAGCAGAGGAAGGGTAGGAAGCCGGGTGGGAATCCGACGCGTTTATCCCCTGAGCTACCGGTCAATTTAAATGTTAATTTATAATTTTGTTTCCACGTACGTTCTACTATTTTATAGCACAGGTCTCTTCAAGACTCCTTAAAAAGACCCCCAACACAGCATCACGGAAGATGACGTAGGTTTTCATCAAAGCCTCCCGTAGGTAGTTAATATTAATAAAGGTAAATGTGTTTGATTCTAGCACACTGAGAGCCCTCAACCCTTTACCGCATGGATTTTTTAATCCTTCTAGAAAAAATATTTTTGTTTAGAATCATTTAGAATCATGTAAAAAAAATAATATATTTTTTTTTTTTTTTAAAGACTTGCAAAATATTTATTATAAATGTTTTGTTTCATATTTGGCACTACATTCAATATGGCGAATAAATACAATGATCCCAAATTTGTCACACTATGCATTAAAGGTATACCAACCACACCAAGGAGTAGAAAAAAAAAAGATATTTATTATTACTTCTAAAACATTACAAAATAATTCACACACTGAACAATCACAACCACGCTCGTTCGCGAAATGGCCGAAATGACAACTCACTGACGCGACTGTAGATATTAAAAAGCTCGTAACTTGCAGCACTGTTCGATTTATGATAATGCAAAGCTCAAAATAAGAAATTAGATTAAAATAAAATACGTATATGGCCCACATAGCCCTTTATGATGATAACATTCTAATGTTCCAAATTTGGAACAGTATGCGGTAAAGGGTTAACACCTCTACAACCTAAAAAGTCAATTATTGTTTACTGATTGAAATTGGGCCAGCCGATTTATTTACTTTTAATAGCTGAAAATCAGATGTAAATATTTTATTATTTATTATATTTTTTCTGTTGAGTAAACAGGCTGAAAATTGTGTCATCGATTAGGTAAGAGCGTTTACACTTTTATAAACAGGGTTAGAATCCCAAATGTTTAAGCTTTCGGCAATAAATAGTAATGATTGGATCATTCGTTTCGTGCCATTTTTCGTTAACATCGTCTTGGGGGCGATCGAGTTTCTCAAACTGTTAAAAAACGTGAAAATCATCATCTTTGAAACATCCTTTAATATTTAGAATAATTAAAATACTTTTAATACATTATCACGAGTAGAACACATATTGACCAAACATTTTTTGGTGAAATGTCACCTAAAGGACGCCATAATAATAATAATATTGGGATAATTTGTATAGCGCCGTTTTTGTGAAAAATCACCACAATGGCGCTGTACAAATTTTAATTTCTACTTAATATTAATTCCTAGCTTATATAAATATACAGCAACATACTTACCTGGCAGGACACAATATCTATATCATAATAACTTAAAATTTTGGTGATTTTTACATATATATTTACTATTTTTTTATTAACAGATTTCGATGAAAATCTTCTAACGAATATCACAGGGAGAAAATAACTGAAAACTATGGCCAACACCCAACCTGCTTAGATTTAAACACAAAATAATTGTTGGCATTTGCATAATTAAATTAATTTAATTTAAATAAATGTCGCCGCTTATGAGAAATTCTGAACTATGGTATTTTTTATGGTGAATTCCCCCACAAGGGTCCCAACTGCTCCCAACCGTCTAGGGCCAGTGGGACTATGGCATCTCCAATTGGGGTATATTGTGAGGCTGGAGGTAGTGGGAAGGGTACGGAGATGAGGAAGAGGGAGGTCGGGAAGTACCTGGCTATTCAGATCTGGTCACAAACGGCTAAAGCCATTTCAATCAAGCAACGTTTCGATTCTGAATGGTGGTATTTCACCAGGGCGATACTTAGAGTATCTACCACTCTGGGACGTGCCGCAAATATGCTTTATATCATTTTATATGAATTAAATGTATTATGACACATATTAATTGAATACAAGTTATTTGCGCATGCCGGGTTTGAACCCGCGACCTTTGGATTCGTAGTCGAGCGTCTTGCCACTCGACCATGGAGACCGTCGAGATAACAGTAGACTAGAATTTACGCATTAGTGCAATAAGAATATTATATATTTGAGTTTAGGCACTAACAGGCTAGTCTAGCTTTGGAAATAGTTATACAATTCTATTATATATCTTTTCTTAAGTCTAGAAAAAAGCTTTCCTCTGAAGATGGTTTGAAGTGTCGAATTTCCTACTTGCGAACTAATTTTCTATTCATATAATCTAAGCAGAGTGGTTAAGTATTTTCCGAGGAAATTTATCTCTGTTTTTAATTTATTTTCTAGCTTTGTAAAAGTCCTTCGAGCATATATTCCACAGAAAGGCTAAGTATTATAATTTTCAGCTACGAGTGTCGGATTATCTTTTTTTCATGTTTTCATGTCATCGACATACCTTCTTGAATTTTTTTATCGCAATGGTTTCGCAATGCCGACATTGCACACAATGGATACTTAGTAAATTTATCGTCTGTAGCATAAAACATCTGGTGATGACATTCTTCAATCTTGTGCAGATTCTATTTGCAAACGATGTCCACAATGGCGCTACCAAATGACGGTTCTTGGTAGCAAAATTTTTTTTTAGAACAACGCAGAGGTACAATCTCATTGTAAATGTTTATTTATTTATTTAACTAATTATATACGCCCTTTTCAGATGTTCGCTTGTACCTAGATTGTATGTAGTTGGTAATACGTACGCAGAGGTGGCTGATGCATTTAACTGCACGGAATGTAGATATCGGAAGGCTCTAATATCTTCAATCAATATTAATTTAATGTAATCAAACAAATACGATGTACGTAATTCATATGTGTACTACTATTCTTGATTTTCTTATGAGCAAATAATTACTTGTATCACTGTAAAAATGTACCTTTATGTGAAGAAAGTGAGTAATTAAATAAATAACTAATGTGTTGGTGAATGCAGGAAACTCCATTAATGGAGGACTGAACGCTGTTGGCGCTAATAAAAAAATCTCCAAAGAAGCGAAGCTAGCGGTCCACAATGGAGTGCTTATACCAACCCTGATGTATGGCAGTGAGGCATGGAACTGGCAGAGGAAGGATGAAAGTAGACTGAATGCTGTGAAAATGAGATCCCTGAGACGTATGACCGTGTTAAAAATGTGGATATCCGGAAAGAATGCAAGGCTGATGTAAGCGTAATGAATAGGATCAAGAAAGGGACGCTTAGATGGTTTGGGCATGTAGAGCGAATGAATGAAGAAAGGAATGTGAAAAAATACATGATGCATAACTGAATGGAAGAAGAAGTGGAGGACGCCTGAGGATGAAATAGCACAATCAAATGATTCAAATACTTGAATCGGGCCACGTGAAGATTCAGAATAACAGAAGAGTATGTATGAGACGATGTATAAATGTGAACGAAGCAAGGAGTGTGCCAAGACAGAGTTGTATGGCGGTCCGTCCTCTCTTCCCACTCCTGTGGAAAAACGGCGTGATGGTTAGTTAGTTTAAATAATGTGATGTACCTGAAGGAACATGTACTTGTTCGTAAAGTACACTAAAGTTATCTTAAAACAAATTCGAGATAGTGTAATCCTAAATACAAATCGTCGTCAACGCGAAAATACCTCCTATGTGTCAAAAGCGTAATTGTTCCAGAGGAAATTAAAAACTGATTTTTGAGAGGTACAGATTGTTATTTGTGACATCAAAAATACGCTTTGTAGTTTTAGATGCAGTACAAATTAAAACTCTACGCAATGTCATTTTTATCTCATTTTTGTAGAGTTGATCACATAGGAGGCATTTTCGCGTTGATGACGAAATACTCTTTCGTAAAAATACATAATTTTTAAAAATCGTCTTGGTGTATGAAGCAGTACTTTTGGAGCTACGCATTACAAAACCTTTTGAACATGGGACGTTCTTTTGAGTGATTCAGAAACCGACGGTCACCTACAAAAAAAAACTACAACATGTGTAAATGCCCCGCGGTGTTCGACAGAGGGTTGGTTGGACGCCATACAACTCTGTCCTGGCACACCCTTACCGTTTCGTCCACATTTCCTTGTCATTCGGACTATGACATGATCCCACTCAAGTTTTTAATTCACTTGATCGTGTCATGTTTTCCTGTGAGCTCCACGAATTCTGCTATCTCCTCGCGCGACAATTATTCCCTCGAGCCTCGTCTCCTGGCGTTTTAAATATTTGCAAAAACAAACTTATCGAAGTCTAAATTACTTTTAATGTATCTACTTAAGTTCTCTCTGGGTAACTGGTTTTTTATTTGTATTTTTAGGTATCGTAGACTTTTATATTATTCTCCCATTATTCCTTTCAACTCACAATTTCAAGAAAAAGTTCCACTGTTTCCTGTCAGTCAAAACTCTTGTGGTGAAATGTAAAAAAAATCCCTTTGAATTTACTCTAGAAACATAAACATACTCTAACTAACTTACCATCACGCTTCAGGACAGGCTGATAATATAGATCGCCGTTCAACTGTATCTGGTCACACACTCTTTCCTTCATTCACATTCATACATCGTCACATACTCTTTCGTTATTCTGACTCTTGACATGCCCCGACTCGAGTATATGATTTACTATTATATGGCACGGTCTTCCTCGGGCGTCCCCGACTTCTTCTACCACTCACTTTCACGTCATCTATTCTCCTCACACTCCTTTCTCCGTTCATCCGCTCCACATGTCCAAACCATCAGAGCGTCCATTTCTGAATCTTATTCATTACGCTTACACCAGCTTTGCATTCTTTCCGAATTTCTACATTGCTGTTGTAACACGATCATAATATAATAATAATTACATCCAATTTATGTAGCGCAGTTTTGAGATATTTCAACCTCAGGTGCGCTCTACATGTTTATACTACACATATGCCTCAGGGATCACATTTCTACAGCATTCAGTCATCTTTCATCCTTTCTCTGCCAGTTCTATGCCTCACTCCTAGGAGTATATCTCCTATACACCAGAGTTGGTATCAGCATACCACTGTGAGCTGCTAGCCTCGCTTCTTTTGTCATTTTTTTAATTAGCGATTACGCCATTAATTTCTCCGTTAGTGGCGTTCCCTGCATTTACTCTTCTTTTTTAATGTCCTTATCAGCCTTTTTGTCTCTCACGAACACGCTCCCCACATACACAAACTCGTTACATGTGTAAATCATAATAATCCATTCACAAAATAATCCCTGCAAAGAACTCTACTCCCTTAAATAAAAACAAAAAACACTAATAAACCTCCCAAAACATCAACGTCCTAGTAAATATAAAAAATACTTCTAGCCGTTTCTTTTCATCGCATTCAAGTAGTGTGCCCTGTTTTGTAGTGATAACATGACCGGCGTACAGCGTGATGGCCCGCGGTACATCGTCTCTCATCTCGCAGCCTCCCCTCATCTCGACGTCTCTACACACCACTTCTCTGACTTGTCTCTCCCATCTCGAGTGGGTCGGATGTGGGCCACATGTTTCTTCTTTCATCCATCTCCGGTCCTATTCTGTGTATAGGCTGTACTGAATGCGCTTGTATAGCCATGCTGAAGGGTGGTAACACTGCGAAAAGTATACATTCTAGGCCTTTTAAATAAAAATAAAATTGTAAAAGGTTTGCCTGGAAATACGAATAGTAATGTCACTTTGAAAGAGACAAAACGTCAACTGAGAAGGTGATTAAAGAATAATGATAAATTTTATAAGTTTACAGGAAATATACCTAATATACTACTGAAGAAATTGACCTGATTATTAAGAATATGACTATTAATTTTAGTGGCTTTCTTTATTTCTAGTGCTTTTAAATTATTTATTAATTGCCATGATCATTTTTGTGAAGAATATGAGCACCGGTGCTTGTATTTATGAAAATTATGAGTGATTTTACTTGCCGCCGTTTCACAGTCGATGTTTTTAAAGCAGAAATATTTTAAATGATTTCACCTACCATCCCTAGAATAATTTTATATTAATTGTAAAAACTAACTAACCATCACGCCGATTCCCCGCAGGAGGACAGATCGCCATACAACTCTGTCTTGGCACACACTCTTTGGTTCATTCACATTCATACACCGTCTAATACATACTCTTCTGTTATTCTGACTCTTCACATGACCCGATTCAAGTATTTGATTTACTTGATCGTACCATGTCTTCCTCGGGCGTCCTGGACTTCTTCTATTCACTTTCGCATCATATATTATTTTCACATTCCTTTCTTCGTTCATTCGCTCTACATGCCCAAACCATCTAAGCGTCCCTTTCTTGATCCTATTCATTACGCTCACATCAGCCTTGCATTCTTTCCGGATATCTATATTTTGAATACGGTCATACATAGTTGTAACACATACGTCTCAAGGATCTCATTTCCACAGCTTTCAGTCTCCTTCCTCTGCCAGTTCTATGCCTCACTGCCATACATCAGGGTTGGTATAAGCACTTCATTGTGGATTCGCTTCTTTGGATAATTTCTTGTTTGCGCCAACAGCGTTCAGTCCTCCATTGATGGAGCTTCCTGCATTCACCCTTCTTTCAATATCCTTATCAGCGTTTCCGTCTCTCGTAAACATACTTCCTAAATACACAAACTCATCCACTTGCTCCAAGTATTCATCATTCACAACTGTATTGCACGCTGTTCTCCTACTCTCGCTTTCAAACACCATGACTTTGGACTTACTTACATTCATCATCAACTTATTCTGCATACATACTTGGTTCATCCTAGCCACGAGAAACTGTAGATCTTCCATACTGTCTACAATCAGCACCGCATCGTCCGTTTATATTATTTATTTATTTAATTATATACGCCCTTATGGCCTTTTTCATAACTGTGTAATGCATAATATAGTGATATAAAAATAACATGGAGTAAATGATTAGCACCCAAAAACATAAATAAGTGAATAGAAATATTATAATGCAATAAATCAACATTAATATTTTTGGAAGAGGTATGCTATTATAGCCTTCTTGTAACTAGTTCAGTGCAGTTCATTATATCTACTATTTCTGCGAAATAATTACCCACTGTGCAATTTTGGTACTAGCGAGTATCTAAATGACTCTAAATGTCTCATAAAAAACAGTTGTTCACCAAATACATTAAGAGATGAATGATTTAAAAATATATAAATATTAGGTGTAAGCCATTAGTGATAAATCTTAACTGTAAGTTATTAGTTATAAGCTTAAGTGATAAATTATAGGTTAGATAAATTAATTTGTAAAGCGTCCTTGATGTAATTTTCCCACAAAAACGGCGCTATGAAAGTTATCCATTTATCATTATTATTATTGTAGATACATGCATAGTGTAAAAAAAGAAATTAAACATTTATGTACACCTCACATATAGACAAGGTATTATATATCCAAAGGAGTTATATAAGTACAAACAGAAGAAGTGTGACGCACTATATATGATATAATAACGCAAATAAGGTCAGTAATGAAAAACAAAAAAAGATATGATATAAGAGAGGTTCATTCTCATACACATATTATAAGATAATGTGCATCTAAATACTATATATAAGGTAGATGCAGCTTCATTGAACATTATTGTTACATTTGAAAATAATTTCGGATCGAGTGGTTCTGTTAGGTACATGGAAGATAATTAAGCTAAGTAAATCAGGGCTGTCTATAATACCATTCACAGTTTTGAAAATAAAAGTCAAGTCGGAAATAAGCCTCCTCTCTGAGGGTGTTGATAATTTTAATTATTTCATTAAATAATTGTAATATTATGTCTTTCATAGCATTGCTCCATGTAGGTATAGCACAATATACAAAATAGCTTCCTTCCTCCGTGTGGGGAATGTGTCGCGGGCAGAGAAGCTCTCCAGACGAGATATTATTACGGTTCAGCTCTAAGTAGTTCGGCCCGGGGAACAAGCGGGTCGGTATTCTTCTAAGGGTGGGAGTCCCGGGGAGGAAATGGTTATTATTTGCGGGTGCCGCTGTAAATCCTGCTTAAGACATCCGGGAGAGTTTTTCAATTTTCTTCATAACAAATATCGTACTTTTATAATACTTGACAAAATTTTATAGCGCCCTTTTGTGAGATACGTTTAACCCTTGGAGCGCTTTATAAGGTTAGCCTGTTAGTCTGGCATTTTGCGAATAGAAGAATGGTGTTTATTTTTCTGTTGTTATTTTTGAAACTACAAGAGATTATGACACGAAAGTGAATGGTAGAAGTCGGGGACGCCTGATGAAGATACAGCCAAGAGTCATAATATGAAGAGTGTGTATGGGACGATTCATTCAATTCAATTATTTGTTGTTTTAAAAAAACATTACAAAAATTGACATTTCAAGGCGTTTTAAAATAAAGTGAGGAAAGTGTATACTACAATGTCTCTCGACGAATCACCTTTCGATATACAAATTTTAATCAAATCTGGAGACTGTACGACAGATTCAGAAAGTCCGTTTTTTTATTTCGCTTCTATGCCCCTAAATCGAAAAAAACACATTATTATAATTTTAAGTTAATAAGTGTGTCTATCTGATGGGACCTGCCAGGTTAGTATGTAGTATGATGGAGCGAAATTAAAAATGGACTTTCTGAATTTGGTACAATGAAATTTGTATATCTAAAGGTGATCCGTCGAGAAACAGATTATTTTTTATTTTATTTTATTTTTTATTTTATTTTATTTGTTTGGGAGACCAACAGTTTACATACAGACTAGGTAAAATATTATATAAGTAGTATTAATATGACCATTTATAGGTTTCCACCTAAGTGTTTGTATATATAGGTGAACTGATACTGTAAGTGAATTTAATTTTAAAAATTAAACAAGAAATTAAGATATAAATTAAAAGAGATACAAATCAAATAAAAAAAAAAAATAAAATAAGAAACATAATTTTTTAAATTTTCATAGCAGTATGTTTAAAGGGTTGAGGAAAAGGAAGGACATGAGGGGGGATCGATCTAGATGTAGTAAATAAGTATAATGATATGTGTGATTTCAAAGTTTTTGTTTAATTTTTTAAATATATATATTTAAAGAAATAAAGTTAAAGTTAAAAGAATTGGTTATTATGTTGAGATTCTTTTAATGAATTTAAGGATATGAGAGTCTGAAAAGGTAAGTTTTCAGTTTGGACCGAAATTCTGTTGGACATGTTATAAATCTTAGTTCCGAAAGGAGTTTATTCCAAGCCTTCGGCCCCGATACTCCGAAAGCGCGATCTCCATACTTAGTATTTGGATTGCGTTTGGGTTCTATCAGCCTTCCGATAGCCGATGACGTTGCTGATCTAAGAGTCGACTGCCTTAGTATCTTGCATACTCTTATGCTATTCTGACTCTTGACATAGCCCTGCTCAAGTATTTGATTCACTTTATCGTGCCATGTCTTCCTCGGGCGGCCCTGACTTCTTTTTCCATTCACTTTCGCGTCACATATTCTTTTCACACTGCTTTCTTCGTTAAGCATCCCATTCTTTTTCCTATTCATTACGCTTTCATTAGACTTGCATTATTTCCGGACATCCACATATAACCACAATCATACGTGGTTTTACCGCACATACGCCTACAATCTCATTTCTACAGCATTCAGTCTACTTTCATCCTTCCTCTGCCAGTTCTATGCCTCACTGCCATACACATCAGGGTTGGTATAGGCTCTCCATTTTGGACCTCCAGCTTCGCTTTCCATTGACATTTTTTCTATTTGCGCCAATAGCGTTTAGTCATTAATGGAATTTCCTACATCCACCCTTATTTCAATATCCTTATCAGCTTTTCCATCTCTTGAAAACATGCTTTTTAAATTCACAAGCTCATCCACTTGCTCCACGTATTCATAATTCACAACTAAATTGCACGCTCATTTCGTTCTCTCTCTTTCAAACATCATACTTGGTTTATCCTAGGCACAAGAAACTGTAGTTCCTCCCTACGTACATACAATAGACAATATACTTTCAGATTGTTTACTTTCGCGCCCAAGCCCACACCTTTCAATTCTTGCGTACATTAATATTAAGTAGAAATTAAGATTTGTACAGAGCCCTTGAGGTGATTTTCCACAAAAACGGCGCTATAAAAATCATCCAAATATTATTATTAATTATCCATCTTCAGATTGGACAACCACGGTGACATTACACAGCCTTTTTTAACACCTTTTGTGATGTCAAACATTTTACATTAACTCCACACATATAATAGGGGGCCTTGAGGGAAATAATTTCTTTCAGGGCCTATGTCATCTTTAGGGATGCTGTGTAGAGGGTATTTTTGAGGAAGGAGTAAACCTGGGTCTTGAAGAGGCCCATGTTGAAGGAGGGAGGAAACATAGAGGCCCGCAAATCGTTCCACAGCCGAGCTGTTGAACATAAAAACGAGTCGTAAAAGCGACCCGTTCTCATGTATTGAATGTCAACCGTGTTTTTTTATTTTTTTTATATGAATACCGCACAAGAGTCTCAACTGCTCTCAACCGTCTAGAGCCAGTGAGACTATGGCATCCCCAAATAGGGTTTGTTGTGAGACTGAAGGTACTGGGGAGGGGAAGGAGATTGGGAAGAGGAAGGTTGGGAAGTACCTGGCTATTCAGATCTGGTCACCAAACACGACTAAAGCCATTTCAAGCAACGTTTCAATTCTGAATGGTGGTCTTTCACGAGGGCGATACTTACTATTACTAGTATCTACCACTCTGGAAAGTGTACAAATGTTTAGCGAGTTTCCCGACTATGCACCGGTCCCGAAGGGGTCAATGACGCAAGCTCCTCGGAGCATCTTCCATTGAAATACCGGTAGAACAAGGACATCATTCCCACCGGACGTCTGTGCTCCAAAGATTGCAATCCGTTTGTTAAGATAGGAGAATCATTCAAACGGACCGCCCGTTTATGTACAGAGTCAAGGGTTTATTTCAGTTATTTATGGGCTCCAGAGCAGAGGTGCGGGGCGCATTTGCGAATTGTACAAGGTCAGCAGTTGTGTACTATTTAAGTGAATGAATAAAATAAAAAATAAGAATTCCATATTATTTTTTCAGACATTTATTTTTATTTTTATAAAAGCATTCATCGAAAACCTTCAGTGTACAGTTAATGTTTATTGTGTCCAATACATCTCTGTCCGATTTGAATGGTAGTATTTGCGACACCTGTCAGCCATTAGTCACGCTCCGGCTGCCATAGGTTTGCCAATTTCTTCCGTCCCAAATAACATATCTGATATCCGCGTGTTTTTAGCTGTTCCCCCCAGCCTCGGCGTCTCGCGAATGTCTGCGTTTATTTTGCCATCTCGAGCGCCGGCCCACCGTTTCGGTTAGACGTTTAAGATATCGGCGTTCTTTTTGTGGTTTGACACCACCATCAAGTAGTCCGGAATACATAGGATGTATCGTACATTTTCTCTTTTTAAAGTGGCTGAAAGGTTGCCATGACAGATGACAGCATTTTCGCATCCGTTTCCGGCTAGATCGATATATTCACCTTTTTTTATTTGCATTCTTTATGTTGCGGGCTTAGGTAGGTACTGCGGAAAATGTTATGTTTCTATTTTGAAAACACCCTTCGTCGTAAATTACAGACTGGAAGAGTTTTCTTTATTAAAGGTTAGCCACCTGCAAATATACACTTTTTGGCCTTCTAATACAAGCAATACTTAAAATTATTTTTAAATGTAACAATATTATCAGGACTGAGTCATTTAGATACTCGATTTTACCTATATTGCATACGGTGGGTAATTCTTTCGCTGAAATAGTAGATATATTCAACTGCACTTAATATCACTGTTAATTTATTGCATTATAATATTTGTATTAACTTACTTATGTTTTTGGGTGCCAATCATTTACTCTATGGTTTTTTTTATGTCATTATTTTATGTTATATAATATTACACTGTTATGTAAAAGCCCATAAAGGCGTATATAATTAAATAAATAAATAAATACTACAAATGATTTATCTGTTAATTTTATACGGGTAGTTAGACTTAAAATGTCCGAAAATTCCAGTGAATACAATTTTTAAACAGCAACTTCGACCGGTCGGTAGCTGAGTGGACAAACGCGTCGGATTCCCACACGGGCGTCGTGCGTTCAATTCCTCTGCTGGCTAAGTCCTTAATAATTGCACAACCAACATCTTCCACTTTTTATGATGGCAGTAGGAATTTTAAAAATATTGACAGGTTATTCTTAACCCGGGAATGTTTGTCTTTCTTTAAAAAATAATATTTAAATCTTTTAAATTATACATGAAATACATACTGGAATTTTAGCTAAAACGTTCGATAATTTTTATTATTTTTTTATTTGTTTATTCTTGTTTCTGCGCTGGTTGTCAAACTGCACTTTTTACTGACATTTTAGTGCATTTTTTTCATAGAATTTAAATGATTACAGCTTAAAATTGTTATTCACTGGAAACCTTATACATTTTTTTTATTTTTAAAGTTCTGTTCTTATTGCTTTGTATATTTACCAGTAGAAACACTTTTTTATATGAATACAGCACAAGAGCCTCAACTGCTCCCAACCTTAGAGCAATAATATACAAGAGGTATAGCTGTAGATCGATCTGTAGTTAGTTTTTACTAGCTTTTACCTTGAAGTAACTGACTCGGTTGGAAAAGGGCGTGGCTAAGACTGGGGCTACGATATTTGTATATCCATTCACAGCACATGTCGACATTATGTTTTTGTTTATTCGTATAGCCACTTTTTCACAGTATTTTCATCAATAAAAATATAGCATATAAGCAAATAAACCGTTTAGTTGTGTCAAGTTTAGTGGCATAATAAAAAATGTGGGCGGAGTCCCGCGGTGGCCCAGTAGCTTAAGATCATTGCGTCACTACGTAAAAGCGGGGAATTAAATTTGTTGTCTCTTTCTCTCTTATGGTGTACGATGTAAAAGCCCGGAGAAAGTGTTTTTTCGCAAGTTTTTGTGTAGGTTGGGTAAAAATAATTAGCTATCCCTCCATATATTGTTACTTCAAGCTCCCAACCGTCTAGAGCAGTGGTCCCCAACCCATGGGCCGCGGCCCGGTACCGGGCCGTGGACCAAATGGTACTGGGCCGCGCAAAAACATTTTTTTTGAAAATCTACATTCAATATGTCCCCCGCACTTCCTTCCCCCACCCTCAGCGGGCCGCAGTAAAATAATCAAACGTTGACCGGTTCGCGGCGACAAAAGGTTGGGGGCCACTGGTCTAGAGTCAGTGAGACTATGGCATCTTCAAATATGTTGTGAAGCTGAAGGTAGTGGAGAGGGAAAGGAGATAGGGAAGAGGAAGGTTAGGAAGTACCTGGCTATTCATATTTGATCACCAAACACGGCTAAAGCCATTTCTAGCAACGTCTGATTTTGAATGGTGGTCTTTCACCAGGGCGATACTTAGAGTATCTACCACTCTGGAACGTGCCGCAAATATACTTTTTTTCATATGAATTAAATGTGTTATGATACATATTAATTAAATAAAAGTTATTGGCGCACGCCGGTTTTGAATCCGCGACCTTTGGATTCGTAGTCGAGCGTCTTACCACTCGACCATGGAGGCCGTCACTTTATCAAATACGTTCCATCTCTTCCAGGTTCATATTATTTGACACCATTTCTGCTTCATTCACATTCGTAAATTAAGACATTTATATGTTTATGCGTTACCTACCTGTTTATGTGTTATATTTTAGCAATATCTAACCCAAATCTTTCATTTATTGAGTATGATTGGACTAGGATTAATATGTTTACTGTACGATTATTATAACTTTATTTTATCATTTATATAAATAGCATTGCGGGATTAATTATTTAAAACATGACCCCCGAATGGAGTCACAGTTTTTATTTATTTTTAAGTTTATCCTAGTAGAGTGCACTGAGGTGAAATATAAAAAAAAAACTGCGCTGTATAAAGGAATGTTATTATTATATGTTGTACTCCTTCACACTCTTTGTGTCAATTCATAATTTGTCACCGACATATCGTTGTAATTTCAGAGCAAGAATATATATGGAGAGAGAGCCAAACATTTTTATCCAACCTTTACAAATTCACGATAAATCACTTTCTTATAAACTATATATTTCGTCGTAAACCGTAAGGGAGAAAGAGATCAGAGAAGTTCTCACACAATATAGCTTCGCTTTTATGTATGTGAGCATGTTATCAGTCTCCCGCGTCTCCGGCGACTCCGCCCACTACGTTTCGTTGTGCGACAAATAGGACAGAACTCAACGGTTTTTCAAGTTATATCCTATATTTTTGTTGATAACAATAATATGAAAAATTGGTCGTACAAATAAACGAGTGATATGAATGGATGTATAACTACCCTCGCCCTAGCCACGCCCCAGTCAGGCAAAAACATCAATACTGACTACACTAGCGCTCCCTTCTGGTATATTATTGATCTGAGGTTGTATTTCTATTCTAGAATCTTCATTACGGCGCCTATCTATTACTGTCTACCTTCTAACAACCTGCCTGACGTAACGTTATGTACAATGCACAACCTACTCTCGCAGACTCTCTTCGGAACTCTCCTGAAATCTTGTTAGACATCATTTACATCTTCCACTTAATCCAACGGCACAGCTTCCCATATTAAAGTTATACGAGATCAGACGCCACTGGATATATATACCGATAGAGGTGTATTTCGGGTGTGTCTGTGTGCCCGAAGTAAGCACAATTTCTTCTTACTTCTGGTGAATTTGATAATTTTCGAATATCGCAATTCTGTCTTGAAGGCCAGGATAACTTGAGGTGATATTTCTGTCACGAAACCGGCGCTATATAAATCAGCCAATTATTTACATTACACTTACTAGGACACTGGCCTGTCTTGATAGCTAGGATAACTTACAACTCAATGTCCTTACTGTCTCCTGAAAACCATATACTCATTGTCATAAAATATGTATTGTTTTTTTGTTACTTGTTATATTAACACTGTTTTCATTTTTAGAATCGTTTACTTATAATACTTGAATATACCAATTACTGTCCTCAATCTAATTTAATTTTCTTTGCTTTAACAAATTTGTTAATATGAATTCATATGTTTCATCTGGATTTTTAGACCCTTAGCTTCTGGTAAATGGTTTTTTTAATCTGTCGGTTTTATAATGATCGCTGAAGCGACCGACAGAATGCTACTTGGTTAGGCGTGATTTTGTTCGGGAATGTTGAATAAAATATAATCACTTTCTCTTGAATACTTTTTACTGGAAGAATGTATGTAATATTATAATCGAACCTTTAACTGAACATGGTTTACTACCGCACAGGAGTGCAATGAGAATATAAATGAATAGTGTGTTAATAGTGGTAGTGGGTGCTTTTACAGAATATCTCTGGTTTTATACCTTATTATAGGAATGGTCAAACTCAAAGTATCAGAGTCCAAACATGTGGTCTATAGAATTATACATGTTAAAGGAATTTTGGAAAGCGATGTTAGGATATAATTTATGAGACAGAAAGGCATTAAGGGATGCAATGGGAGACTGGTAAGAATGTTTAGTGACATGGGTAAGCTGCAGATGGGCTGAACTGGTGGCACATTACAATGTACACATGCACTGTTTATATCCTTATAGTACATAGAGTAATATCTATCCAAGGCAGTGAAGTCAGTTTTTGATGATTTTAACCTGACTCGGCCCAGCTGGGCGTGGCTAAGACTAAGGTTAGGGTATTTATATATACATTCATATCACATATCGACATAATGTTTTTGCTTATTCGTATAGCCACTTTTTCATAGTATTTTTATCAACAAAAATATAGCATATAACCTAAAAAACCGTTTAGTTGTGTCAAGTTTAGTGGCATAATAAATAATGTGGGTGGAGTCCCGCGGTGACCCAGGAGCTTAAGATCATTGGGACAGTATATAGAAGCGGTCTATTAAATTTGTCGTCTCTTTCTCTCTCATGGTGTACGACGTGAAAACCCGGAGAAAGTTATTTATCGCAAGTTTGTATAGGTTGGGTAAAAATAATTAGCTCTCCCTCCATATGTTGTTACTTCAAGGTTATATCCATATCTAAACATTTTTCTCACATTATTTATGATAACGATCATGATTTTTAGATAGTTTTAATTTTTATACATATTATTTTCTCCTTGTTAGTTTTATTTTTATAAGCTTAATTAATTTAGTGTGAAGCGCACTTGCGGTGAAATATCACAAAACTGCGCCATATAAGTTCACTGTTAATATTATTATTATTATTAGGGGTCAAAGAGTCCCATGTGAATAGGCAACGACAGTTTTCTTTGATATCACACTTCTAGAGAGTATCTGCTCAGTGTCAGAAACTAATACTAACCAGTAAACAGTATCAGCATGCGATCCCACACTAGGGTATGCCGTACACACGCTGATATTAGTAATGATTATTTCCGACCACAAGCCGCTAATTGGATCGCGCCGTAGAGTGGTGACATCCGCTATTAGATCGGAAGCAGGAAGATGCTTTTATATGCGGGTTCACCAATTCCCATTACTATATTATTTATTTATTTTGATGATAACTGTCTAGAGCCAGTGGGACTTTTGAATCCCCAATAGGTATGGTATGAGACTGGAAAGAAGTGGGAATAAGAAAGAGATGGGAAAGAAGAAGGTCGGGAAGTACCCGGCTAATCAAATCTGGTCACTAATCGACGGCCTCCATGGTCGAGCGGTAAGACGCTCGACTACGAATCCAAAGGTCGCCGGTTCAAACCCGGCGTGCGCCAATAACTTTTATTTAATTAATATGTCTCGCAACACATTTAATTCATATAAACATAATGAAAAGTATATTTGCGGTACGTTCCAGAGTGGTAGATACTCTAAGAATCGCCCTGGTGAAAGATCACCATTCAGAATCGAAACGTTGCTTGAAATGGCTTGAGCCGTGTTTGGTGACCAAATCTGAATAGCCAGGTACTTCCCAACCTTCCTCTTCCCAATTTCCTTCCCCTCCCCACTACCTTCAGCCTCACTGCATACCCTATTTGTGGATGCCATAGTCTCACTGGCTCTAGACGGTTGCGAGCAGTTGAGACTTTTGTGCGGTATTCATATAAAAAAAAAATAATTAAAAACGCGAGTATTGCCATTTCAAGCAACGTTTCTATTCTGAATGGTAGTCTTTCACCACTGTGGTGAGCAGTTGTGGTAATTGTGAAGTATTTATGTCAGTGCCACAGAGGAAAGTAATTCTATAGGCTACATAGGTGCCTAACTACCCGTGGTGGTAGGCAGTACACAGACAGCTTAATGCGATTTTAGTAGCGAGCGAAGCTGCTAGAGAAAGTTCGTCTAAATTGAATGCACTTCCCATTAGATGCACTATAAACTAAACTGCATTCACTCAATTTGCAACCAAACTCTGTTGAAGTTACATTTCAACTAGAGTTTAATTTAAATACCTATTTTAAAAAAAAAACCTCTTTTACACGGTGTAGTGGTAATCATCAAGTAACTATACACTACATCTCCGTTTTGGGATTGTTTTTTAAGCTTCCGTACCGTACTGTTCAGATCTAGTCACCCAACTAACTAACCGTCGTCCCGTTTCTCTGCAGCGGTAGGCAGAGAGGATTGATTGTCATACAAACAAAATGTCTTGGCAAACTCCTTGTTTCACTCACATTCATTTGTCGTCTCATACATACTCGTCTGTCATTCTGATTTTTTGACATGGTCCGACTCAAGTTTTTGATTCACTTAATCTTGAAATGTCTTCCTCGGGCATCCCCGACTTCTTTTTCTTCCATTATAGCGGAATATGCTTTCACTATAGCCACGGGTAAAGACTACTTGTCTAGCAAGCTTTAGCTATGTTACTGAGCACATCTTTTAATATTTAGGTACTACCGGGATTTCCTCTCTCCCTCTCACTGGAAAGGAGTGTGAAAAGAATATATGATGCGAAAGTGAATGGAAGAAGAAGTCGAGGACGTCCGAGAGAGACATGGCACGATCAAGTAAATCAAATACTTGAATCGGGTCACGTGAAGAGTCAGAATAACAGAAGAGTATGTATGAGACGATGTATGAATCTAAATGAAGCAAGGAGTGTGTGCCAAGGCATGAGTTATATGGCGGTCCGTCCTCTCAGCCTACCCCTTCGGAGAAACGGCGTGATGGTTAGTTAGTTTGTTCTATCACTTGCTCTGGGAAGATTCAGACTTGTGTCGTATCACATCAAAAATTATATTTAAATTCTGAGTATTAAACCTCCTTGTAAATCGTGACATAAAATCTATCACTAACACACTTCTTGTATACTTCTAGTTCGAATTTCCATTTCTTCTGTTCCTTCCTCTATTTTTGTTGTAAATAAAGCTCGCTCCAGCGTCGCTGCGTCCGCCCTCGTACCAATATTGCCACGGATATTAATAGGCGACAGTGACACATTTAAAAATAGCTACTCGTTTAGTGGGTCTAAGTCACTCCCTAGCGCTATGTAAAATTCACTAAAAATGTCGTTAAATTAATTAACGAGCTTTTTAAAGTTGCTTCTAATTTGTATATTTTATTTACGCCAGCTTGTAACGGCTGGCGCATGTGTACTAATAATGCTGTCTTAGCCCTCCCTCCCATAAAATATATATTGTTAACAGTTTTATTTTTGTTGTTTATTTTTTTACCCGGCTTCCTTTTTTAGTGACACTGTTTTTATTATCATTTTGAAATGTCTCATTTTTGACAGCTGAACTGATATTTTAAAACTCCGTAGTGGAAGTAACTTTGTGAACTAAAAATAATTGCATCGGCCAAGATATTGCAGTAAAAAAAAGCTGTGCAAATTTTTTAACCCTGGAGCTCACCGTTTTTGTGAGTTTTATTTATTTATTTTTAAAAGATTTCAAAAATACAGTTATTAACCGATCAATTTTTTATTTTAAAAAAATATTTATTAAAATGATAATATAGTACAAAAAAATACATTTTTTCTTTAATTATTCTCAAGGAGTTGAATAAAATCATCCGGAAATGACTAAAGTATGAAATAAAAACGAATAATATTTTTGCAAAGACGTACAAATTTTAAAAGGGAAGTACAAAGGAAGAGGGAACTATCTAACTTACCATCACGCCGTTTCGCCGCAGGGGCAGACAGAGGGGATGGACCGCCATACGACTCTGCCTTAGCATAGACTCCTTTGCTTCATTCACATTCATACATCGTCGCACATATACTTTTCTGAAACTGTATTTTTAATTTTTAACTTTTGACATGTTCCGACTCTAGTATTTCATTCACTTGATCGTGCCATGTCTTCCTCGGGCGTCCCCGACTTCTTCTTCCATTCACTTTCGCGTTATATATTCTGATCACACTCCTCTCTGCGTTCATCCGCTCTACATGCCCAAACCGTCTAAGCGTCCTTTTCTAAATCATATTCATTACGCTTTCATTAGCCTTGCATTCTTCCGGATATCCACATATTTTAACACGGTCACACATGGTTTCACCGCACACACGCCTTAGGGATCTCATTTCTGCAGCATTCAGTCTACTTTCATCATTCATCTTCCAGTTCCATGCCTCACTGCCATACGTCAGGGTATAAGCAAAAATAAGAGGGAACAAACGAGTAAATATATAAAAAAGAGATTAATAAGAGTAGAGATTAATTACATAAACAACATAGATACAATAAGAACGATCGTAAACAAAGGTTTTACAGAAAGGATATATCGCTGATTTATTTTAAGAGATGAAGTTTAGTTTAGATTTAGTGAGGCATTTAAACAGATTTTCCGCTTTAGTAGATAAAGAAAGATATTTATGGACGTTTTTCTTATGAACCGTTCATTTTTCTCGTGTTCATTTGATATTTCGCATTTTAGCTTAGATGTATATAATACCTCAATGTATTTTAGTGTTTTTTTTTATATTTTACTTCGTAATATTGACTTTTGTTACAAACGACGAACGAGTTTCAGTTGACTTATTAAGGTTGACTGAATATGTTAGGTGAATGCACTGAATCGAACTTTGACTTATACATAATTCTTTCTTGTTTCAGGTAATTTGAATTTCTGCATTTCTATGGCTACGGAGTCCGGAATATCTGTAATCTGTAAGTAATTCAAATGGCAATCTACTATTTCACTTTTGAAGCCAATATTGTTATTTCTAAAGATAGATATAACTTAATAATATTTTAACTTGTGTAAAGTACCTGAAAAACCCTAGCTCGGAGCAGAAACGGGCGGCTAACATTTGTACACCGTTGTAAAAAGACACATGAGAACGGGTCGCTTTTACGACTCGTTCTTGTGTTCAACAGCTCTACTGTGGAATTATTTGTCGGCCTCTGTGTATCCTCCCAACATGGGCCTCTTCAAGACCCAGGTTCACTCCTTACTTTCCCCAAAAAGACCTCCCACACAGCATTCCCAAAACCACATAGACCTAGAGGGTTTTTATTTTTCTCAGGGCCTCCTGTGAGGAGTAAATGTAAAAAAAAAAGTTTTGATAATCGAGGTAACCGTTTCGAAACATCTCATAGTATTTCGATTCAGACGTCGAAAAAAATATCAACGATGGTTAATAGTATTTCGCCGACTAAAATTAAAATGAACAACAAGTAACCAGCGTTTTGATAGTGAATATATCATTTTCAAAACGTCTACTTTCATTTAAACGTCTCAAACAAAACCGAAAACCGTAGTATTTTATTAAAATAATGATGGACCAAAAAATTAAAATGTACCCAATTTTATGATCTAAGATAGAAAACGTGAAGGTTTTTGCTTTTAAGGGTCAGTATTCAAAATGACGCTAAACGTTACTTTGTAGCATTCTAATAGAAGCAATACCACAAATGATTTATCTGCAAATTTTGTATGGGTAGTAAGAAAAGTGATTTGAAGTTTCTAAGACAATTTTTTTAATAATCCTTTAAATTCTATGAAAAACATACTGAAATGTCAGTTAAAGGTGCATAAAGATGCAGTTAAAGGTGCTACTGTTTAAGAATTGTATTCACTGAAAACCTTATATAATTTGTAGTTTTGCTTGTACTAGAAAGCCAAAAAGTGTTTTTGTTTTGGGCGCTGACCCTCAAGCTTTACACTGTATCTCCCAATCGATCTTCTCGATACTCTACTGATAAAATATCTCGGTCGTATAGTATTCGAGCGATTTATTCTAAACATCTATTAGGTACACTTTAATGAATTTAATAAGAATGTTGAAAACAATTGTAAGTTCGATTCATAAATAATAATTTTCAAATGAACATCTCAATTATGTCAATTGATTTTGATGAAATCCAAAACTTATGTTTCTCAACTTGTCTAGTGTATAGTCTAGACGTTAAATCTACATAAATCACAGGCTCTCCCTTGCCTCTCGCTAGTACCGTTAAGTTTACAATGGCAGACGTAAGGAAACTATGCTCTATTCATTTGTCATTCTTTACGGAGGGAGGACTTGTACCCACCCCTTTGTCCCTTTTGCTGGTGAATTTTGTTCAGCTTCATCCTGGAACTATTGTTTCCTTTGCAATCTATCGGGATGGAAAATTCTGTCCCTTTGTCTTAGTCTGGCTTTCTGATTAGTGTACGTGTTATGAAGTGTTGCATAGGGACTGTGTGCACCCACGTTACATATCAGCATATTGCAATCCATCTTTAAACGCGGGTGGGTTTTTGGGTGCTGATAGCGAAAACGCGCGTAATAAGTTTAGAATTCAATATAAGAGATTAGGGCGAGAAAGAGGCGATTATTCTTATGATGAAATTGAACAAACATTGAAAAATTCTTCATTAGAAAAGCGTAGGACTGACATTGATTTCATTTGTATTTTCTAAATTATTGATTGTATAATTGACTCACCTTCTTTGTTGCTACTCATCCAGTTCAACATTCCTTGCCGTAGACTCAGAAACAATAAATTGCTATTTTTCAATCATCACTCTACTAATTGTGGGTATCGTTCTCCACTGTTCAGAATGTCGAGACTTGTTAACTCAAGCCATGGTCTTGAAATTTTTGGCAGCAGTCTAAATGATTTTCGTCATTCTTTACGACTCTACCAAAACTTTGACTTGACCTTGGGTTTGATTTGAATGTTCTTTCTTATGTTTATTTTTTCCTATTTTTGTCATTGCTTCGATTACAATATTATGTACTCGTATGTGCTGTTTTTTCTCTATAGAGTTGGGTAAAATGGGCATAATAATGCTATTCATTCAACCTTTGTTGGATTTCAAAGAGATATTTTTTTTAGGTTTTCACCTTATTTTTTTTTCATCCAGTTCCTACCTATCCCGCCATTTCGCTATTCAATTTCTTACTCAACAACACTGTGTTCGAAAACAATTGACAATCGAAAAAAGAAGAAGAGTTATTTGGAAAAACGCGTTTCGTTCGTTGGTGTCTCGCTTGGTCGTCGTTTAGTTATTTGTTCTTCAAGTAAAATTGTGTTTAGTGTTGTGATTCATTATGTTGGAAGAATCAAGAACTTAAACATCAACTTCATCGGTGAACGAATTAATTTCCTTACTTCCTTCACTCCATAATCTCTCCACATCCATAATTAGACACTTCCATCAAGTTGTATACTTTTATCCTTTCACAGTCCACTATTTTCAAAATTCATCGAAGCTTCGGATCCTAATTCGGATTAATATACGTATTCAGTCGTCAGATATCAAATGATTTCCGACATAAATATTCTTGCTTATTAATTACTGCATTAGATCGAGCTAACGGCTTTAATTACGATAAGTTCTCTATCAAAGTCACGCAAAACAACTCTACTAATAGCGGTACTCTGCTCGAGGTTTTTTCGCATGGCTATAACAACAAATAGTGTTATAATTAGCGCGACTTAGATCGGTCGGTCAATCTGTCTGACTTCATTTAATTGCGTCTTCACTTGGGATTAACACATTATGTACTTTTTATTATAAATTAGCGGTGATTTTATTAACTCTGTCGGTTCTTTCCCACACACGACTCGGTTTACAGTTTCAATTTATATTATTTGTAAGGTTCAAATCTTTCATTGACCCCTACAACGGTAATAAGTTTTCATTAATGCAAATAAGTTATTTATAATTTACTACATCTAATATTTTTTGTTTTTATTTTAAATGTTAATATTTAAATATATTATCTTAATAAAACGAAATTTTTAACTTTATTCCATTATTTTTTATTTAAGACCTGACCGGTTTCACCTTGTGAGGGGCATTTTCAGGCTGGTACAATTTTAAGTAAATCTATGACATAATATATACTATTAGTGTCCGGAATGGACGCTTATTGAGTGTCATAGTGAACATCTGTGACTTTGGGTTTTGTTTTATTGTTGACAGAGGCGGCTTTACAATAACATTAAAAAATACATTCGGGTAGTTTTATTACCTTCTTAATTATAAATAATTTAAATCTATGCCATGAATGGTTTTTTAAATACTTGACAGCCGTTTCGCCTTCTGGATCCATTTCAAACAGTTTATCGTCTTTCTTAGTGGTCAAGACAACGCAGTGAGTCGCAATTTATTTTGTCAACTTTTCTAGAACTTCGAAATTAGTTCGTGGTCGAATGCTAGAACGCTCGACTATAAATCCAGAGGTCGCGGATTCAAATACAGCGTGCGTAAATAAATTTTATTTGATTAATATGTGCTATAACACATTTAATTCATATAAAAATAATGTATTCTATATTTACAGCACGTTTCAGAGTGGTAGATACTTAAAGTATCGCCCTGGTGAAAAACCACCATTCAGAATTAAAACGTTTCTTGAAATAGCTTTGGCCGTGTTTGATGACCAGATTTAAATAGCCAGGTACTTTTAAACTTCCTCTTTCCATTTCCTTCCCCTCCCCACTACCTTTAACCTCACAAAATACCCCAGTTGGGGATGCCAAGTCTCACTGGCTCTAGACGGTTGGGAGCAGTTGGGAGTCTGGTGCAGTATTCACTACATAAAAAAACCTATAAAATGAATGATCACCAAAAGATGTATACTGCGAAATACAACCCACCCAAACTACATCATAAAAAATAATTCAAATAAACATTTACTTCGCGAATACCCTGTAGGCACTTTGCTTCCGATTCGGGCGATGGGTCAATCGTTTCTCGCA
Source organism: Drusus annulatus (assembly GCA_022651775.1). Taxonomy (NCBI): domain Eukaryota; kingdom Metazoa; phylum Arthropoda; class Insecta; order Trichoptera; family Limnephilidae; genus Drusus; species Drusus annulatus. Next base: position 811,488 of record JAGWCC010000304.1, on the reverse strand, counting down.
AAAGAAAACTAGATTTAGGCGGTCCCGTAAATGTGTTAGTACCAGCTAGCGTTGAGAAAAACATCAATGTTTTGTGAATGCTTCACGAATTGTTAGTTCTTTGAAATGAACCCTTCGCAGTGAACACTTCAATTGAAGTCGAACTCGCAAAAAAGAGATTTAGATTTATCCGGTTATTTGTTCAGTTCTTTTTGGAACCGGTTCCTCGCCGAAAAAGCACGTACTAGTCGGTAGAGATTTGACAGTGAAAAGAACCGGAACCAGCTCCTCAAAAATAAAAATCACGTTCCTTTAGATCGAAGTCCTTTGAAGTCGGGCTTCAATTAAAGTACTTCTTTATAGGCTCTGAAGTTCACCTTCACAACTGTACTGCTGCAAATTTAAGTAGTTCTTTGTAATCTAACTTTCGTTGAAGTATTTGTTCAATGAAATGAATGAACGCTGAAATGAAATACCAACTTCAATTGAAGTATTTGTTCAATGAACAATGAATGAAGTAGAAAACTGTTGTCAAAAGAAGTATTTCTTTCAAAGCGGTCACAACGCTAGTACGTGCCAGCCCATTCTTTTAATTTAAATTTTAACTATCAATGATTAAAAGTTTTCACAACTATACAGATCAGTAACTAGCATAAACAAGGCGGTAATGTTGCAAGACACCTTCTTTAATGTCTTCATTCTTCTTTACACTTCACGTTTACAGCTGACTCATTCCCTTTGTTAGTTTTTATCAGTTACATTTTGAAGGTATCGGACGAATAACGGATTGTGTTACTAAAATGTTTAATTCAACGTTTACTTATGAACAGAGCTATCAACGAACATTTCGTGCTCTCTCCGAAAGGATCTGTGATGAAGAATAAAATGTTGAATAAATAGGAAGAACTAAATATGCTCACTTAATGAACTATAAATAATAATTTGAAAGAAGTACGTTCAGTATTTTCCCACAAAACGGTTTTATAAAAGTAATCCATTTATTTATTATTACGTTTTATATGATCGTTTATATGAAGAGTGTTGATTCCAGAATCTTTATCAAAACTGTGGTTATTTTAAATTATGAGGTCAGCGAATTCGGAAAAAAAATATTATTGTTTAGGCATCTCACATGTTCTTTGATCCTAATATCAAATTCACGATTTGTATTCCCAATATAGAAAAAGATAAACAACGGTCGGTTAAATACTCTTTACATAAAGTGGTGTTGTACTAAGTGTATTTTTTAATATTTATAATGATCAACCGCAAAGTATTGTTTTCGTAGAAAGCAATCACTTTGTGGTTTGACATATTTAATGAAAATGAAATAATAACTTAGTATACCGACCGGTTTCGCTTAGCCTAACCATAATCAGGGAAAAAAATTAAACTTAATAGTGTGTGGTTATATAATTATACTCGTACATACAGAGAGTCTCGATATAAAATAAAATAAGAGAACAGTAAGAAAACAAAAGAACATCATTATTAAATTAAAATAAAATCTGTGGTCTTATACAAAGTATATGTAAGAAAATATATGTAAGAATCAACTTAATTCTAAATTATTATGATATGGTGATTGTGTCCTGCCAGAAGTGACCTGCCAGGTAAGTATGTTGCTGTATATTTATATAAACTAAGAATTAATATTAAGTAGAAATCAAGATTTGTACAGCGCCCTTGAGGTGATTTTTCACAAAAACGGCGCCATACAAATTATCCAAATATTATTATTACAGTCGAACTTGGTTATAACGATCACGGTAATAGCGAGGTCCCGGCTATAATGAGCAATTACTCAATGATATTTTAGTTCGGGCTTATTTTCATACATTCAAGTGAGGTTATAACGAGGTCGCTTCACTGCTTTAACGTCCAAATAATATTGCCAACTCAATGCGCCCGGGTGTGAGAAAAAAACCCAATTCTCGAAACAGTCGAATAATGTCATAAACAAGACAAATAAAGCTGCCCGTCCGACAAAGCGGTGAACTTTCCGTAAATCACGTTAAGGAGGGTTTATAATCCCTGATAGTCGCTCTAAAAAACATTTATATCTAGTACTATCGGACACCATGTATAAGTGTCGTTTAAAATCAAAGTCATACGAAATTTTTTCTTTGCAATTCTATTCCATTTTTCCTATTAAAAAAATTAAATTTAATAATATGCAAGCTTTCATACCCTGTCGTAAATATCGATATTAGTAGGTAGGTACTTTTTCTACCTACCTACGTTTACTCGTATAACGAGTAATGGCTATAAGGAGCAAATTTGGTTGGTCCCTTCGCGCTTGTTATATCCAAGTTGAAGAAAGTATTTCCTTTTGCCTGATTGTCACAAAAATACGCTCTCTGATTTTTCCAATTATTAAATATTTGGGTTCTTAGAACGTTACCAAAATAGTTTTAACCTCTTGTGTGCTGGCGGTGCCAATAGGCACCGGGCATTCATCAATATCTTTTCAGGAGTTTTTATCTTTCAAAACCTGTTGTTCGCATATTTAAATGAACCGTAATTGTTGTCAACAAAATAATCAAATTATATAGTTATTTTGCATTGCGTCAAGTCCGGTACAAGTCGACTAATAAATATTTAAAGTTTGATAACGTCAGTGCGGCTGAAAAAATCGATTTTAAAAGTGACGTTACCGTTTGTATTTACAATGAAACCTCACGCAATCATTTCTATTTGGAAGGAATTTTATTCAGCTACACAAAAATACAACAAAATAACCAAAAAAAATCTTCACATTTCATAATGAAACGATTTTTTAGTGACATGAGAAAGAAAAAAATCAATTCTCCTAATAGCTATTCCATAAGAAAAACCACTAATACCATTAAAATACTATTACGTTAACACATTATCTGAGAAGACAGCGTAATTGACAAATACATAATTTTGTAAAACACAAGTGAGTTATTACGAAGTACATTCAGCAAGGTACGACGAAAATTGCACCTTGCGGGAATCCGCCATTCCTGAGGTTAAGGAACAGATGGGTCATTTTTTAGTTCCTTCTTTCCGTCTCCTTTGCCTGGTTGTGATGGGTTTTTAACCCCATAGCGTTATTTATCTATATAATACTTCTTTCCGCAAGTAAAAGCAATAATGTTCCAAAATATAACAAACTGGCACACGCCAACCTTATGATTCAACTTTTACGTAGAAATCACACACGCGTGTTAACTTGAAAAAGTAGAAATGGTTTATATACTAGATCACTTCTTTGCCATTTCATTTGAAGTCAGTGTTTTATTTATTTAACAGAGATATAAAAATAAAACAGTTGTTCACCAAATAAAGTAATAGATGAATGATATAAAAACATATTGTAGATACATGCATAGTGTGATAAAAGAAAGTAAACATTTATTTACATCCCACATATAAACAATTATATATCCGAATTAGTTATAAGAGTACAAACTGAAGTAGTGTGACGCATTATAGATGATATAATAACGCAAATAATGTGAGTAATAAAATATATATATTCAAGAAATAAGAAAGGTTCACTCTTGGTACACATGTTATGAGATAATCGTTGAATTGGCGAGTCTAAAAATGTGTGTCAAAATTTATTTTATTTAAAAGTATGTAGATTAGTACTGGGCGTTAAATATAATTCGAAAAAACGCCAACGCCGTTATCGTTGGCGATTGTTAACTGTTAAATATAACCGTTGAAAATAACGCCGACGTTGACTATTTTTTGGTAAACTACCAATATACTATATTTTCTAAATTACATATAAGTACACAAAGCGTCCTTGAGGTGATTTTCCCACGAAAACGGTGCTATAAAATGTATCCATTTATTATTATTATTAAGTTTAGACGTTGAATTATATGAGCTAATAATGCAAATACAATAGTAAAAAAGTAAAATAATATATTGCGTCGTATTGTCTACTAAAACTTAATTTATTTGCTTACTCGGTATTTGCACTTTGGCCGTGAAACAAAATATAAACATTAGACAACTACACCATTGATCGTATTCTTCAATTCACAAAAACACATCGAATGCACGCGCGACGAGTAAAAACGCGCCAAACTAAACGAGTAGGAGATTGACATAAAACTAACTAGCAAAAATAATGAATAACGAGCCTATTGGTTTTAATAATAATAATCCCCTGTTGTAAAAATAACAGCTCGATGAAAAGACATTGTCGTTATAATATATCTAGCTGTTATATATGTTTTACTTATCATTATTTTCGTCACTTGATTCTAGGCGCTACGTATCGGCCGTTTTCGGATAAGAAAAGTCCACAGATATGTTTAGTAAGAAGAAATATATCCAAAAGATTATTCCAAGCTACGTATAATATTGTGCACGGCGCACACACTCTTTACACCTTTTAAAGAATAAAATAATAGGTACATGACAATGTGATGCGTCGTTATAATGTAACTAGCTGTTAGATATATTTGCCTTGTCATTATTTTCGTCGCTTGATTCTAGGCGCTACGTATCGGCCGTTTCGGATAGGAAAGTCCACAGATATGTTTAGTAAGAAGAAATATATCCAAAAGATTATTCCAAACTACGTATAATATTGTGCACGGCGCACACACTCTTTACACCTTTTTAAAGACTAAAATAATAGGTACATGACAATACGAGGCGTCGTTATAATATATCTAGCTGTTAGATATTTTGGTGACATTCGGAGAATTATACATAACAGTTACATTTTAGGTGCCGTCATTATTTTACCTAGCCATTATTTTATTCAAGGTTGACTCTTGGAGCTACGTATCGCGCGTTTTCGGATAGGATATTCCACTAAAACGTTTAGTAAGAAAGTATAAAAAAGATACACATAATGTCGCTTACGATGCATAAACTCTTACACCTTTTTGTTTACTTGGCGCTAACGCTAATACAATAATAATAGCGTCGAAGAATATTCGTATGTAGGTACTAATATTTTTAGTAATAATATCTAACTGTTAGCGCAAATTTTCGTCAATAGCGTTAGACGTTGGCGGCATCTAGCTGTTATTTCTAACAGCTAGATATATTTTGATACAGTACTAATGTAGATCGTTATGTACTTAACAGTCACTCTTGTACGTACACCAAGAGATAGTTACAACTCTATATACGTGCATATCTTTTATTGAATAGTTCCATCGCTTTATATATTGGCGTGTTTTTGTACGAGGAAGTTCTGACTTTCGGTGCGTAAAACGTCTCATGGTGCCTCGCACGAATGTGCTTACTTGGGGCAAACAAGTTGATCTCCTTTAATATATATGGGTTATAAATACTTCCAGAAATCAACTTGTAAAAATGTTTACCCAAAAACATCTTCCGGTGGGCTTGCGGGGTGTGGAATTTAGACAAACCTCGAACACTCCCAAACGAAGTTCTCGTAGAGGAAGTCGGAACCTATTGTAGTTCAATTTGCCGACAGGTCTCATTTCGGCCAAACGGATGAAATGTCGATATCAGTGAAATGTATTCGATAGCATCCTGCTTCGCGTCTTACAGCACGGATGTGCTCCGGGGAACTGGTGAAGTGGACGTTTTTTACCAATGTTCTCTATGAGTTGCAACTGTCCACATTCACACAATTCAACTATTTGTCATGAAGTGCCAATTTGTTCAGCATTCAGGCTGTGACAGATTCTCTCTTTTATTTTAACCCTACTCAATATTTTCCAATATGGGCTCTCTTTTCGCTCAAATAATTATAAAAAACCCTCATTATTCTTGACTGCCCTCTCAAACAGGGTCACTGTTTGTTCCCACAAGCCTGCTCCTTCCTCACCTCTTATAAAATACAACTTTGGTGATGTTTACATCTAAAATGTGTACCAGAATGTCAAAACATGCAAACACGTCAAAATAAAAAGGCCGCCAAAAATTGAATTACTTCACTGTTGCGTTCATATTTCTTCTTTTTAGTATGGTGGAGAAGAATTGGTGGATGTCGTAGTGATATGCTGAAGTTATTCAGCCAATCGACGGCATGAGAAGTCGTTTGATGAGTTTAGTAGTCACTTAATAGTTGGCGTTCATAGTTATTTTTTGTTTAATTTTTAAATATATTTTTTAAGATGTTTGGGAATTACCTAGATATTCAGATCTTCTCACCAAACACGGATAAAGCCATTTCGAGCAACGTTTCGATTAGTTACAATTTCCAACGCGATTGTGGGTAGTGGTATCCATCTCCTTTCTGGCATCCGTCCGTTGTATGCGCGAAAGCGGCCTGGCTGGAAAGCGTAATAAAAATTGCAATCATAATAATTTGCTTGGATCCATCACGCTAGATTCTGCAGGGGAAATTAGCGTTCCTTAATATCGGTATATCTGCCTGTATCTGCTTACCACTGCCAGGAGTCGGGTTTTGGAAGTCAAGAAGCTGCATGCCAGGGGCTTGCTGCGATCAATTTTCGATTATGAGACATTTAAAAACAAATAAGGATGTGCGGTAAAACCATGTATGACCTTCATAAAAATGTGGATATCCGGAAAGAATTCAAGGCTGTTGTAACCGTAATAAATATGATTAAGATAGGGACGCTTAGATAGTTTGGGCATGTAGGGCGAATGAACTAAGAAAGGAATGTGACAATAAAATATGGTGCGAAAGGGAATGGATAAAAAAGTCGGGGACGCCCGAGGAAGACATGACACGATCAAGTGAATCAAATACTTGAGTCGGGCCATGTAAAGAGTCAGAAAAACAGAATAGTATGTATGAGACGATGTATAGACGATGTAATGAAGCAAGGAGTGTGTGACAATACAGAGTTGTATGGCGGTCCGTCCTCTCTGCCTACCTCTGCGGAGAAACGGCGTGATGGTTGGTTATTTTTTTTTTTCAAAAACAAAAATCGTCACACTAAAAACATAAAGACTATTCGTTTTATAAAACTTGCTATTTTGTAGGTTTTAGACATGAATATATAAATAACTAACCATCACTCGGTTTTGACGCGGGTTAGGCATAGAGGCTAGATCCGCATAAATCTGATTGGCACACCTCTTGCTTCATACCACAAGAAAATATCCATATGATGATTTTTTTTTTTTTAAATATGTGGTTTATAATTATTTTTAGTACGAGTTTCTTGCTTTTAGCAGTTGTAATTGGGTTATGCGGTCATTTTTCGATATGCTTTATTCTTTAAATAATATTTCATTTTAATATTAACAAATGTATTAATTGGTGGCAGATTTAAAAAAATATATAAAATAACAACCCTTCAAACTAGGCGTATGCCCGTATTATGGTGGTCTGCTTTAATGATCGTAAACGTAGACGTACGTACATTAAAGCAAGTAACAGTGATAAATAAGTTAATAAGATAACCTCGATATATAATAATTCAGAGTGGTGGATACTCTAAGTATCGCCCTGATTAAAGACCACCATTCAGAATCGAAACGTTGCTTGAAATGGCGTTTGGCCGTGTTTGGTGACCAGATCTGAATAGCCAGGTACTCCCCAACCTCTCTCTTCCCCATCTCCTTCCCCTCTCCACTACCTTCAGCCCCATAAAATACCCCAATTGAGGATGCCATAGTCTCACTGGTTCTAGACGGTTGGGAGCAGTCGGGACGGTTGTGAGGTATTCACCAAAACAATAAATAATTATAATAATATTTGGATAATTTGTACAGCGCCGTTTTTGTGAAAAATCACCAAAAGGGCGCTCTAAAAATCTTAATTTCTACTTAATATGAATTCCTAGTTTATATGAATATGGATTAAAATCACAGATATACTTAATAATAATAATAATTGGCTTATTTATATAGCGCCGTTTTCGTGACAGAGATATCACCTCAAGGGCGCTTTATAACATAATTAACATAATATTACAACTAAGACTTAATATTAACTTATGCTTAATACTTATAACTAGTGACTTACTACTGACATATTAAAATTAGCACATATTTATAATGGTTGTTGCCCGTGCTGTCGGACCTAGAGTAGAAAAAAAATTAAGTAAGTAGTATTTAACTATATATTTAAACTTGTATAGCACTCAGACTGAGTGATCAGAATACTAAATTAGATACTAAACAAAGATACAAATGCAGAGATAAGGTAAAACATTGGTATGGTTTTTTTTTTGGTTTGTTTTATGGTTGGTATATTGCCCATCCTACTAGGCATAAGCCAGTGTTGGGATGGCAATTTGAAAAAGTGTTTTTTTCAGCTACATAGTACATGTGAATTTCGAAAATATAGTACATGCATAATAAAAATAATAAAAGTACATGACAATTTTTAAAATATAGTATCTACATAATAGGATAAGAATATACTCGTATTACATCTAGCGTTGCGACCGCTCCGTAAGAACTACTTCTTTTGGTGGCAGTTCCCACTTCCTTCATTGTTCATTGAACAAATACTTCAATTGAAGTTGGCAGTTCCGCTTATATGTTCATTTTAGCGTTGTGAGTTGTGACCGCTCCGTGTGAAGTACTTCATTGTGCGGCAGTTCAAACTTCATTCATTTAATTTCTTTAAACAAATACCTCAATTGAAGTTAGATTACAAAGAGCTACTTTATTTTGCGGCAGTTCAGTTGCGAAGTTGAACTTCAAAGCCTACAGAGAGCCCTGCGAGGAACCTGTTTTAGTTCTTTTCGATTTCAAATCTCTACCGACTAGTATGTGTTTTTCCGGCGAGGAACCAGTTCCAGTTCTTTTCGTTTTTTAAATCTCTACCGACTAATACTTTTGTTTTGCCGAGGAACTTTTGTCGATTTGCTAGTACTTTTCGAAAAAAATCTCAAGGAACCAGCTCCATAAAGAACAGGACAAATAACCGGTTCCTTGCCAAATCAAATTCAAATATCTTTTCTCCGAGTTCGGCTTCAATTGAAGTGTTCACTGCGAAGGTTTATTTTAAGGAACTAGCAGTTCGTGAAGCATTTACAATACATTGAAATTTTACCCAACGCTAATTACATCATTTTGGAATCTCAATCTCCAACTGCGCTTTTTTAACTTTCACGTTATCTGCAAGATTGCTTATCTTCTAAGTATTTGTTATTTCGTTATTGCTCTCTCTGCGGTTTGGCGTTCTGATAAAAATAGTTTGTTTTTAAGAAATTCCTGCGCGTTATCGCTCGCTTGTTCAACGAAAACAAAAGTGTTGATACAATGGTGGCGGTTCTACTTCTTTATACATAACGCCTGTCCCTTTTATCTTTGGCGATTTGTTCTGTCTTTCTTTAAACTGATGCGTACTTTCCTCGGTATTACCCCCCCACCCACCCACCCCACCCACCCCCCTCCCACGACCGACTGAGTAAGAGATTGCCAACTCTTTATAATGGAGCGATTCTTTAATTTCTGTTATTATTATTTATTGGATTAAAAATGGATGCTTAGATGGTTTTGGCATGTAGAGTGGATGGAAGAAAAAGTCGGGGCCGCTTAAGGAATACTTAGCACGATCGAGTTAATCGAATACTTGATTCGGGCCATGTCAAGGGTCACAATAACAAAAGTGTATGTATGAATGTGAATGAAGCAAGGAGTGTGTGCCAAGACATTTGTATAGCGGCTCATTCTCTCTGCCTGCCTCTGCGGGAAACAGCGTGATGGTTAGTAATATTTGTAGTAAGAATTTTCTATAATATAATTAAGTTCACTTCCAGAATAGGTGTAAATATATTTTTTAAATTTATTTTTTGTAGCGAACATCGCACAAGAGTCCCTACAGCTCCCAACCGTCTGGAGCCAGTGGGACTATGGCATCACCAATTGGGGTATTTGTGATGCTGAAGGTAGTGCAGAGGGGAAGGAGATTGGGAAGAGGAAGGTCGGGAAGTATCTGGCTATTCACATCTGGTCACCAAACACGGCTAAAGCCATTTCGAGTAACGTTTCGATTCTGAATGGTGGTCTTTCACCGGGGCGAATTTGGAACGTCGCAAATAAATTATATATAATTTTATATGAATTAAATGTGAAATAGCACTCATTCACTAAATAAATTTTATTTGCTCTCTGGATTTTTAGGAGGGTGTCTTAACCACTCGACCACGGGGGCCGTCGAAATTTTATGTTGCATAAAAAATAAAATCGCTATGTTTCAATAAATAATCTGCGACCCCTGCGCCGATTGCCTCGAGCCTTTTTGAATGACTTCACTCACCTGCTTCCTCCTTTGAAGGAGACTTCACTTGCTCACCTAGAACCAGCCTTATTCTTTTAAATCTCAAAAAGTTGTGAACTCCTTCTCCAGCTTCCCGGCCCATTCTTTCTTCACAATAAAACCCATCCTCCCTTCCTGAGACGAATCTCTTTGACGCGTTCGTTCTTTAGAAATTCACTTTCGTAACGCCGCACAGGTCTATGAAATAATTACCGAAGAAATAAAGCGATAGAAGTGTGTTGTGGGCGTACCCGTGTGCCAGAAGTAAGCTTAATTATTCCTTACCTCTGCTACAAAGTAATTGCTTTCTACGAAAATATTTAATTATATATTTTTCATTGTTCCTATCACACAAATGTATTCTCCTGACAAAACTATTTCCGCTCATCCACTCTACATGTCCAAACCGTGTAAGCGTCCCTTTTGTAACCTTACTCGGTACTACCTAAATCATAAACAAAAATTGATTGGTTTATCTGGAACCCGCAAAGTGGAGAGGTCGTATGTGAATTGACGAAATCTCTTTTCTTTCAAATTGGTATGGATCACACTTCTGGGGATTATCTCTTCAGTGGAAATAATCCATTTTCGATTCAAAGGGCATTCATTATGTCGTTTTGGGCTTACCTCACTCGCGTTGATCATAAGAAGGTTCTCAAAGGCACTGGGTTATGTAATCCCAAATGACTTCATACTGAATATAAATATGGGGCAATGCCACTGAGAGAACTGGCGGGACCTTGAGTAATCTAGGAATAAAAATATAACAACTTAAATAATAGTAATTTTGTTTTGCACCACTTTATTGTTATCTATATAAATAATCCAATATATTTTTTTTGTAGAAATTAATCACACTTTGTGGTTTGACATATTTAAAAAAATGAAAAAAATAATTTTATTATTTTATGTTTTATGACCGACCGGTTTCGCTTAGTCTAAGCATCATCAGGGTACAAAATTAAACTTAACAAAAAATACAAAGTGTGCTGTTATACAGGGTGTCCCAGAACTCGACGTCAAGCCGAAAGCGGGTGATAGGCAAAGTCATAAGTGTTATCAGAAAAATATTTTTTTAAATCTTAGTTATGTATTTTAAAAATTATGGGCATTTTAAAAAAATCGAGAAAATCTACACCCTGTGATGGTGTTTTAACTCCCGTTGCTACAATTTTTTTTTTTTAATTTTTTTTTTTTTAATTATGTAATTCTGAATAATGCTCCTGTAAATTGTTGCATAAATTTTCAAACCAACTACCCCAGCTTGGAAGAAAATGACACTTTTTTGCCAACTAAGTTTTCAAAATGAATACTTTGCCCAATTTTAACTGTCTGTACTGAAAAAAAAAGTACTACGCTAGCTTGGCAAGTTTCTTTAAAAGTTGGCGCATTTAATAAGGATTCCAAAATTGTATAACAATCGCTAGTAATCGAGCATGTTTCTTGGGTATATTTTTTTTTTGTAAAGAAACCCAGTTTTGGTCAAATTTTTCTTAATTATTTAAAGTGATTTTATTCTACTCAAGGCTTTCCTCGAGGCCGTAAATTTAAGATTTTAGTTGAATGAGACGAAGAGAGTAACTCTACGAAGTGTGAGCGAGACAGATAGTGCCACCACTTTTATTGACATGTGAGACGGATAGATATTACACCATTCGACTAGTGTGAGCGAGACAATGGTCGCTATTGTCCTGTTTTCAGGTAGTCCACCATTTGCTGCTTTCGCTATTGTCCTGTTTCCAGGTAGTCCACCATTTGCTGCTGTCGCTATTGTCCTGTTTCCAGGTAGGGCACCACAGGCCATTAATGACTCCTTCTTTTTTGGTTTAAGTTTATTGAATTTTCTGTTTTGGGAAAGTTTTAAATTAAACATCATTTTTAATTTCTAAGATTTATTAAATTACAACAAATGTTCAAACTGCCTTCCTTCAGCCGCAATACATGCTCGACATCTTCTTAAAGAAGACCGGAGTATCAGGCGGGAGAATTGTCCGTTATTTATAAAATCAACTGCTTTCATTATTCTTTGCCGCAGCTCAGCTATATTTTCGATCGGTTTTAAATAAACCTTTTCCTTCACAGCTCCCCAGTAAAAAAAATCTAGTGGGTTCAAGTCAGGAGAACGGGCTGGCCATGAGACAGTACCAGACCGCCCTATCCATCTGCCCGGGTATTCCTCATCGAGATGTTCTTTAACTGAGCGGGCATAGTGCGCTGGGCAGCCGTCTTGCTGGAACCACATCTCTCTGTAGATGCTTAGTGGCACATCTTCCAATAAATTTGGTAAATGATTTTGTAGAAAATCCAATTAAACTTCGCCATTCAAGACCTCTGGCAGCTCAAAAGGTCCAATGATTTTTACATTTAAAATTTCGGTCCACATGTTTACTTTGAAACGATACTGCGATCCATCTTGTCTCATCAAATGCGGATTTTCTACATGCCACTCGTGTAAGTTGTGTAGATTTATGTAACCATCTTTTTTAAAGGTCGACTCATCAGACCATAAAATTTTCTCCAAGAATCGCGGATCTTTCCGGTGTCTTCGTATCATCGTTTGACAAAACGCAACTCTTGGAAGATAATCCCGGCGTAGTAAAGTTTGTACTCGCTGTACGTGATACGGGTGTAACTCGTTTTTTTTCAAGATTCGGTAGGCTGTACTTTTGGATACTCCTGTGGTGGCTTCGATTGCACGTACTGAAGTACTTGCATCTTCTTCGACTGCTTGTAGTACGACGTGTGTGCGTCAAAGAAGATGGACAGTGGCAACTATTGTCTCGCTCACACTAGTCGAATGGTGTAATATCTATCCGTCTCACATGTCAATAAAAGTAGTGTCACTATCTGTCTCGATCACACTTTGTAGAGTTACTCTCTTCGTCTCATTCAACTAAAATCTTAAATTTACGCCCTCGAGGAAAGCCTTGAGTAGAATAAAATCACTTAAAATAATTAAGAAAAATTTGACCAAAACTGGGTTTCTTTACAAAAAAAAAAATATACCCAAAAAACATGCTAGATTACTAGCAATTGTTATACAATTTTGGAATCCTTATTAAATGCGCCAACTTTTAAAGAAACTTGCCAAGCTAGCGTAGTACTTTTTTTTTTCAGTACAGACAGTTAAAATTGGGCGAAGTTTTCATTTTGAAAACTTAGTTGGCAAAAAAGTGTCATTTTCTTCCAAGCTGGGGTAGTTGGTTTAAAAATTTATGCCACAATTTACAGGAGCATTATTCAGAATTACATAATTAAAAAAAAAAAAATTGTAGCAACGGGAGTTAAAACACCATCACAGGGTGTAGATTTTCTCGATTTTTTAAAAATGCTTATAATTTTTAAAATACATAACTTAGATTTAAAAAAATATTTTTCTGATAACACTTATGACTTTGCCTATCACCCGCTTTCGGCTTGACGTCGAGTTCTGGGACACCCTGTATACGAGTATACATACAGAGGGAGAGTAAAAAATAAAATAACAAAACAATGAGAAAACAAAATTAAAATTTCTTTAAATATGTCAAACCACAAAGTGATTGCTTTCCACCAAAATATTAAGTTGATTCAATTAATCTAGATGATCTTCATAGGTTCAAGCTTTTGACTTTGAGGTTGCGTATTCGATTCCCTTCGCAGTTCATGATTATGTAAAGGCTATAGAAATGATAACTCACTTTTACAATCGAAGATTAAATGAACTCTTTTCTTTTAAATTCTAGGTTTAATTTTATCATTTTTACTCGTATATCAAAAAGAGTGTTACGAAGGTGGTGTTCCATATTAACTGATCTGAGTTTTACTTTCCAACAATCCTCTTTCAACCCTCCTTTTCTCTCCTACTTTGTTCGGCATCACAACATTCTCAAATTGAGATGACATAGTTCTACCAGTTAGGACTGTTGTACAGTAGGTATCACATTTAAAGAATTCAACTTCTTTTGCACCTTTGTAAAGGTACTGTTTCATATAATATATTGTAGATCTAAGGAACTATAATAAATACATGTACTAGTTAATTGTCAAATGATAGACTTTAAGGTTAGGTAGATCACGTTTATTTACGAATTTAAACACGCTGACGTAAGTGATCATAAAACAAGATGTGTTTTCCGTCACGAAGGGTAAACCGAAGTGTCAGCGGGCAAATTCCTCCTTTCCCGCTAGAATCATCTTTCCCGCGGGAAATACCTTCCTCTGCTAGGCTGTTAGGTGCGCCCCGTTGCTGGCCATGTAAATACATATTATAATACGCCTAAATAGGTGTTATAATATTTTCAAATGGGTGAATTTAAATAACAAAAAACACCTAAAGGAGCATATTTCCTTGTGTATTTTTGCAGAGGTAATGTAAATTATAATTAAGAAACGTGATTTTTGCAAAAATTGAATCCAGTCGGTAGCTGAGTGGAGAACGCGTCGGACTCCCACCCGGACGTCGTGCGTTCAATTCCTCTGCTGGCTAAGTCCCCCATCATTGCACAGGCAACATCTTTCGCTTTTTATGATGGCAGTAGGAGTTTTTCAAATATTGTCAGGTTATTCGTAACCCGGGAATGTTTGTCTTACTTTAAAAAAAAAAATTAAAAAAATATTCTCATTTGCCATTTTGTCAATATAATTCTTTGGCGTCTTTTTACATACATATATTTTCCTAAGAGTGATATTATCATTCTGTTACGTTTTTTACCACCTAACCTAACGTAACCAATCTTGCACATTCTGTATTCTACTTGTCTTGATACGTTTTACTGATGTCATAATCGTTACCTTCGCTTCGGTATCTCTCTTTGTTTTCTTGATGCATTTTTTTTTGTAAAACGTGTAGTTGACAGTATCTCTCGGTTTATTGAGCAATGAAAACTCGTCCGAGGACACCCGACCATATTATTAGTGGTTCATATTGCAACATTAAGGTTAAGGTTTAACAGTATTGGTATTTTTAAAACATATTTATATATTACAAATCACCTTTTATTTATTGTTTTAAAGTTTATTTTTGTAGAACTCCATTTTAAATTGTATTATAAGTGATTGTGATAATATAAGTCTATTTGATTCACTTGATCGTGCCATGTCTTCCCCGGGCGTCCCCGACTTCTTCTTCGATTCACCTTCGCTCATATATTATTTTCACACTATTTTCTTCGTTCATCCGCTCTACATGCCCAAATAATCTAAGCGTTCCTTTCTTGATCTTATTCATAACGCTTACATCAGCCTTGCATTCTCTCCAAATATCCACATTTTTACACGGTCAAACTTGGTTTTACCACACATGTTCCTTAAGGATCTCATTTCTACAGCATTCAGTCTACTTTCATCCTTCCTCTGCCAGTTTAATGCCTCACTGGCATACATCAGGGTTGGTATAAGCACTACGTTGTGGACTGCTAGCTTCGCTTCTCATTTTTTTTATTTGCGCCAACATTTGCGCGTTCATTCCTCCATTAATGTATTTTCCTGCATTCACTCATAATATCATAATCACTTATAATTTCATATATTTATGATAATAAGTATATTGCAGAACTATTCAATGAAAAATCTGCGTAATAAAATATATTCATAAACAAATTAAAAACACCTTTTATGATAAACTAAAACCGTATAAGGCTTGCTGGGTTCTACCAGACTACGCTTACGGAGCTATCAGCGGTAGCTCCCTTGTAACATCTCTCTTTCTTTCTCTTAAACAACAATGTATCAGATTACAGCGGAGTTGTCACCGTCAGTACTATCGCGTTTTCGAAATATCCTCAGCCTTTAAGCTTGGCATAAACTCCCGCATTATCCAAGACGAATACACAATTCAACAGTATTCAGAGAGATAATCAAAACCTTTCTCTTTGGAAATCAGTACCTACCCAAATTCTATAATGCCATGTTTTATTTTTTTACTATTGTGGAAATTTGGATATTCTATCTTTTTTTTAATTCTTGACAAAGTATTCGAAAAACTAATCTGTATCCACTGACATTGGAAATCGACAATAATAATAATAATATTTGGATAATTTGTATAGCGCCGTTTTTGTGAAAAATCACCTCGAGGGCGCTGTACAAATCTTAATTAAATATTAATATGTATTTATATTTTAAGCAATCACTTTGTAGTTTCACATATTTAAGGAAATAAAAAAACAAACTTTGTATAAGACCACGGATATTATTTTAATCTTCTCATTGTTTTGTTATTTTATTTTATATTTTGTTCTCCCTCTGTATGTATATATTATATAACTGCACACTTATATTCACGTATTTTTTGTTTAGTTTAAATTGGTACCCTTATGATGCTTAAGCTAAGCGAAACCGGTCGGTCATAAAAAATAAAATAATATTCGTGGTCTTATACACAGTTATTTTTTAATTTATTTTAAAATTTATTTAAATTAAGTACAGAGAAAATATACCCGAACATACTTACCTGACAGGTAACATCAGATAGACACAATCACTTTATTAACTTAAATTTATAGCTGATATTTATTTAAATTATTATGATTTGTTATTGTTTTTTTTAATTTTATTTGCATTTTATTTTTATTAATTAGGCAAGCTTTCCACTGACAGACAATGCACTATTTCGGATGCTATAATACTGGGCAGATGTTCGTTAAAATAAATATATACATTTTGAATTAAATAACATTTATTTATCTACAGTCATCATAAATCTAAGAGCCTACCTAATCAGTCCCAATTTTATTATTTCTTATCTCCCCGCCCAATCTTCCTTAATCATATCCGCCCCCTTCTCGGCAATCATGAATGTTGGGGCGTTTGTGTTACCCGACGTTATTTCTGGCATGATGCTGCCATCCACCACCCTCAGCCTTCTGATTCCGTACACCCTCAGTCTTGGATCTACCACGGCTTCAGGGTCTGTCTTCGGTCCCATCCTGCAAGTCCCAGCGGGATGGTATACCGTCAAGGTAAAATATCTGGCGTAACAGTCCCAATAGGCATCCGTATCAAATCCATGTTCGATGCATTCAGGCAGTGGGTCATCGGCTAGTTTGGCTCCTAATTTCCGGAGAGCGTCTTGCTGAATAATTCTTAGTGCTTCTCTTATTCCGCCAATGAGGGTTTTCATGTCGTCTTCGTCAGCGAAGTAGTTGGGGTCTATCAGAGGTTTGACAAACGGGTCTGCGCTCTGCAACTTCAGCCTGCCTTTTGATTTGGGACGTAAGAGAATCGGCACAGCAGTGAAAGAATTACCACCTTTCAAATCGGCGAGTTTATCGTAGAATTCGTCGGTGATTCCTATGGTATCTTTGAACACCACGTCTGTTTTTAGGGAGCCGGATAGGAATACTATTTCCATGTCTGGCCAACCATCCTCGTCTTGCGGGTTCTTCAAGTCCACGAAAGTGACTGCTTCCGACCCGCCGGGTATTCCCAGAAGTCCCCTGTGGCTGGAAAGCCACTTGAAGATTTCGCTCGGGTTTCTTATGAAGTTGTCAGTATTAATTGGAACGTCTTTGGTGTTTATTGTAAATGACAATGCGCCTGCCGCTATGTGATCTTGCATACTGTGACCGACTTTCAAGTCTTGGTAAACTTTGATTCCCATCTCTTCGAGATGTTCTTTGGGTCCTATTCCCGACAACATCAAAACTTGCGGAGACGCGATTGCTCCCGCGGACAAAATGACCTCTTTCTTCGCCATTATTCTATACGTTTGACCGAATTTGACGAACTCTACTCCGCGAGCACGGTTGGAATCGTCTATCAAAATCTTCGTGACGTAACTAAGTTTAACCACGTGTAGATTCGGCCTGTTCGTGATGGGGTGAAGATATGCCGTGTTGGAGCTGTGTCTGGTACCATTTTTAAGACTGAAGTGCAAGAAAGCTGTTCCTGTTTGAGTTATATTGTTGTGGTGGTTTAATCTGTGTCCCGCTTGTGCGGAAGCTGCGACCCAAGCCTTAGCCGACTCTGTGACCGAAGCAGCCTTTTCAATGTTAACAGGTCCATTCTTTCCATGATTCTTTGATCTGCTGAAGTCTGGTACTTTATAGGTCTCCACCTTCTTGTAGTAATTGAGGACATTGCCCCAACCCCAGCCCGTATTTCCCAAGGCTTCCCACCGGTTGAAGTCTTTTTTGTTACCTCTGATGTAGATCATGTAATTAATAACGCTTGTACCTCCCATGACTTTTCCTCTTGGCCATTTGCAGCGTTGGTCCTTAAACGCGAGGCAAGAATCCTTTCCAGGGATAGTTTCGTAGTCCCAATTCAGATTGGTGTATTGCAGAAAGTTGGTTATCAGCGGTATGTCCATGTAGAAGTGTTCTCTGTCTCCAGCTTCTATGAGAAGTACTCTCCACTCCTGATTCTCGGTGAGCCTATTTGCCAGGACGCACCCGGCCGTACCTGCTCCCACAATGATGAAGTCATATTTTTTCCATAGATTCTTTCTGTCTTCTGTTTCGCCGAGGATCTGTCGGATGCTGTCTCTCGAGAACCCTCCAAGTCCATCTACTTGATCTCCCCAGATTGATTGACAGGATACTAGCGCCAGACCGAAGATCAGCGCAAACAGCGACACATAGATTGAGATGAACATTTTGTCGTTCCACTACTTGTTTTTGTGACTTAGTTTTTAACTTGGATTACCCGAAAATCTACAAAGAAAAATAATTCAATAGTAACATGTTGAAAATGGAATACTGCGATGATGTGTATTCAACGTAATCAACTCTAATATTATACATGCATTAGATTATTACGTTATGCATGTTTTTCTCGCTTTAGCATGCTAATCTGATTATGTCACCTGTGATATGCATCATAATGCTATATTTGTGTTCATTAAGTGACGGCATATCAATATAAACCATGCCTTGTGTTGCAAATTTAAATTGACTATTACTATTAATTTTTATTATTAATTAATATTATTACTAATCTTAATTATAAAGCAGAAAAGGAGAAATTCTTGCGATAGCGTTGTGAAATTTGTACAGCCTTTCCTGGCTGGTATTTCTAGGTCAAGGCAAATATTTTTAGCTCGCAACGTTTTATTTATTTTATTTTATTAGATATAACAGGCATGATGTCCAAAACATATTATATATACATGAGTGGTTATTTAATTAGAATATTTAACAACAGTAGGTAATTAAGTAAAATTTTATGAAAATTGCAAAAGTAAATGAATAACAAACAAAAGCAAATGAATAATATTATACAACGTAGAACATAAATAAATGGATTATTGGCACCTGTACTGAAGAGATGCCTATTAGCCGTTTGGTACTTGGTACTTCATATAACCAGTCTATAAATAAAGCGCATTATTACAATATCAACTTGATATGATTGTCAATTTTTTTTTAAATTGATTTATCGTGTCATTAAAAATGTCTACTTCATTGTTTGTGGAGTGAATTGTGTTGTATTTTCTTAATGTCCGCGGCAAAGGAGAGAGAGATATCCGTATTTGTGTGGTAGGCTTTATTACAACTTTGATTTAATTATTTTTATTACTATATATTATTTTCAATTATGGCATGTACGAGTATTCCATTGCACTACTCCTGCATACCTTATGGAATAAAAATTGGTGCATCAAATTATTGATGAATGCATAATTTTGTGTAAAATCAAAACATCAGAAAGTTTACGTCTGGCTGACAGAGAGTGTAGTTTATAGTGCAAAATACGTTCATTATACGTTCCAAATTGATCAGATAAAGCTTCACGATTTATATATATATATATATATATATATATGAATACCGCACAAGAGTCTCAACTGCTCCCAACCGTCTAGAGCCAGTGAGACTATGGCATCCCCAAATAGGGTATGTTGTGAGGCTGAAGGTAGTGGAGAGGGGAAAGAGATAGGGAAGAGGAAGGTTGGGAAGTACCTGGTTATTCAAATCTGATCACCAAATACGGCTAAAGCCATTTCAAGCAACATTTCGATTCTGAATGGTGGTCTTTCACCAAGGCGTTACTCAGAGGATCTACCACTCTGGATATGCAACATTATTTCAATCATGAGCTGCTGACCATTGAAATATGCATTTACTTGTCAGTAACTGATAATCGATTTTGGTTAGTAGTAATAATAATTCATTTTTAACAATTCAATGTGACTTACCATTCCGTTAATTTGTTTTTTTTTCCAAATATATCCGCCGTAATCTGTATTATCCTTCAGAACGAATCCGTACAAAATACTCGTATGGAAAAATATGTTTTTAGTTACATATTTTTTTTATTGAATGTTTAAATTATCCACACTCAAGCCCAACAGATATCCAGGTATTCGATCGAGGTTTCGCTGGCTAGTGACAACAGGATGACCGAGGGAGCCTTTAAATGGAAGGCAGAAACCTTGACTAGTTTGGGTTCATGAGAATAAACAGAGTTCACCCATCGGTCGTAAAAATACTACCCAATAAGTGGTATTACTAAGTGTATGGAACCTGCTTGACTTTCAGGTTTTAAGGACCAGATTATAAACAGGGCCGGTTTGATCAAAGTATTTAAAGATTTTTAAAATCCGAACATCGACTTTTGCAAATGTCCTTCGCTTTGTAAGAATATCGTTGGTATAAGATTCCTATACCTTTTGACGCCTTTTTTGTGTTTTTAAAGTTGATATATCGTCGCCGGAAAGGCAAAAGGGCTGAAGCGCCATTTGGGAAGTTTTATAAGAAAATTCATAAGTCTTCAGTACCTGGTTTGATTTAAAAAAAAGTTAACTCGATGCCCTCACTGAGTTACCTGAAGCGACAAAAAGCTTAAAAACGTCCCAAAATTGTGTCGCTTGAGTCAAGCCTTCTTCCAAATAGTAAATATATTTTAGATGGCTGAAGAGTCACAAAAGTCTTCGGAATCAAACGAGAGTCAGAGTATTCGATGCAGAAATAAAAACTGCACATTTAACTCATTTTCGACCAAAGTGTCGCTTAAGCCCTTTTGCCTTACCAGCGACGATATATTGAGATAGAAGGCTGATAAGGATATTAAATGAAGGGTGAATGCAAGAAACTCCATTGATGGAGGACTTGAACGCTGTTGGCGCAAATAAAAAAATGTCTAAAGAAGTGAAGCCAGCAGTCCACAATATAGTGCTTATACCAACCCTGATAATAATCATACTTGGCTTATTTATATAGCGCCATTTTTATGAAATATCGCCTCAGGGTCACTTTGCAAATGTTAAAAACTATGACTAAATTTACCAGAAAACTATCGAAATACCTAAAACTATAGCTATAATTAACTTATTGATATTTATAAATTGGTTGTTTACATAATATACGTCGCGGGCTGTGAAAAAGTTTCTAATTCTTTGTTTAGCAGTAGGTATATCCAGAATTTGGCGATCATTGCATGAAATTTTTCCCTTACATGTGTCAATGAAATTAATGATCTCGGCATTACTTTCGATTCTAAATTAAATTTTCTCTCACATATCAATATAATAACAAGTAAAGGTTTAAAATTGCTAGGCTTTATGCTTCGAAATGCCAATGAATTTAAAAATATTTCTACATTGAAAATCCTGTACTCTTCACTAGTTCGAAGTCAAGTCGAATATAATTCTTCTGTCTGGTCCCCTCACTTTAAAATCCACTCTGATTCCATTGAAAAATTGCAACATAAATTTCTAAGATACATCAACTATAAACTCGGTCTACCTATTGAAACCATAAATTATAATTATTTAATGAAAGAATTAAAATTACTAAAACTTTCAGACAGGAGGCTTGTTTCCGACTTGACTTTTTTTTTTTAAATTGTTAATGGTATTATAGACAGCCCTGATTTACTTAGCTTAATTACCTTCTATGTACCTAACAGATCCACTCGTCCCAAAATTCTTTTTAAATGTAACAACAATATCAGGACTGAGTCATTTAAATACTCGCTTGTACCTAGATTGCATGCAGTGAGTAATTCTATCGCTGAAATAGTAGATATATTCAACTGCACTGAATCTAGTTACAAGAAGGCTATAATAACATACCTCTTTCTAAAATACTAGTGTTAATTTTCTTGGGCGTAATCAAATCAAATGTTTTTGGGCGCATTGTTATTTTTTATGTCATTGTTATTTTTATGTCACTGTTATTTTATTTTATATCTATGTTATGTAAAAGCCCATGAGGGCGTATATAAATAAATAAAATGTATTATTATACTGGTGAGCTTATATGCTAACAGGCTAGCCTAAGCTGATGTAAAAATGAGATCCCTGAGGTGTATGTGCGGTAAAACCACGTATGACCGTGCTAAAAATGTGGATATCCGGAAATAGTGCAAGGCAACGCCTAACTGAACCACTAAAACCCCACTAAACCTAACTGAAGAAATTTCAAGCAACTTTTCGATGCTGAATTATGTACTCTCACCAGGGCGATACTGAAAATATCTTCCAATGAAGCGTAATCTCAAAAATATGGCGTGCGCTCGCTTCGATAACTGGCGCAACACTAATAATATTTGGATAATTTGTATAGCGCCGTTTTTGTGAAAAATTACCTCAAGGGCGCTGTAACTTGATTTAAGGTAAAAGAAATACGGTTACTTTATATCGTACTATATTAATTTATTATAAAAATAACATTAACATTGAATTCATATAGCGCAGTTTTGTGATAGTTCACCTCGAGTGCGCCTCACCCTAAAATAACCAACCTAATATCTATCTAATTATCTTCGCCATCGGCAGCATAGATTGTTTTATCTCCCGGCCTGCAGGACTAACTTGCCAATGGCCATGCCGGGGGGAGGGCAATCTTGTTGTTGAATCGAATCGCTTCGGATGTCGATATATTTTGCATAAATGAAGCTTCGTTCAAACGACAAGCATTCCAGCTATTTCTGTAATTATTCATTGTTTTTTTATGTATCATTTTGATGAAATATTATGTTTAAATTGTTTGCATTCATTGTAATTTTTATTTTCTTAGAATTGTTAGATTGCTTTGTATTTATGAATTTATGAGTATTGTGTGCTATATAACATACTTACTCGCTATATTTAAAAACTCCTTATAATATTTTTTTTAAATGTTTAAAAAAAAAAAAAAAGAATAAAACATCGAGAAAATAATATATAACAGATCGTTATTATAAATCACGAAAAAATGTTCAGATATGGGTAAAACAGTGCATGTGTACACTAACAGATTTAAAAACTATTCAATAGAAGCTAAGGGTGAAAAAAAATCCACATGAAAAGTTTGTTAGGTAGGGAAACTCCCATAATAATATTAATAATATTTGGATGATTTGTATAGCGCCGTTTTTGTGAAAAATCAGATCTTATTTTCTATTATTTCATATCAGTACAGATCTTATTTTCTATTATTTCATATTAATTCCTAGTTTAAATAAGAAAATATATAAAGGAACATACTTACCTGGCAGGTCCTATCAGATAGACACACTTATTAACTCAAAATTATAATTATGATTTTTTTTTAAATGTTAATAGACATCAACAATAATAACAATTTGTCGGAAAAACTTAATGGGGACATTGGTAGTTAAAAATAATAATAACATTAAATATGATATAAATAGTTCGTCTGTATGTGGCTTCTCCACAGTTTGATAATGTCTTCGGAAGGCGAAACAGAACCTATCATTGACTAAAATCGTTGTTTTTTAAATAAAATTAAAAACCTAAAAAATTACTAAAAATAAAAATGGGAAGTTCGTATACATATGAGCAACGGTTTAAAGCAAAGAAAATGAAATAATATTGAAGACAGTTAACGTGTTGGTTATACGGAAACGCCAACTAGTTGTGCCACAACCTTGCTTTCGTCAGGGTTATTTATGCCCCAGCGAAACCAGTTTACATGTTCATATAAATTAAGGGACTTCAGGCGCGCAAAGTAACATTGTTTCATTTCAATGTCTCGCCGTAAACTTACTAATTTAAAAAAATATATAAATGATGCAAGATGGCAAGAAATCAAAATAAAAATTTGGGTAATTTTGAAAGTCACCCGGAACCTCGAAGTTGTTAGGAACAAAAGTCAGAGAAAGTCCTCATCTCCATGCAAATGTAATGGTGTCATAAAAGTTCTACTTCCCTCCTAACTGCCAATTAAATCCCTTCCTAGAATCAGTTGGGGAAATTTTATTTTTGTACGCTTCGTATTATTTTTTACGCCTCCCGCGAGCCCTGCCATAGTATAATTTATAAATATTTTCACGGTTGAAATAGAAGAGAAGAGAAGTGATGTAGTAGTATTTAATTATGTAATAAAAATGAAATAATAACGTTGTATAAGTAATGAATAGGATCAAGCAAGGGACGCTTAGATGATTTAATAATAATAATAACGGTGAACTTATATAGCGCAGTTTTGTGATATTTCACCTCAAGTGCGCTTCATACTAAATTAATTATGCTAGTAAAATTAACTAATAAGGATAAAATAATACATAATATGTATACAAATTAAAACTATCTAAAATCATGATCATTATCATAAATCATGAGAGAAAAAGGTTCAGATATGAATATAACAGTGCATGTGTACATCAACAGATTAAAAACACAATTTACCAGAAGCTAAGGGTATAAAAATTCAGATGAAACATATGAATTCATATTAACATATCTGTCAAATCAAAGAAAAGGAAATAAGTTTGAGGTCAGTTAATATGTCGGTACTTAAAACATTAATATTCATATATTCGTATTATACGTAAACGATTCTAAAAATGCAAACAGTGTAAATATAGCAAGTAACAAAAGAAAATAAATATTTTATGACAATGAGTATATGGTTTTCATTAGATAGTGAACTGTGTGATTTGGGCATGTAGAGCGAATGAACAAAGAAAGGAGTGTGAAAAGAATATGTGACGGGAAAGTGAGTGGAAGAAGAAGTCGGGGACGCCCGAGGAAGACATGGCACGATCAAGTGAATCAAATACTAGTCAGAATAACAGAAGAGTACGTACGAGACGATGTATGAATGTGAACGAAGCAAGGAGTGTGTGTCTTCCGGGGCCGTCTTCAATATTTTTATCTTCAACTTTTCTTCACGTCATAAATTATTATGGAAAAAAAATGTTTGTAAATCACGACCCCTTGGGAAAACAAGGTTCTATCTGACACCGCACTGCTATGCCTTAATAAGCTCTAAAGTAGCATACCTCAATGGTTAATACAAATATTACATATTTTAAAGAGGAATCAAAATTATTATACTTTTCACATAAATTAACATAAATAACAGAAATGCAAACCAAGATAAATAAAAAAAAGAAAATATCACAAAATTTTTTAGAATAAGTAAGTAGTTGTATATGCAAAATTACCGCACAATTTTTTACAAATCACAAAATTTTGTAGAATAAGTAAATATACATAGTTTTACACACACACAGACAATTAAACACAAACAGTAACACAAAAACATTTTTTACATGAAGCACAGACAAATAAACCACACACACCGATTACATACACACACACACATGTTACAATTACATTGTTGTACATTATTTTCTCGTTGTTATATTAGGTAATTTAGTGTGAAGCGCACTTGGGGTGAATATCACAAAACTGCGCTGTATAAATTCACCGTTATAATTATTATCGGACGTCAAATACATGTTATATTAAATATTCTTATATTAATATTAATTATTTAATATTCCAAGTTTGGTCCTGCGGTTTGGGGCTTTATTAAAAGAAACACTCCCTCAATAATCATTTTAAATGGTGAGCCATTCAAATTGCTGGTATCATTTGATTCTCATATTTTACCTCCTTTTTGAATAACTGCTGGTTGCCAGTTTCGAGGGCCGTTCTCCCCCCCCTCTCTCAGATCTTGCGAACTGTAATCGATCGAGTGCGAAGCCCTTATGCAGAAGCAGGAAGTCGCTGACTAGATCTGTGTAGCCTGTTTTCCCGAACCCCTGACGGACAGATGATTATAATAATATATAAGTATCAATTTTTTTCATTCACTTTGAATCTTTTTTTACCTTTTCTGATTAATTTATTCATAATGTAATATTCTTCCGCGTTGTAATTTTTTATTATCTGAAATATAAATAAACTTGCCATAATGCAATTGGAGCGGACGAACGAAGACAACCTCCGTGGTCGAGTGGTTAAGACGCTCGACTACAGATCCAGAATTCGTGGGTTCAAATCCTGGCTTGCACAAATCCATTTTATTTGAATAATATTTACTATTTCACATTTAATTAATTTGTTATATATTTGGAACACGTTCCAGAGTGGTACATACTATAAGTATCGCCCTGGTGAAAGACTGCCATGCAGAATCGAAATGTTCCTTGAAATGGCTTTAGCCGTGTTTGGCGACCAGATCTGAATAGTCAGGTACTTCTCAACCTTCCTCTGCCACATCTCCTTTCCCCCCACTATCTCCAGCCTCACAACATACCCTTATCGGGGATGCCTTAGTCCCCCTGGCTCCAGACGGTTGGGAACAGTTGGGACTCTTGTGCGCTATTCACTATTAAAAATATTATTATTATTAATATGACGCGAAAAATAATAAGTCGGGGACGCTCGAGGAAGATATGGCAACACCGATTGAATCATAAACTTGAGGGTCATGTCAACAGACCAGTATGTATGAGACTATGTATTAATGTGTATGAAGCGAAGAGCGTGTACTAAGATAGATTTGTATCGCGGTCCATCCTCTCTGCCTACTTCTGCGGGGAACAGCGAGATAGTTGTTTGATTATTAAATCAGCTTCACAAAGGAGGCCCTGAAGTTTTTCTCATGTCCTATTTCATTTTTGGGATGCTGTGTGGAGGGGCTTTTGAGAAAAAAAATAAATGAACCCGGATCTTTGAAAAGACCCACGCTGTTGTAGGAGGTAAAAAAGACAGAAGATGTCAAATTTTTTCACACTTGGAGCTGTTGAGTACAAGAACGAGTCGTAAAAACGACCCGTTCAAATTTGGTCAACGTGAACAAAAGTGTCAACCGTGCACATTTAGTGAGCACGCGTTTGGCGTGAGATCAATTAAGCAAGTTCTTTGTAAGCACCTTTCATTAAAATATCGGTTAAACAAACACAGCTTTCTCAATCAATCAATTCGTATGTAGTCTCACGGCTCGACTACTGTAACGGTATTTACGCCAGCCTTCCTAAATACCAAACTAATAAACTCCAATCAGTTTTTAATGCTGCAGCAAGGCTTATCACCGGGGTATCTAAATATTCGCATATTTCAGAGCACCTTCGGAACCTTCACTGGCTCAAGTGCACTGAAAGAATCCAGTACAAGTTGTGCTGGATGGTGTTTAAATCCCTTAACGAAATGGCTCCACTGTACATCACCGAACTATGCGTTCCAAAAAATATTCTTCTAAAGCAGTCGACTCTTAGATCGGCAACGTCATCGGCTATCGGAAGGCTTATAGAACCTAAACGCAATCCAAATACTAAGTTTGGAGATCGCGCTTTCGGAGTTTCGGGGCCGAAGGCTTGGAATGAACTCCCTCTGGAACTAAGATGTATAACGAGCCCAACAGAATTTCGGTCCAAACTGAAAACTTACCTTTTCAGACTCTCATATCCTTAAATTCATTAAAAGAATCTCAACATAATCTGTCTCTCGACGAATCACCTTTAGATATGCAAATTTTAACCAAATCCTGTACTGTATGACAAATTCAGAAAGTCCATTCTTTTAATTTCGCCCCCATGCCCTAAATCAGAAAAAAAAAATAATTATAATAATAATCAAATAATAATCATAATTGTGTTTATCTGATGGGACCTGCCAGGTAAGTATGTTCCTGTATATTTTCTTATTTAAAACTAGGAATTAATATATAACGATAGAAAGTAAGATCTGTACAGCGCCCTTGAGGTGATTTTTCACAAAAACGGCGCTATACAAATCGTCCAAATATTATTATTATTATTATTTCTCACCGGACGTCCTATGTCCTAAAGACTCGAACTTGTTACTACCGTTTTTTTAAACATATTTATTTTCTTACTAGCAGTTACTACCCGGCTTCGCCCGAGTTTCAATATAATTTGTTTCTACATAAATGTCATCAATCTTTAGAAATTTAAGTAATGGTGAATTAATCTATTGTTTTTCTTCTTTCAGGTAATTTGAACTTCGGCTTTCTCGAGACGTTTGGTGGTGAATATTTATAACGCAGTTTGGTGAGCCTTTATTATACAATATACTAGTTGTTATCCGTGAAAAATCACGGATGTATTTTGACTTGTCGAAAAAAAGTTGTTGCTTTAAGTACAGCCATTCGAAATATAGAATAATGTCTGCTGAAATAAATTATAGATAGGTAGGGATTTTAGAAGGTTATTTTTTTAAATTTGACAATTTAAATTAACATCGGTTCCAAATTTCAAAATACCTCACTAGTGCGGTCGTACGTAGGCACTCACAGAAAATTATTTATAATACAATGTAATGTTGTTACTAATCGGTTTCGCTTGAGTTTCAACACTTCAATTCCAATTGAACAATGAGAAAATATTGAATAGACAATATAGCTAGGTACTTCCCAACCTTCCTCGTCCCCATCTCCTTCCCCTCCCCACAACCTTCAGCCTCACAACATACCCCAACTGGGGATTCCATAGTCTCACTTGCTCTACACGTTTAGGAGCAGTTGGGACTCTTGTGCGGTATTCACCATAAAAATAAGTTATAAACCGTCGTGCCTTGTTTTTTTTTATAAAAGATGAATGGATATTTCAAAGTGATTTCGCCCATGATGTATTATGACCTAAAAGTAGTAAGGCTTCCTAGAAATTCACTCTCGGTACAGCTTTATGTCACGCAAAGTATATTTTTAAATTCGTTTATTTGGTAGTGCGATTTTTATCTTACTTTTTATATTTCATATTTTCCTCGTTGATATATTTGAAAATAAAACTCGAGAATTTTTGACCTGAAAGTAGTAACGCTTCCTAGAAATTCACTCTCGATACAGCTTTAACTTACGCAAAATATCTTTTGAAATTCGTTTATTTGATAGTGCGATTTTTATCTCATTTTTTACATTTCATATTTTCGTCGTTGACAGAATTGAAAATAAAACTCGTGAATTTTCGAAGAAGTCTTGACGCATGAAAAAACATGATATTCGTATTAACTTATTTTTAATTTATTCCAAACAAATAAATGTTTGATAACCCGACTTATATTTTTGAATGCCCATTTGTGAATGGCGTGCTTGGCCAGCGGTAAATAGGCCACGGGGAACACACAGTTGTACAATTTGATATATTTTTATAAAAATTAATTAACTTTACGTAAAAATGATGACTCTGTGATTATCTGATTATTACCAGCACGAACTGAGGTAATGAATTAATTTGACATGATATTATATGTTTTGACAGTGAACAGATACAAAATACATTTACGCCAATGATTTACTATGTTGGTTAATTCATTTTTCCTTTTCATTTGCGATAATTCAACCTTCTGGATTTTTTAGTACCCATATCGTTTAGTACCTACGTTTCATTCATCATTCATTACTCTTTGCGAGAGATTACTATTTTTCAGTTATAAAATACCAACTCTGCATATTTAACCCCTTTAAGTGTCAAATATTTTCTTTAAATATGTGATAATCTCCCTAATAAAATCCTTCCCCTGAGAAACCACCGTAGTTGTAGAACCATTGTAATATATTACATACCACAGCCAACTGATAGTATTGGTCCAACCTGCATCTAACGTTTCGGTCGCATCGCTCCAATACTAATTCAGTCCCACGGAGCGGAAAGGCTGCAGTAAGATTGCAGTAACACTGGACCAAAAACTATTGCAAATAAAAAAGGCACTCCGAGTAAAAACTACAAAAAAATCAACGAGGCTGCAAGGATCAGATTGCTGTGATGGTTATTTGCTTTTCTATGAAGTCACAAAGCTGGATGGTGAAGCAAAAAAAAATAGTTAAGATATAAATACGAGTATAAATGGAGTTAAATCAATTCAACCATCGGAAGTAAGGCGTTATATCAAAATTGTGTTAATAATTTATAATAATACTGAACTGAATATCAAAAACTTTGATGTCCGTCCGTTTCCCCGCTCTCGTTGTTCACGGTGTATCCGGATATCCTGTCCGTGTGCATTCCCATCTCCACCCACCTCTGAACTTCCTCCCGTTCTCCCACAGCACCGTAAATTACATTACTGGCTACAAATAGTAGGTATATAGTGAAAGTACTAGGTATCCATTGTGGTCCGTGCACTTCAGTGGGGCTATCGACCTCACCACTGAACAGATATTCCTCTAATTCATACAGATTTCAGAGGGGACTGCTGTCGCCAATTTACATGCGAACTTTAGACTCCTAGGCCTCAGACAGTCCAGTGAAATGGATTTTCTTTTCAAGAAAGAATTTCGGTATTTAAAAATTTGTGATAAATTTCGACAAAAGGTAGGAAAAATTGACTTTACTTCACTCACATGGAACGCCATCGACACGCTTCTATTGGTTTTTCTATTCAGTGGACCCCACCCAACCAGTGCTCCTGTTTGTTTTGGACTGGGACAATAGGTGAACAAAGCAAGTGCAGTTGTTGTTTCGGACATTTTTATGCAATCCGCTAGATAAACCTAAATGGGCATGTATCAAAGGGATTTGGAGAAAGACACAGGTTGAAATTCTGTACAAGAAATGTTTAGCATTTGCATTGTGTGAAACCTCGGAGTAAGAATATCTATGGAGAGAGAGCTAATTTGTTTTACCCAACCTAAACAAATTTTGCGATAAATTACTTTCTCTGGGTTTTTACGTCGCATACAGTGAAAGAGAAAGAGATAACAAGATTTTGGCAAATATTTACACCGCTTATAAGTATTGTAACCATGTTCTTTAACTCGTGCGTCTCTCGGGACTCCGCCCACACGCTTTGATGTGCAACTAAACTGAACATAACTCAACGGTTTTTTAGGTTATATGGTATATTTATTTTCATAAGACTACTGTGAAAAAGTGGTTTTACGAATAAACAAAAACATTGTGCCGACATGTGCTATGAATGGATGTATAAATACCGTAACCCTAGTCTTAGCCACGCCCAGGTCCAACCGAGTCAATAAAACCTAGTAAAAACTGACTACAGATCGATCTAAAGCGTTACCTCTTGTATATTATTGCTCTAAGTGTGAAACCTTTATCTATTACATTATCTTTACTTTACCTTTATCACTCGCTTCCAGAGATATAGAAATAACACTCTTGTGATCCTAATAATAATAAAAATAATATTTGGATGATTTGTATAGCGCCGTTTTTGTGAAAAATCACCTCAAGGGCGCTGTACATATCTTATTTTCTATTATTACATATTAATTCCTAGTTTAAATAAGAAAATATACAGGAACATACTTACCTGGCAGGTCCCCTAGATAATTGGTAAACAAGAGAATTGACAGTGGTTTTTTTTATTGCATTCCAATGATCAATATGTACACGTAATATATTAACAATATAGGCATAAAAGGTCAGTGGCTAATGTTTTTATCATTTTTTTATAGTTAATACCGCACAAGAGTCCCAACTGCTCCCAACCGTTTATAGCCAGTGAGACTATGGCATCCCCAATTGGGAAATGTTGTGAGGCTGAATGTAGTAGGGAGGAAAAGGAGATGGGAAAGAGGAATAGGAAGGTTGGGAAGTACCTGGATATTCAGAGTTGTTGACAAAACACGGCCAAAGCCATTTCAAGCAACGTTTCAATTCTGAATGGTGGTCTTTCACCAGGGCGATGCTTATAGTATCTACCACTCTGAAATGTGCCGCAAATATATAATATATTATATTTATGTATTAAATTGTAAAAACTGATAGTTTGATAATGCCCTCAGAAGGCGAAACAGCTGTCACGCGTAAAAATAATTACATCGCAGAGCTTTTAACTAAAAATTGTTTTTAAAAGTATTAAAATAATAATAATTATTGTTTAAATAAAATTAAAAAACCTAAAAAATATATATATATTTTTTAAATCAAATGTGTTTTGCCACTCGACCGTAAAGGTAAATAACTAAATAACCATCACACCGTTTTCCCGCAGGGGTAGGCAGAAAGGACGGACCGCCACAAAACTCTGTCTTGGCACACACCCTTTCTTCATTCACATTCATACATCGTCTCATACATACTCTTCTGTTATTCTGACTCTTTACATGGCCCGACTCAAGTATTTGGTTCACTTGATCGTGTCATGACTTCCTCGGGCGTCCCCGACTTCTTCTTCCATTCACTTTCGCGTCTTATGTTTTTTCTCACTCCTTTCTTCGTTCACTCGCTTTACATGCCCTAACCATCTAAGCAAATATACTATATATTATTTTATATGAATCAAATGTGAAATGACACATATTAATGAAATAAAATGGATTTCACACGCCGGGATTTGAACCCGCTACCTCTGCATTCCTAGTCGAGCGTCTTAACAACTCGACCACGCAGTCCGTCAAAGGTTTGTGTTTTTAAACTTTCACATTTCACATAAAACGTCGAACCTAGGCCTGGTTCAGCTTTGAAAAAAATCGTGAGCGGCTGATTCAACCGCTTAACCGCTACACCGCGGAGGTTGTCACATAACATGCACCGTATAAACGGCATGCCATTTTTCCTTTGGTCCTGGAAGGCGTAAAGTAGGCGTATTTGTCGCGTCGGTAAAACCGCACCCTTTTAAAAACGTGCACGTCAAAATATTTTACATTTGCACGCGCTTATCGGCCTAACGAGGTGTTAACTTCGTCACCGAAATGAGAAATCACCGTGTCGTTTGTGCCTGGCGAGGCAGGCGGCACGGACGTGTCGATGGGTGCACCTGAACACAGGTGCGCCTGCGATTAAATCAATTAAAAGTCGATCCAAACTGCGCGTATTAATTTAAAATGCAATTCGCACGACATCCTTAGGTTATTTAATCAGTGGGGTCGTTAATAGCATTGTTGTAGAACGAATGTACGAAGAAAGGAGTGTAAAAAGAATCTAAGACGCGAAAGTGAATGGAATAAGAAGTCGGGGACGCCCGAGGAAGACATGGCAAAATCAATCAATCAGGTGGGAATCCGACGCGTTTGTCCACTCAGCTACCGACCGGTCCAGTGAACCAAATACTTAAGTCGGGCCATGTGAAGAGTATGTATGATACAATGTACGAATGTGAATGAATCAAGGGGTGTGTGCCAAGACAGAGTTGTATGGCGGTCCGTCCTCTCTGCCTACCCCTGCGGAGAAACGGCGCGATAGTTACTCAGTTAGTCAATAGAGATGTGGAGACAAGCGTTAAAATTATTTACAAAATAAGCATTGATATAATGGATTTTGTTGAGTCGGAATAACAGAATAGTATGTATGAGACGATGTATGAATGCGAATGAAGCAAGGAGTGTTTGCCAAGACAGAGTTGTATGGCGGTCGGTCCTCTTTGCCTAATCCTGCGGGGAAACGGCGTGATGGTTAGTTAGGTACTGATTATATCGCCTTGGTGAAAGACCACCATTCTGAGTTGAAACGCTCTTTGAAATGACTTTAGCCGTGTTTGGTGACCAGATTTGAATAGCCAGGTACTTCTCAACCATGCTCTTCTCCTCCCCACTACCTTCAGCCTCACAACAAAACCCAATGTGGTATGCCAAAGTCCTACTGGCTCCAGACTGTTCAGTTTCAGTTTCAGTTATTTATTATTTTAAAAACATTACAAAAATTTTTATTTTGGGGTGTTTTTAAATAGAGCGAGTAAGTGTATTAATACACAATATTTAATAATATTTATAATATTTATATTTAACAATATTTAATAATAAATACAAAACAATTAATTCTAAAAAAATATAAATTGCAAAGAATGCAAAGTAAAGACAGTAAAAAATAAAACAATAAAAAATAAGACAATTTAAACATAATTTTTCATCCAAATGATGTACAAAAAAATAGATAAAATAAAACCAAGGAATAATTATACAAATAGCAGGAATGCTTGTCGTTTGAACGAAGTTTTATTTATGCAAAATATATCGACATCCAAAGCGATTCGATTCAACAACATGATTGCCCTCCCCACCGGCATGACCATTGGCAAGTTGGTCCTGCAGGCCGGGAGATAAAACAACCTATGCTGCCGATAGCGAAGATAACCATCAGGAACATAGAAATGAATGCTCTCCATGATAGCTGAGTTTTCAGACCATCCACGAATCAATCTGAAGAAATGTGTTGCAATGTACACATCCCTTCTTAGGACTCTTGTGCGGTATTCACTATAAAAATATATAAAAACCCACAAGTTTTTATTTGCTCCGAATGAAAGCATAATAAAATGTTTTTTTTATTTTTAAATTTAATCTGTGAACTTTTCCACATACGTTACAATCTGATATGACGTACTTTACGTAGTTTTTTGTGGACTTTTTGTCTTGCCGCATTTCGCTTAATTACCATATTACCCGCATATCATGATGATTGATGGTGCAGAAGTAATATTCCTGCATAATGATATCTGTAATAATACTGTCATCACTCGTTCTTCTATTATTATTTTATACACGTTCTAAAAGATGATTACGCCACGGACAGTGGTGTTGTTGTTTAATCATTTACGTGTTCGGTACTCGTGTACAATGCAGGTATTAGTCATGTGAATGTTCATAATTAAATATCAATAATCAATACATTTTTAACGAATAAACATAATTCGGTCAACGCGAATCAATTCTAGAATTTAAACGAAGATTCTTCAACCTTTCCATACCTGAAAGTAAAATATAAAACTTACGATCTGAAGGGGGTGACGTAGTTACCCCATTTGATCTTGCATTTTAAAGCGTTTTCGTGACATTATCTTGGGTAATTTGTTTTTTGTAATACTCAGTGAGAACTTTATTCATAATAATTCAGTAATCTTTGTCTAAGATATCGCACAAAACTCTCGTTCGGGGTAACATTAGAACCCCCCTTCGGTACGGGAGTGTTAAGAGCGATTAACCTTCTTTTTTTTTTGCAAAAACAGTTTTACACCAATACATTGCAAAAGCTATTAAAAACACACACACAAATATGGTAATCATAATTATACAAAGATAATGGTAAAAATAGCAGAAAAGTAGTTTAAAAACAGAAAAAATAGGTTTTAAGTAAGAACATAACATAGTTGACTAAACTGAATAGCTAGTACGTGTTTAAACTTGTTGTAGGTCATGTGAAAAATATCCACATTTCCTATGAGGCAGTTAAATAACCTAGTAAGTTTTCTCAGGGACATCACTATTATCTTATAACGCAGTCTCAAGATACTCGTTATAAGGTGAAACCGGTACGGTTTTAATATAAAAAAGTAAAATAAAGTTCTAAAAATATATATTATCAAGTAATTTAAATGGAATTCCACCACGAATTAACAGCTTAAAAAAATAGTAACTTAAGATTTAAAAAAAAAAAAACATTCTTGAGATCGCTGGTTTTTCTCTTATTCGTCTGCTCAGTAAATCTGTAAGTACTTACCCAAATCTTAGTATTTGTTCATAACAATAGCTGCGTCCTTTTTTTAACAACCTTTACGGCTTTATGGCTCCACTGTACATCACCGAACTATGCGTTCCAAAAAATATTCTTCTAAAGCAGTCGACTCTTAGATCGGCAACGTCATCGGCTATCGGAAGGCTTATAGAACCTAAACGCAATCCAAATACTAAGTTTGGAGATCGCGCTTTCGGAGTTTCGGAATGAACTCCCTCTGGAACTAAGATGTATAACGAGCCCAACAGAATTTCGGTCCAAACTGAAAACTTACCTTTTCAGACTCTCATATCCTTAAATTCATTAAAAGAATCTCAACATAATCTGTCTCTCGACGAATCACCTTTAGATATGCAAATTTTAACCAAATCCTGTACTGTATGACAAATTCAGAAAGTCCATTCTTTTAATTTCGCCCCCATGCCCTAAATCGGAAAAAAAAAAAAAAATTATAATAATAATTAAATAATAATCATAATTTTAAGTTAATAATTGTGTCTATCTGATGGGACCTGCCAGGTAAGTATGTTCCTGTATATTTTCTTATTTAAACTAGGAATTAGTATGGAACGATAGAAAGTAAGATCTGTACAGCGCCCTTGAGGTGATTTTTCACAAAAACGGCGCTATACAAATCGTCCAAATATTATTATTATTATTACATTTTTTAATACAGCTAACATAAAGCAAAGTTGAGAGAAAAAAAGTTGAAACAATTTGTAATTATAATTTCTTCTATTCATATTCCATGAAAATACCAAATGTTAGCACATTTTCGACAATTTTGACGAAATTATTTGCATGATTATTTTACTACTTGAATATATTCTGTAAGTACAAAGAAACTATATTTATACGAGTTACGATACAGGTTTGATATTCAGTGATTTTGTTATCAAAGCAAAGTTTTCATAATATATGATAATTCTAAAAGGTCAAGATTATTTAAAGTGAAGGAGTTATTCATGAATTAAGATAATTGATTCTACAGGTTGGTATTATTATTATTATTATTGAACTACATTTTATAACGCTGATTAGTAAAATAAAATCACTTAAAGGCAATGACATTACAAACATATAGACACGTTATTGTCTTAGAACATTCACAACCTTAAGCCTGGAATGGACTACCACATGATCTGAGAGTAATAAAGGCTCAACAGAGTTCAGAGCCAAACTCAAAACTCATTTTTTCAGAAAATCATATCCATAATCAAGATGTAACAAGCCCAATAGAACCAAAAAACTTTTCAGACTCTCATTCCTTAAATTCATTAGAAGATTATCACCATTATCTGTTCTTCACTACGAAAAATCAAAAATATCTCCGATATACTTTATTTTAAATTTGCTAAAAAAATAGGGTTATATTAATTTATTAGGTATTCGCGAATTCAAATAGACGCTCCTAGCTCAGTACTCCGTACGCCTCCGCGGCGTTTCTCTTTCAATTGATCTCTGACTCCGCCACCGCCGTATCAGATGGCAGTTGCTCGGAGCCGCAGCGCAATGGGACTGATTGATTTATTGTGGCCGTCTGGCGCTGCGAATAATTGCGAAGGTCGCAGATCGGACTTTGTGGACCACTCTGTCGCTGGAGGATGCACTTGGACGGGCATAGACCTTTGCTTCTTAAAGAAATCTAATTTATTATTACTTTATTCCACCATTTTTATTTAGACCTGACCGGTTTCACCTTATGACGGGCATCTTCAGACTGGTTGAGGTGAAACCGGTCAGGTCTTACATAAAAAAATAGTGGAATAAAGTAAATAATTTGGTATGATGAAATTATTAAAATGAAGTCCCATGACGAATTAACAGTTTCAAAATAAAAATTAAAAATAAAATATATTATGGCCAAAGAGACTGTTCTTTGTTTCATCAAAATTCTTACATTTTCATAAATCATTTCGGTTCTTCACGCCTTAAGTGCATATTTTATTGAGTCGACTCCAATTTCTTCAAATTTCAGTTTTTTTTTTCTTTCGGTAAATGTCAAGCCAAAGTACTCTTTTAACAACACACCTGTTCCGAAGGGGGCGTTACAATGTCGCCCCGGATGAGAGTTTTGTGCGATATCTAAGATAAAGATTATTGAAATATTATGAATATACTTCTCTCTAAGAATTAATAAAAACAACCAGTCCAAACTCAAAACTCATTTTTTCAGAAAATCATATCCATAATCAAGATGTAACAAGCCCAATAGAACCAAGAAAACTTTTCAGACTCTCATTCCTTAAATTCATTAGAAGATTATCACCATTATCTGTTCTTCATTACGAAAAATTAAAAATACCTCCGATATACTTCATTTTAAATTTGCCCACATGCCCTAAAAATGAAAAATAATAATAAAGAAATATTTAAAAAAAAAAGAAACAAAATAAAAAATAAATAAAAATTTAAGTTATTCTAAATTTTAAGTTATTATGATACGGTGATTGTGTCCTGCCAGAAGTGACCTGCCAGGTTAGTATGATGCTGTATATTTATATAAACTAAGAATTAATATTAAGTAGAAATTAAGATTTGTACAGCGCCCTTGAGGTGATTTTTCACAAAAACGGCGCTATGCAAATTATCCAAATATTATTATTATTATTATTATTAGTCTGAAGATGCCCGGAAGATGTCTGGAATGGTAAAAGGGCTTAAGCGACACTTTGGTCAAAAATGAGTTAAAAATTCAGTTTTGATCAGTTTTTTTCTGCATCGAACTCTCTCATCGCTCTGACTCCTGTTTGATTCTGAAGACTTTTGTGGCCCTCAGCCATTTAAAATATAATGTACGACATGAGTATAACTTTTTTAGCTTTTTGTCGCCTCAGGTAACTCAGTGAGAGCATTGAGTTAACTGAGTCAACTTAACTAACTAACCAGCAGGGGTAGGCAGAGAGGACGGACCGCCATATAACTCTGTCTTGGCACACACTCCTTGCTTCATTCACATTCATACATACTCTTCCGTTATTCTGACTCTTCACACGATCCGATTCAAGTGTTTGATTTACTTGGTCGTGCCATATCTTTCTCGGGCGTCAACTTTTTTTTCCAAAATCAAACCAGGTACTGATGACTTATGAATTTTATTGTAAAAAAATACAATTAAAGTGCTCTGGTGTAATCTTCACGAAATGGCGCTTCAGCCCTTTTGCCTTTCCGGCGACGATACGTAACACATTGAATTAGCAGCCCGTTCGTTATCCGATACGCAGATTAAAGCGCCCAACGCCCGGAGCGCTTTAATTAAGCCTTCATTGCGTATTCCCGGCCATGCAATATGGGACACGGGACATGGGACACGCGATAAATGGGACGTGACACACATAGCAAGACGTTCACCAGATGACGTTTCGCCAAAGTGTAACCATGCACGTGCTTCAAATGATCAAATAAAAATTTGTGCATACCTTTTATTTGTATTATTAGATAACGAGAAAGAGGCAATTATTCATATGATGAAATTGAACAATTATTGAAAATGTCTTTATTAGAAAAGCGCAGGAAAGACTTTGATTTAATTTTCATTTACAAAATCATTAATTGTTTTACTGACTCACCTTCTCTATTGCAACTTATCCAGTTCAACATTCCTTGCCGTAGACCCAGAAACAATGAATTGCTGTTCCTCAATCATCACAATACTAATTATGGGAATAATTCCTAATGTCCAGAATGTCAAGACTTGTTAACTCAAGCCATGGTCTTAAAATTTTTGGTAGCAGTCTAAATGATTTTTGTCATTCTTTACGACTCTACCAAAACTTTGACTAGACTATGGCTTGAATGTTCTCTCTGTTTATTTTGTCCTATTTTTGTCATCGCTTCATTTATTATTATGTATGTGCTATTCCTTCTCTGTTGCTCTTTTTGCCATTTCGTGTTTTATGTCTTTTTGTAATTGGACTTTAGTCCGATAATTTATAAATAATTAAATAAATAACAGATTCGTAATGGCGTTGAATATTACGCCACCATTGACTGAACCGGTGGTGATTTCTGGATAAAGAGGTTATTTTGGATAAGGTGAAGGTTTAGTTTGGTAAAATGGTGTAAGCACCAGCGATAATAGTCTCAATTGTTAAATAGTTTTTTCTCTATTTTTTTTTAGAATAATAAGATGGCTGAAGGGCCACAAAAGTCTGCGGAATCAAACGAGAGTCAGAGCATTCGATGCAGAAAAAAACTGATTAAAACTGCATATTCAACACATTTTGGACCAAAGTGTGGCTTAAACCCTTTGCTTTTTAGCATCGATATTTTTACGTATTCCTGTTTTTATCGTAAATTTTGTAATTCTTATTGCTATTTTAGCATTTTTTGTGGTAATTTCGGGGTTCGTAGTGCATATAATCCGATATCTATTAATAAATATCATGGAAAAGTAACTAATAGCAAATTTAAATTATTTTACTTTACATTATAAGCTGTCATGTTGCCCGATGAGGCAGGGGTGCGCCACTGTACCTACTGAGTAGGTACTAATTTTAAAAATGAATATTAAATCCATTCAGCATCCCTGCGTAGGTACTTAATATGCGCCCCTCGAGTCAACATTCACCGGGGGTTACCTTTTACGAGATGATAAGCCCCAAAGCGGTTCTGGGTCAGAGGCAGTTTGAATTAAACTCGTACATTGCATTTCACCTGGACCTTGTGGCCCATGGTCCACAAGGTCCAGGTGAATGTCCACATGGTCCATGAGACCTGGACTCTTGTGGCACAAAAAACACGTCGGTAAAAAGGGTTCAAATAAGTACTGTGTATTGACGATAATTCAAAACAACGCCACCTTGCAATTGTCAACTGTTAAATATAACCGTTGGGAATAACGCCGACGTTGATGCGACGATATTGATTTTCATAATAATAATCGTTGAATCGTTGGTGCCGTTGGGGGTATTATTTTTAGAACTGATATATATATATATATATATATATTAATTGCCATCGGTAGATTCGCTTGACGCTACGTATTGGCCGTTTCGAATAAGAAAATCCCCAAAGATTTTTATTAGGGAGGTATACAACCAAAAGATAAATCGAAATTATGCATAATATCGTTCATGAAGAATACACTCTTACACTTTTTTTGTTTATTTGACGCTAAAGTTTAAATACTAGGTACAGAATAAGTCAATGTTTAGACCGCGCTGCGTTGAATAATAATAATAATAATATTTAGATGACTTGTATAGCGCCGTTTTTGTGAAATATCACCTCAAGGGCGCTGTACAGATCTTATTTTCTATTATTACATATTAATTCCTAGTTAAAATAAGAAAATATACAGGAACATACTTACCTGGCAGGTCCCATCAGATAGACTTCGATAATATTCGTATGTAACATAGCTATTGATTTACATCTGTTGGCGCAATTTTTCGTCAATAGCATTAGACGTTGACGGCATCTAGCTGTTATTTCCAACGGCTAGTTGTATTTTGATACCGTAAAAATTGTACGTGTTTTGTCGTTTAATTATCAGCAATTCACTTTTTGCACACATACAGTAAGCTAGTAGGTACAGCGCCGTTAGGGTGATTTTTTTACAAAAACGGCGCTATAAAAATCAAACAAATATTGTTATTATTATTAGTATCTATATTTCACTGTCACATACAGTAAGCTAGTAGGTACAGCGCCGTTAGGGTGATTTTTTTACAAAAACGGCGCTATAAAAATCAAACAAATATTGTTATTATTATTAGTATCTATATTTCACTGTTTATTAAACAACACAATTTCCTTTGCGGGTACGTGCATATTGATTCGTGGATGGTCTGAAAACTTAGCTATCATGGAGAGCATTCATTTCTATGTTCCTGATGGTTATCTTCGCCATCGGCAGCATAGATTGTTTTATCCCCCGGCCTGCAGGACCAACTTGCCAATGGTCATGCCGGTGGGGAGGGCAATCATGTTGTTGAATCGAATCGCTTCGGATGTCGATATATTTTGCATAAATGAAGCTTCGTTCAAACGACAAGCATTCCTGCTATTTGTACAATTATTCCTTGGTTTTATTATTTTTTTTTTATACATCATTTGGATGAAAAATTATGTTTAAATTGTCTTATTTTTTATTGTTTTATTTTTCACTGTCTTTACTTTGCATTCATTACAATTTATATTTTTTTAGAATTAATTGTTTTATATTTATGAATATTGTG
The DNA here is from genome assembly GCA_022651775.1 of Drusus annulatus. Lineage (NCBI taxonomy): Eukaryota > Metazoa > Arthropoda > Insecta > Trichoptera > Limnephilidae > Drusus > Drusus annulatus. The sequence goes on along the minus strand of JAGWCC010000304.1, from coordinate 769,638 downwards.
TATTAATACACTTCATCACTCTATTTAAAAACGCCTTAAAATAAAAATTTTGTAACGTTTTTAAAATAATAATAATAATAAATAACTGAATATAATGTAAGTACGTCGTATGAGTGTGAACTTTTCTAAATTGGAACTGACGGATGTGTTTATCAAAAAAAAAAATCTTTTCAAATCTGCACCTACCTAGTCAAGTTCCTACCTATAGTGTATTTTAACAGACATTATTCTACGTTCGAGATGGGTTGGATTAAAGCAACCAATATTTTTACATCCCGTGATTTTTCACGGGTACCAAATAACTCTGACACGAATTATTTATGGCGTCAGTCAATGTATGCCGCACCTTACAGATCATTGCTAGTTTCCTGTGCGCAGCTAATCACTGTAACAGTTTGAGAACAACTGCAGTTAACCGTACGCGCCCCATACACCGTACCGTGCAACAGTCGATACACCCGTCGCATCACACACGGACTCTATTATTGCATTTCCGGGCGTGAAGCGGCGTGCTCTATCTCCGTATCGCCGTCCCTAATGACTCGGCCATTTCTGCTTAATACTTCCTAATAAGTGCTCACTTGCAATGTGTTGTGTACAAGCATGCGATCACGGTGTCATAGTGATGGACGTGATATCTCGCGTTTCGAAATAATCGATTGACAATATAAAAGATCGAGACAATCCGACGGTCTCAACGAACAATGTCGGATGTGAAAAATGGTAACTTGTCACGAGAGCTGTTTCAAGGTGCAATGATATATTTTTCCGATAAAATAAATAGGGGTTGATGCAAAATATTATAAACAATGTTATATTACTTGCTCTCAAAAACAGTAAACATGTGGACAAGTAACTAAACACGTAGAAATGAAACGTTAAACTCTTACTTATTTTTTGGGAAAATTAGAAGCAAATCAACAATAATTAATACATAATATAAAAATAACAAATCACGCCGATTGCAATTTTGTTCTCTGCTGATGATAAATATTATAAATAAAGTGTGACAATATATAAACAGTTTTAATTTAGTAACTTAACTAAGTTGGAGAAGAAGTTGGAAGGGAACATGGGAGTGGGATAAAGGAAGAAGGACGGGAGCAGATGGGAGGTTAGTTTCAATGATCTAGTTTGGGCGCAGTTGGGTCATGAATTTTTGTTTGATATCATGAACAGTTGGTTTAAAGATGTCGATGTGGTAAGAATTAATGTTGAATGAATTTGCAAAGTTACCAATTGCACATCCGAAATTATTCGTTGAACCATAGAATTGTTTATTTTATCGGATTAACGTTCCATTCAAATCTACTCGTTAATAGTTGTAATTCAGTCACACGTTGATTTATAACCCCAACCTCTCAGGGGTTTCATTTTTACTACACATTTTCCCCACCAAAAAAATCGTTTGTCATTTCGAACTTTTCCGCTTGATACTTCCTAATAAGTACTCACTTACAATGTATGTTGTACATGCATGTGTTCACAATATATCATAGTGATGTGCATGATATTCGTTTCGAAACAATCGATTTATATATGATATATGGAACAAATCGAAACAACACTTTTATTAGATAATAATCAGATTTGCATTTCTTCGAGAAATCTCACATTCGTTATTCAGTCGAACTTTGATTTACCGTCCAAACAACTCAAGGATTTCATATCGACTGCATTCCCCGCAAAAAAGTTTAAAAAGTCGATTTTAATTCGTGGTCTTATCACACATAGGTCTTAGGGTTAACATTTTGTATGCATTCAGTAGTTATATTTTCGTCTTACCTGCCAATTCTATGCCTCACTGTGATACGGATTGGTATTAAAACTTTATGGTGAACCGCTAGCCTCTATTCCGTGTAATAAAAAATGTCGATAGATGTTTGAAATGGTTTTTTAAAAATCGAATATTATAATTGAAAAAATATCGTATGCATTAGTGCAATTGAAAGTCGAATGACACGGCCGAGATATCAGTTGCACGTGGTTATGCAGAAAGCGTGCAACCCACAATTTGCCAAAATCGAGTTTTACATGTTTTCCTATAGATTTATATCTGCTGAAAACAAACTCCAAACGCAATAGATTTTTGTTGAATTTTTTTTTACTAATACACATTGCAGATATTTGACTTAAATTGAAGTATAAAAACATTTAAACGTAATATTTTCAAAAGCCTTTTTCTCAGTTTCATCTTTTTGGGGTTGGATGCTTTCTGCATAACAACGTCCAGCTATGAGACCCGTTGTGAGGTCTAACGAAAAAGGTGCCAGCGGAAATATTAGTCATGTTTTTCCAAAATTGAAGTAAAAAAATACGGCGAATATTTCCGCTGGCACATTTTTACCATTCTGAATTATTTGAAACATTTTATCGATTATTTGAAACATTCGGAATTAGACGTTTCGTTTATGCCCATCACTAGTGCATGACGATAGAAATTCTGCATGTGCACCGTGTATTGTTCTTAGTAATACTGTTATTGTAATAGTTGTTTATCCATGAGATTAATTTATGAACCTTTTAACCGATTGACATCATTTCATAAATTGCCCCCACTATCATTACAAAATGTTATACTTTTTCTTAAACATTTCTCATTTATATTTATAATAACAAATAATATTATTAAATTGGCCTTGCACTCCTTTAGTAATGTTTTATCACACATACGTCTCACGGATATTGCTTTTACCATATTCATCCTGGTTAAGTCCTTCTTCTGCCGGTTTCATGTCTCACTGCGATAGTCAGGGTTGGTACCGGGTGTTATTCGCGAATAAGATTAAGAAAGGGACACGCACCGAGGATGGATGAATTTAAGCGCGTCAACGGATAGTCCAAAAATTAAGGCGGTTTGTGTCAAGAAATGAAATAATAAATGTAGACAATAAAGCGAAGAACACGCTCTGCCTATCCCCGTGGAGAAACGGCGCGAAAATCGGTTGGTCTAAAGCAGCACTAGCTCTCGAATGGTGAGAAATTCGCACGACTTTTTCGAACTGAAATTGTTAGATCCACGCAATTTAAAATTTGTTTCTATCATAAGCTCTGGTGTTTTGAAATATCAATTAAACGCTTACAAAATATGACAAGAAACAGAATTGTTTATCTCGTATTTTCAATCCATGTCCAATCTCAAGCAAAACCGGGTAGTAAAAAAAAAGAAAGAAAAAAAGGAAGAAAAAAAAAATAGTACCAAATGATAAATATTACTCTTGAACACTACTACATTATGTTGTGCCTAAGAATCTTCGTCCCCCTATTATGCCTTTTTATTTTTAATTATTTGGTCGATCATGCCTAAGGCACCATTTTTTTCTCCCCGCTTTTCTATAATATTTACGGGACGATGAAATATCGCTGCCACAGCAATTTCGGTAAAGAATTTTTCTGTCGTGCGGCTGCGATAAAGAATCGAACCCCCTTGAATTTATTGCTTCTCCGTCCATAATTCACCAAGGGCCCGAAGCGCCGGGGAGATTTATTGGGGGATTGTGTTGTTCTTTGCTGTCCTTTGGTGGTTTACTTTACTTCACTGAACCCCATATAAATATATGTAGAACCGCCTTCGCAGTTTAAGGATGTCGCTTGGGTCGGTTCACGTCGTACAGCAAATATGTATTTATTTATTTTTATTCCTGCAGGAATGGCGGTCTCCGTGGTCGAGTGGTTAAGACGCGGTCTGCGAATCCAGAATCCGGCGTGCCCAAATGAAATTTATTAAATTAATATGTGTTTCAATTGATATAAAATAATGATATAATGAATGTAAGTAAGTCCAAAGTGATGGTGTTTGAAAGAGAGAGTACGAGAACAGCGTGCAATATAGTTGTGAATGATGAATACTTGGAGCAAGTGGATGAGTTTGTGTATTTAGGAAGTGTGTTTACAAGAGACGGAAAGGCTGATAAGGATATTGAAAGAAGGGTGAATGCAGGAAACTCCATTAATGGAGGACTGAACGCTGTTGGGGCAAATAAGAAATTGTCCAAAGAAGCGAAGCTAGCAGTCCACAATGGAGTGCTTATACCAACCCTGATGTATGGCAGTGAGGCATGGAACTGGCAGAGGAAGGATGAAAGTAGACTGAATGCTGTGGAAATGAGATCTTTGAGACGGATGTGCGGTAAAACCATGTATGACCGTATTACAAATGTGGATATCCGGAAAGAATGCAAGGCTGATATGAGCGTAATGGATAGGATCAAGAAAGGGACGCTTAGATGGTTTGGGCATGTAGAGCGAATGAACGAAGAAAGGAGTGTGAAAAGAATATATGATGCGAAAGTGAATGGAAGAAGAAGTCGAGGACGCCCGAGAAAGACATGGCACGATCAAGTAAATCAAATACTTGAATCGGGTCATGTGAAGAGTCAGAATAACAGAAGAGTATGTATGAGACGATGTATGAATGTAAATGAAGCAAGAAGTGTGTGCCAAGACAGAGTTGTATGGCGGTCCGTCCTCTCTGCCTACCCCTGCGGGGAAACGGCGTGATGGTTAGTTAGTTAGTAAAATAATATTATAGAATCCTGTGTGCGAAAGGACGAACGGAATGAGTAAAAAAAAACATGTTTTGAGTTGAGTATGCAGAATTGTTCCTTAAATATATATGTGTAGCAAGGAAAAATAAGATGAGTCATTTTTTGAAAAAGGACTTATTTAAAATTTGTTTTGGCTCTCCTGAAAATCTGCGTTTGTTGACTCATTCCGCTCTTCCTTTCGCACATAGGTATATTTGTGGCACGTTCCAGAGTGGTAGATACTCGTAAGTATCGCCCTGGTGAAAGACCAATTAATCATAATTGAAACATTGCTTGAAATGACTTTAGCCGTGTTTGGTGACCCGATCTGAATAGCCAGGTACTTCCCAACCTTCCCTTTCCACTCCCCACTACATTCAGCCTTACAGTATACCCCGACTGGGGATGCCATAGTTCCACTGCCCCCAGACTGTAGGTCAACTTGATTCAGTGTCTTGGCCTGTGTTGAGGCGGTTTTCGATGAAGCCAAAATAATGACGTTGATTGAGTTTGTTGTCCTGCCCCAGAATCTCACTAGTCCAATGGCGAAGGAAGGAGGGGAATGAGTGCACCCGACCTTCGGTGAACATTGCTGAGGCACTTTAAAACCTTCGGAGTTGCCTATAGGCATTGTTGTAGCAAACCTTCAACTTGTCCCGATTCGCTGCTATGTATTGTGTTCATAGCTCTGATTTATATAAACTAACTAACCGTTTCATCACTTCGTTTCTCCTCAGGGGTAGGCAGACCGGATGGACTGCCAGACCTCTGTCTTGGCATACACTCACTTAGTATAATTCTTTTTAAATGACACTTAAACTTTGTGCCGTATGAGCTTCCAGATAATGTGTTGATTTGGTATGTAATAGAAATATGAATCATTTATTCTCCTTGAAATTATCGTGATTCTAGTTAATAATATTACCATTGAATGCACGTCCGTCTCATTGATTTAATATCTGTTTATTGAAAACTTAATCATTATAATCCCGCTCAAGAAAATTTATCACGTTCCTCTGCCATATTATTTGTTATTGCGTTTGTTTGTTCAATAATTTAATGATTCCATATTTTTGCCCGGAAATGTTTTAAAATATTTTTGTTAATATTTGATGCGTGATGTTGCTTTCGTACAATTTTCGAAATTCATTCGGAAAAATCATAAATAAAACATTATTCTATTAAATCACAGTAATATTATCGTTATTTGATTCGAATTCGAAAACCGAAAAAAATTGTATTCTTTTAGAGGAGAGAGTGGATGTATCTGAAGTAGTGATGTGGGTATTCGAAATTATTTAAAAAATCGAAATACATTCTACTTTCGAAATATTTCTGTAATCGATTTTTAAAATCATTTCCAATATAACGACGGACAACTTTTGCCTCTGCAACAAGGTTAACCCCAATTTCAGATAAACGCTTTTTTGCAGTAGAAATGAGATTCCTGAGGCGTATGTGTGGAAAAACCTTTTACGACCCTATTACAACGAAAGGCCGACTTCAGCGTAATGAACAAGATTAATAAATGTATACTTAGGTAGTATTGGATATATAGTGGAAGAAAGGTGTGTCGAGAGACTATTTGACGCCCAAGTGGAAGGAAGAAGTAGTCAGGGACTCCCCAGGAAGACATAACATGATCGAATGAGTTTACCGGCTTGTAGCTGAGTGGACAAACGCGTCGGATTCCCACCCGGGCCTCGTGTATTCAATTCTGCTAGCTAAGTCCTCCATGATTACACAAGCAACACCTTCCGCTTATTATGATGGCAGTAGGAGTTTCTCAAATATTGTCAGGTTATTCATAACCCGTGAATGTTTTTCTTTTGAAAAAAAAATAAGATTACGTAGAAAGCAATCACTTTGTGGTTTGACATATTTAATGAAAATGAAATAATAACTTTGTATAAGACCACAGATTTTATTATTTTATTTACACAGTTTAATGTTGTACCCTGATGAGGCTAAGCGAAACCGGTCGGTATTTAAAATCAAAATAAAATCTGTGGTCTTGATAAAACTTGTACAAAGTTATTATTTCATTTTCATTAAAAATAAGATACTTTATTCGCGTGTCAAAAGTAGGTTTAATAGAATGTTGTATGTATAATACGATGTATGAATGTTAATGAATCGCGGAGCGTGCGCCAAGACGTATAATGTGTCTCAATTTATGCCCGTCGCTAATTTGAAGACGTTTTAATGAGACGGCAAGGGAGTCAGTAAAGGGAAAATATAGGATTGGGTAGAACAAAGAGAGAGAATAAGATAGACAATAATTCCAGCTGGATAATGATGTAACAGAAATAAAAGGAAATGACAAAAGTGAAACGAGAAAATACAAATGAGAAGAGAGTTGGACAGAAGTGTGAAATAAAAAAAGACAGTAAAATAGAGATATATTTTAGTGCAGTGCTACTCAAACGCTGGCCCGTGAACCGGTAATAAATATATAGTTAAAAATCATAATCCTATATTTTTCACACTTTTTTCCATAGTGGTAGATACTCTTAGTATCGTCCTGGTGTAAGACCACCATTCAGAATCGAAACGTTGCTTGAAATTGCTTTAGTCGTATTTGGCTACCAGATCTGAATAGCCAGGTACTTCCCAACCTTCCACTTCCTCATCTCCTTCCTTTCCCCACTACCTTCAGCCTCACAACATTCCCCAATTGGATATGCCATAGTCTCACTGGCTCTAGACGGTTGGGAGCAGTTGGGACTCTTGTGCGGTATTCACTATAATATATATTTTTTTGTAATTTCTATAATTTTATTATCGTTTATCTCGAGGAGTTCAACTCTTTTATTTTATTTTTAGCATTTGAAAAATATTAAATAAAAATAGGATTTATCAAAGATCCATAGCTTAACCATTAGCGAGTGCATCCCAAGATAGAGTTATATGGCGGTACTTCCTCTGTCTACCCCTGCGGGAACACGGCGGGATGGTTTGTTAGTTAGTTGAAGATTGAGGAATAGGTCTTTATTATAGAAAAAAGTCGTTTCCAGAGTAGTGATAGATATTATTTAAGTATCGCCCTGTTGGAAGACCACCATTCAGAATCGAAATGGTTTGAATCGGGTTTGGTGACCAGATCTGCCGGGTACTTTCTAATCTTCCTCTTCCCCATCTCCTTCCCCTTCCCACTACCGTCAACCTCACAACATACCCCAATTAAGGATGCTATAGTCCTATTGGCTCTAGATGGTTGGGAGCAGTTGGGACTCTTGTGCGGTATTCACGTTAAAAAAAAACACACGTTAAGCCCGGAGGGTCAAACAGAACACATTCCGCGGTAGTGGTTCTGGCCAGACCCAGTTAAAAAAAAAAGTAATTTTTACGCTATCTTTAAATTTAAATATGGATTTGAGCAATTCCATATATTTTTCATGAGTGTGGATATTCACTATCTATTAAGTGTGGCATTGTTTTCAATAAAAACACCATGTATAGCCGCTCCATAGGTTGAAATAAAAAATACGTACTGGTCCGCATACCGAATAAGTTTGAGTAGCACTGTCCTAGTGTTGAGCTTTGAGTAATAATAATTTTTCATTGATCTGTAAAAACGTGTGGTGGGTGAATTTAAATCCAATTATGAAGATGATCGTGATAGTTTGGAATCACATAGATAATAATAATAATGATATAAGAATGATTTTATAGCGCCGTTTTTGTGAAAAATCAACTCAAGGGCTCTGTACAGATCTTATTTTCTAGTTGATATAAATTCCTAGTTTGACGACTAGTTGGTATGATTTCGATCGGTCGGTAGTCGAGTGGACAAACGCGTCGGATTCCCACCGGGCGTCGTGGGTTCAATTCCTCTGCTGGCTAAGTCCTCCATCATTGCACAAGCAACATCTTCCGCTTATTATGATGGCAGTAGGAGTTTTTCAAATATTGTCAGGTTATTCGTAACCCGGGAATGTTTGTCTTTCTTTAAAAAAAAAGATGAGTGATGACATTGTACAGACATCTAAATATTGTTAAATTAATATTCTATAAACAAAAAAAAATCTTCTGTCTACGAGATGATTGTAATTTTTTTTTCATTAATTTGTTTGTTACCATCGTTGTGTGTATATCAATTAAAATAAAACTTTTGCAGACGGCCAAAAGAGGAACTATAAACCGAGCGAATATGAGAAAAAAAACTAACGAAATTCCCGGCAGCACAGATTATTTTGTTAATACGGAAAACTATTTTTACTGTTAAAATAATAATAACAAATTCCCTTTTGATCTTAAATAATGTTTTATTCTCACCAACCTTCTCTTCTTCTATTCTTTCTCTTCCTCACCCCTTTCCGACTTGGCAGACGTTCATTAATTATTATTTTTATTGTTAAAATTTAACTATAATTTTTCGATTGCAGTTTTACTAACTTGAATAGTGAATTTATATAGCGCAATTTTGTGACAATTCACCTCAAGTGTGCTGTACACTAATTTACCTTTCCTAATATAACAACGATAAATAATATTTAACAGGTTTGTATGCAAATTCAAACTATCAATCTAAAATCATTATCGTTATCATAAATCATGATAAAATGTTCAGATATGGGTATAACAGTGCATGTATATATACCTCAAGAGATTGAAAAACAATTAACTAGAAGCTAGTAGAAGAGTGTAAAAAATCAAGATGAAAAATATGTATACATATGAACAATTTTTTTATAGCAAAGAAACGGAAATAATAATATTGACGACAGTTGACGTGTTGGCACTTTAAAACATTATTATTCAAGTATTATAAATTAACAGTAACATTTACAGGAAACACTGCATTCTATTATTTATTCCCACTAACAATCTGATTTCGGTGGGAGGGATTTCCACCTGGCAATAAACTCACCTTTTCACTACTGTCCTAAAATACGTAAATGTGTAATCGTTAAACATACGTTTTTTTTTCTTTCTTTTTGAAACGAAAGACAAACATTCCCGGGTTTCGAATAACTTCATAATATTTGAAAAACTTCTACTGCCATCATTATTTCCTGTTATTATCATATATTATCTCCTACTATTATCACTAATGAAAATTGTAGCTACTGCAATGATGGGGAACTTAGCTAGTAAAGGAATTGTATCCAAGACGCCTGGATGGGAACCCGACGCATTTGTCTACTCCGCTTCTTATTGGTCAACGTTTGGTTAACCGTGTGTTTACACGGGTATATGGAACTCAATCTATGCCTATTTTAAAATGTTCATAAATCAATGGCAATATACGTCATTTCTTATCATGATTTTATCACCTTTTACTGGTCGACTCGGGGGGAGTCATTGTTTGGACAAGGCGCCCCAGGCGTCACTATCTCGCTCTACTTCAGTGGCCTCGATTCCTGCAGGGCCTGTCTCTTCTATAATGTAGTAGTTATCAAATTAGTTTTGTACAATGTAGGTACAAATCCGTTGTTTTTTACGAATACAGAAAAGACATTTGATACGAGGCTATAAAACCTTGACTCGCGGTATCGCTTACACCTCGCCCAAACACAACACATCAGTCCGGAGTAGCTGACTAGTGCTGTGGTTTTATTCTGTGCTATTTGTGTAAGTATTAAAAAAAAACGATTTTTTTTGTTTCTTCAAATTGTCTTACTTTCAGCAAAGCAGAGTAGTAGATACGTTCAGGATCGAGACTGCTTAATATGTCGTTAAATAAGCGGGTCTAAATAATCTGGTACTTTTCAACCTTCATTTTTCTCGTCTCCTTCCTCCAGCCTCATAGATGCGTTCTTGTTTATTTTTTTACCCATTACATTAATTGTTTCCTTTTAAATAAACTTTATGCAGTTTGCATTTCCCCATTGTATGTTATTTGATTTTTTTTAACACCTGGTGCAGTAGTTATAAGGCGAATTGGCAACACTTACATACTTCTTTAAAACGTAATTGAACAATTGCATTGACAGTTATTCGACTAACGACTAGGCTATGTATTGAGCCCAGTGGCGTAGCGAAGACTTCCACAGCCCCTTGGCATGCTTGAAAATCGGTCCCCAACCATAGATGTACGAGTATATAATTAGATGAGACACTAAGTGAAAAAAGTGGCTCCACTTTGTTGAATATTTTTCTATCCGTTTACAATCTCACCACTTAAGTCGAGCTACAACCTCCGTCTACGGCTTTTTACGTCATATACCATGAGAGAGAAAGAGACAAGAAGAGTCGTCACATAACATCGCAGCACTTTTAAGTATGTAAGGATCTTCTCCGTCCGCACTAACTTCACATCATCGAGTCGCATAACTTACGTCAACGGATTTTGAGTTTATTTACTGTATTTGTGTTGATTAGAAAACTTGCAGTGGTTATATAAATAAATCAAACATGATGGTGATATGTGCTATGCGTAAATGTTCAAATAAGACCAAACAAAGATTATAAAACATCACCTTTTAAAAGGTATTTCAACAGTTTTAAACATTTTTTACCGAACTTTACAATTTCACATTTTTAATGATATAAAGACATAAAATCAACAAAGTGCTTCTATCATTATTTAGGCAAACCTTCTGTTATTAGTGTATGTGTGATATTTTGATTTTATAAATCATTTTAATGGTGTATTGATATTGTTTTGTTTAATGTGTTCAAAATATATTTATTAAAAATGTCCGAATTCCAAGTGGGCGGTAACTAATAGACTACCCGACATCCCTTAATAAATCTCTGTCTCTTTCTATCGAGTCAGTGTAAAGTCAACCGTTCTGGCTACACTGTTTCGCAAAGGTACCTGTTCGATCCAGAAACTGCGACAAACGCCGAATACGTTTCAGTTTTGGATGAATTTGTTAAATTAGAGTGGACTGTAAAAACGAATGTTACTTTATGGACGATTCAATTGTATTTTGTGGATAAATGATAATTTATGCCAGTTTGCTCACATTGAGACGTCGTGAAGGAACACCGAACTGGCTGCTCCGGGCGATGGAATTCGAATGGGGTGTGTCCTCCAGAGACGGATGCGAAGCGAATGACGAAAGACGAAAAGAGGCGTAGTCCCTGGAGGCACTTACTTCGACGAACGATTGCAAGCGAATAGGGGTCGAGTCTAGGTCGGCGATCCCGATCCCGGCAGTCCCGATTTTGTGGTTGTTGCCGGTGGAGGGGGCCACTATCTCCGGTTTGTTTTATGGCTGTTCACATTTAACAAAAAGGAACAAACTGACAGGAACTAGGTAGGGACTGGATAATAAGTAAAAGGTTAGAACCTAGCGAGTTGTTGATTTAGAATCCAACAGTACCTCTAAATGTCCTCCAAGTGTCCAACCCGCCCAAGCAATTGCCACGCCACTGATTGAACCCATTGCAGACGGTATCATCAGAATGCAACTCGCGTTTCTTCTTTCGCAGCAACTATGTGATCAACTGTTTCTGTACTCGGCGTATAACCTTTTTGGCTCGCGCCGATCGCGGTGGGATTAATCAATTCATTCCTTAATTCATTCATTCACTCTTTGATTTATTAATTAATTCCACGCGGAACAATAGAACAATGTAGGATTCGGGTGGAAAATTAAATGAGCGATACAAATTTAAGTCATGACAAGCGATCTATTATAAAAACGTGCTTTCTAAGGTCATTATTACGTTACGATCGACCAAGTATTACGTTATGCTGTCGCAACTTTTTGGAAAATTTTAATCTAATGATAGATCTGTTTTCCTAAAAATTCTTGCACGCGAAATTAAGTCTGCTATTATTTAGAAATTCTTTGTAAGAAAAATATATACCGCACGTACGGCAGTGAAATAGCCTTTCAATTAGGAGTTACTACCCGGTTTCGCCTGAGTTTCAAAAGGCATTTAATTTTATTAATAAGTGGTAGACTCTGTTCATATAGCCCTGTTGAAAGAACACCATTCAGAATCGAAACGTTGCTTTAGCCGTGGTTGGTGATCACATCTGAATAGCCAGGTACTTTTCAACCTTCCTCTTCCCCATCTCCTTCCCCTCCCAACTACCTTCAGCCTCACAACATTCCCCAATTGGGGATGTTTTAGTCCTAATATATAGGGTGCAGTTTGGACTCTAATGCGATATTCACTATAAAAAAAATATATCTCTATGACAATTAAATAGTGATTTTGGAATTTCACAGCTCCTGAAAGAAATTGAGTTTCTAGCTGTAATTTTTTGTTACCCGGTTTCGCCCTCGTTTCAAAATTATTTTTCCAAATGATCATTCGTCTTATGTTATACAGTTAAACTAATGTTTTGAAGCTCCATAGTTCCTGATGGAAATTAAGTTGCCAGCTGAAAATCGTTGAGATGACGTATGGATTGAAAACAAAAAAATACTGTAAGAAAATTCATGTCACCAGAACTCGCCGTTTGAAGGTTTTTAATGCTTCGGTCTTAAATATTATTTGTAGTAAAGGTACTGATAGTCATGGGATGAAACACAAAAGCCGGTAAACACTCAAATGAAAACAGTTTAACTGTTTTTCACCCTAGTACCCAAAACGGTAAAATTATTTATAAACTAACTAACCATCACGCCGTTTCCCCGCAGGGGTAGGCAGAGAGGACGGACCGCCATACAACTCTTCTGTTATTCTGACTCTTCACATGACCCGATTCAAGTATTTGATTTACTTGATCGTGCCATGTCTTTCTCGGGCGTCCTCGACTTCTTCTTCCATTCACTTTCGCATCATATATTCTTTTCACACTCCTTTCTTCGTTCATTCGCTCTACATGCCCAAACCATCTAAGCGTCCTCTTTCTTGATCCTATCCATTACGCTCATATCAGCCTTGCATTCTTTCCGGATATCCACATTTGTAATTCGGTCATACATGGTTTTGCCGCACATCCGTCTCAAAGATCTCATTTCCACAGCATTCAGTCTACTTTCATCCTTTCTCTGCCAGTTCCATGCCTCACTGCCATACATCAGGGTTGGTATAAGCACTCCATTGTGGACTGCTAGCTTCGCTTCTTTGGACAATTTCTTATTTGCCCCAACAGCGTTCAGTCCTCCATTAATGGAGTTTCCTGCATTCACCCTTCTTTCAATATCCTTATCAGCCTTTCCGTCTCTTGTAAACATACTTCCCAAATACACAAACTCATCCACTTGCTCCAAGTATTCATCATTCACAACTATATTGCACGCTGTTCTCGTACTCTCTCTTTCAAACACCATCACTTTGGACTTACTTACATTCATCATCAACTCATTTTGCATACATACTTGGGTATTAATTTATATATATAATATATTTCTATTGATGTGATCTTTCTTCACTTTATCGTGCCATGCTTTATATATGCATGCAAACACTGAAGATTTGCACCCATAGAATTGTGTAAAGTAAGGTCAAGAGTATCTTACTTAAAACTCTGGTGAAATTGATCAAACATTTTCAGGTCTCAAAGCTATTTCTTCAACAGATTATTAATTGCATTGGGGTCTAGGAATCAAAAGGTGTTTGTAAATTGGCGATAGTTTTCATTCAAATTGGCATAGATCACACTTCTACGGATTTTGTGTTCAGTTCATGCAAATATGAATACACTTAATAAAACAGGAACTAAGTGCCAAAAAGTCTGAAAAAAGATATTCAGTAAAAATGTCGTAAAACTGTCATATTCAAGAATTATCATAATTTTAAAATTAGTTTAAATACTCTTAATATTTATATACAAATGAAAAAATAAATAATAATCATTGCTAAATTATAAAAGAAATGTTGAAATATTCATCAAACTTTGAGAAAAGCACCATGTCCAGGGCTAGTTACCCAAAAAAAAACTAAATGCCCCCCGTATACCACTTTAATTGTGCCTGTTATTTCAAATTGAGCATAACTTTTTTAGGATGGGGTATTCCAAAATATTGTTTTTTGTTTAGTATCAGAAAAGCCCGATTTTTTTTTTGAACATAATTAATTTTTTAACGCATTACCAATGGAACAGAAAAAATTCTGCATACTAAATTTATTTTTTTTTTTGGCACGTAGATCCTCCAGGGCTAGTTACCTAAAAAAGAACTAAGTGCCCTCCGTCTACCACTTTAAAGGTACCATGTGCCTGTAATTCCAAATTGAGCATAACTTTTATAAGGATGGGGTATTCAAAAATATCGTTTTTTTTGTTTAGTATCTTAGAAGCCCGAATTTTTTTTTTGTACATAATTCATTTTTAACGCATTACCTATGGAACATAGACATTTTCTGCATATATGTATTTTTTTTTGACACTTAGTTCCTATTTTATTTAGTGTATTATGTCAAAAATATTTCACGGTTTGAAGGTTGACGTAAATTATGTCGGAAACAAGCTATAATTCTCTTTCACGGCTTGTTCCAATTCGATAAAAATTTTGCGCAGAGAAGAATGACGGTTCGAAATCAAATTGGCAACGGAACGCCAATGACCTTGGGTGATATTACGTGCGGAGAATAGAAAGCCATACTTACGGCGCTACTTACGCAATCCGCGACGGGTGCTTTGTGTATTTGTAATTATAATTTTTGTATCGACAAGTCTCTTGAAAGTTTTGATTATTTTAGCACTAGCGTAGCTAGTAACAATTTAACAGTAGGGGGTGGGGTATAAATGTTTTTATGTATTTTATTTATTAGTTATGATTTTTACGCGTGAAAACCGTTTCGCCCTCCGAAGGCAATTATTCTTCTTTGTTGCAACTCATCCAGTTCAAAATTCTTTGCCGTAGACTCGGAAACATTGAATTGCTGTTCCTCAATCATCACTCTACTAATTATCGGTATCATTCTCCACTGTCCAGAACGTCGAGACGTTTTAACTCAAGCCATGGTCTTGAAATTTTTGGTACCAGTCTAAATGATTTTTGTTATTCTTAACGACTCTACCAAAACTTTGACTTGACCTTGGCTTTGACTTGAATGTTCTTTCTAATGTATATTTTGTCGAAGATTTTTCAGCAATCTGGTGCAGTGTAATTCCAAACTCCCGAAAATCTTCATTAACGCGTTCGTTGCTAACTAAAATTCGTACATATTAATGCCAGATTAAGTATGAATGACGGATCAATTCAAACTGACGAACAGTGACGCGTTTCCCCGTGCCCTGTGGAACGACTCGAAACCACATGGCTGCGTCTGTTTTAGATCGGTTCAAAGCGAAGAGGCGGCACAACGCGCGTGGCGCATTGTGCGCATACCGGTTGGTTACATGTCTGTCAACGCGCGAAGCGTGGTGTCAGCAATGAACGTGTTAAAAAAATGTATTTTTGAAAAAAAATATCAAATCGTTTTCGGCTACAACAACCTCAAAAATGTCGTGATTTTCAATTTTATCACTGTAGCTCACAAAAAAATCACGAGCCACCACTAGGTAAACAACCGTCATGGTTAAATGTTAAAATGAACGAACACTGAACCGTTCTCCAACTTATATTCATTCTTGAAGGATTCAAGGGAATCAGCTTTTGATGGTTTCACTCCAGATTTTTAACTTCGGGGTAATAAATACGATAACTTCATTTCGGTCCTAATTTCGAATTAGGAACTAGTATTATTTTAAACCGTAAGCAGTTAGAATCATACCTGCTCCATTTACGAACTTAATTCTAGAATTAAAGTAATCTCCGCGTCCGTATATAATATTTTACTATTTCGTTAATCTGTGCGTGATGGGTAACAAGGGTTTAAGGGTCGCCTTTGAACTTTAAAGCCCAAAAGGCTGTGATATGGAAAACCCACGATGCCCTTGGGTGTAGTAAAATATATCATAATTTGATTCATCAAGGTTTTTTATGTCATCAACATTTGTTTCCTTCTTTCTAGTCGTACTTATCTACTTCTGTGCTCTAGGTCCATTACATGCCCAGTATTTCCTTTTACATCATATGCATCTGTTTTCCCACCCGACATCTTCACAGTTAAGTCCCATCTTCTCACTCCGTCAAATATATTCCGACATTTGCTCCAAATGACCAAACCATTTAAGTATCTCTTGTTAATTGCCCATTGTTTATGGATCTCATTCGTGACACGATCGTCCATAATTTTGCTACACATATTTATTTATTTAACAAAGATCTCAAAAAAACAGTCATTCACCAAATAATTTAAGAAATCAATGATAGTTGTGCATAAATCAATAATAAAGGAAGGTTAAAAAACGTGTAGGTACATGCATAGTGTAATAAAATAAACCCAAAGCATTTATTTAAACCTATCATATAATAAGATAAGTTATATCCAAAAGAAGTTATATGAATATTTAGTAAGAAGTAGTGTAACTTATCATATATAATAAAAAAATAATGCGAAAAATGAAAAAAAAAACATAAAAGGTCGATGCAGCTTCTAGAGTTGTTAGATCGCCTTATTATGAGTGTGTTTTGATATGAGGATGTTTGACTCTTTGACGTATAAAACAACATGTGATTTCTCGCACGATTACTCGTACAGTTATTTGGGACCGAGATGTTGATTTCCTTCAGTATGCATGGGTTATGTATAATTTATAAAAATGTTCACCCAAAAACATTTTTCGACGGGCTTGCAGGGTGTGGAAGTCGAGCGTTCCGTTTTAGTTTTTCTTTCCGTTATTTCATTTATCAGAAAGATGGAGAAGTAACAAAGGAGCTATAAGTGGTATACCCAGAGGCGGCTCTGGGGGTTCAGAAGTGGAAGGTCAATTGAAAGAAAATCATAAATTTTTTCGTAAGAAGCAATCACATGGTGGTTAGACATTATATTAATAATAAAAGAAAACTTTGTTTTAAACCAAAGAATTTATTATAATGAAGGCCAACCGGTTTCGCTTAGATCAAGCTTCGTCAGGGCACATATAGTGTGCCCTGACGAAGCCCTGATCTAAGCGAAACCGGTTGGCCTTCATTATAATAAATTCTGTGGTTTAAAACAAAGTGTTCTTTTATTATTAATAAAATCATAAATATTAGCTAATCCAACCTTTACGCCTCTCGATCCTTAAGTAAACAATATTACATCTTACATCCATATGCGGCATTTTTTTTAGAACCTTAACTCATAATTTCTGAATTCGTGATGTGTTGACGGTGTTCACCTCGGATTTGTAGCGGCATAAATTAAATATAATACAAAATACCAATATAATAAATTTGTCGGTACTCACCAATATCCGAAGCCGGTAACACAATATTGTTATTTATCTTATCACTAATTAACACATAAAACTTGAGTGTTTTTTCTATTATTTATAAATGTTTTGACATCGATTGAGCAGTAATTACTATGAATGCAGAGCTCCGCTGAAATTGAAAATGTCTACAAAAATCCATGTACCTAAATAAAAGAGTGGGGTGGGTACACAGCCCTTGGATTCTAATAATAAAAAAGCAAACTAACATTTCTTGTATATTAAATCCACCCTTCTTTCTTTGGCCGCTGCAAAATGATCAATAACACGGCTCAATAACTGCTCGCGACTGCTTTTAATATGAAATCAACTGAATTATACATATTTAATTATTAAAATGCAAATTACGTACATCAGCAAAGGTAAACAAAACCCAACTGCCAACTGCCACAATAAACACATGTTCAAAATGGCCATTGTTTCAACTTTCAACCGTATTAAAATTTTATCGACATCTCTTTCAAGCATCTTTCATAATTGTATGTCCATCTCTGCTGGGTCATGGCCCGCGTTTCTCATCAGATAGCAGCGGATTATGAAATTTTGCATACATGAGACATGTTAGTGTTTATTCTATGTATTATATCGAATAGAAAGAGAAAAAAAATTGCTCTAGGGTCAATTCTTATTTTGGCCTAAGCAGATAAGCTTGATTTTTGGACGCTAGATGGTGATACTCGCGATTATGTACAATGATAATAATGAACAAGCGGACGCTAGATGGTGCTAATACCCGCGATTTTCAAAATTTTCGACTTATAATAATGATCAACTATCAGTTGGTTTGTTTTAAATCAGATTTTTTATTGATAATTGTCGTTGCATATTTTTGGGGGGTCAATGTCCAAATGACCCTAAGGGGCGGCCGCCACTGGGTATACCTTTACAAAAATCTGAAATTCTGCTTAGCGATTAGTATGAACCGAGCTGAATAATTCGCTGTAAAATCGCTAAAAAATCGTAAAAAGTTAAAATTTGTTCTGAAGTTGCCCCTCTAGTGTATTCTGTATCGATGCTTTCAGAAAGGTTCGAAGTTCCAATGCCAGTTTTTATTACCAATCGTGCCTGAGAATAGTGGATTTGTATTATGCGGCAGATGAAACACAATAGCTGGATGTAAATCGACGGCCGTAAATGACACGCGTATTCAAATTTCTTTTGATGATGCTTTACGCGTGTCAGAAAACAGTTTAGTTCTGTTTTATTGACTCGTAAATACCTATTTATTACTTGCTATGTATGTGATGAATTATTAAAAAATCGGTAAAAAAATGTAAATTACAAAGTTTTTATTATAATGCCATTATGCAGTAAGAAAACCTTTGGTTTGACGTTATCCGTGGCAGAGCAAAATACTCCTTGGCTCTGAACTCACATGTCTCAAACCCATGCTATGGCAAATAAAAAAAACATTAAAGAAATGAAAAAATAACTTTGCATAAGACCACGGATATTAATTATTTTTTTATGACCAACCGGTTTCGCTTAGCCTAACCATCATCAGGGTACAAAATTAAACTAAACAAAAATACAAAGTAATCATACCTGCTCTCAGTATAGTCGTGGCGAGGTACCACGAATCTTGTCAACGAAACGTTACATGAAATATCTTTAGCCATGTTAGTCACTACTAGATTTGAATAGCCTGGTATTTCTTATTTTCCAACATTCTTCTTTCCTCTCCCGTTTCCTTCATCCTCTCAATATTTTCCAATGAGGGTGACATTGTCCCTCTGTCTATGGACAATGGGACGCTTATATGGTGTAAATTGAATAAAAAAAAAAATCTATTCGATATTTAAAATTTTCTTAGTGAGATACCATCATCCAGGATTAAAACCTACTGCCGGGCGCGCAGTTGTAAGTGCCATGCCGGGCGCGCGCCGCACTGAGTGCGTCATCTCAAAATTCCACTTTTTTCATCAAAATGTTTGTCATCTATACGTGGGAAGTGATTATTCCAGAAGGATAAAGTTATTCTGTATAGATTCACATATATTTAAATAGTCATCAACTCCAAAGTTCGGTATAATATTTTATGAGAAGAAAAAAGCACCACATTTGATTCGCATAAAAACTACAAGAATGCAACACTATCAAATGTTTTGAATTTTTTATTTTTTTTAAATGTATTCATCTCAGTAGCAGTGTCTCTAGATGCTTGTTAAGGACCAAAGATTTTTTTAAAAATATTCTTAGCTCTCACCCGCGCCTGTGATGCCTACTGGGTTGCCGCACTTTCTAGCAAGATTTGAACTGACTGATGATGGTGAGATGAGTGCAGATAGTGCGCATAGAGCGGAAATATAATGAAAAGGCATTACCTAAAGTCCCGAGACATTTCGTCCATTGCTTCTCTTCGAAAACTGCAAAAAGGCGGACTTGCCGCACGCGGTGCGGCCGCGCGCCCGGCGGTAGGTCAAACCAATTTTTAATGACAATAACCCAGGGTGGTAGATACTCTAAGTATCGCCCTGGTGAAAGACCACCATTCAGAATTGCAATGGCATTAGCCGTGTTTGACGACCAGATTTGAATAGCCAGGTACTTTTCAACCTTCCTCTTTCCCATCTCCTTTCCCTCCCCACTACCTTCAGCCTCACAACATACCCTGTTTGGGGATGCCATAGTCTCACTGGCTCTAGACAGTTGGGACTTTTACGCGGTATTCACAAAAAAAAATGAAACATAACTATGTTTGGTGATCAAAGGTGAATTGCCAAGCACAACCTTTCTCTTTCCGTCCCCCTCTAGCAACATTACTCAAATATGAAGTAGTTATGTAGAAAGCATCCAACCCCAAAAAGATGAAACTGAGAAAAAGACGTTTGAAAATATGTCGATACACAAACCTATTACGGCATTTGTAAAGTAAATATCAGTGTTTTATCTTTGTAAGAATTATTGTAAATAGGTTATTTATAATCTATCAATGTTTTTTTTTTTAAATTAGGTTTTTTAATTTTATTTAAACAATAATTATTATTATTTTAAATTTTTTTTTAAATTACGATTTTTAGTTAAAAGCTCTGCGATGTAATTATTAACTAAAAATTGTTTAAAAAAAAAAATTTTTTTTTTAAAATTATTGTTTAAATAAAATTAAAAAACCTAAAAAATTAAAATTGAGTTCTACAAAATAAACTTGAAAACCATAAAAAAAAATATATATTTTTTTTTAAAATCTATCAATGTATTTATTTAAAAAAAAATAGTATTTCCTATGTTATCCTACATTTTAATTATTTTTAATTTCCATTTAATTCAAAAATCTTCATTGGGGCTTAGTAAAAAAATGAGTTACCAAAAATCTATAGCATTTTGAGCTTGGATGTGTTAAACGGATAGAAACCTCGTATTTATCCATAGGAAAACATTCATCCAATTGTAAATGCTATTATTTTATCCTGATTTATTTACATATTAGGTAGGTACTATTTTCAAGGGTAGCTGAATTTTGCGATAAGCTTTTAACCCTCTCTAAACATTCATTGCAGTATGCTTCGTAAAATAAATAAAGAGAACAAACAAATATTGATCAACGTCATCTCTCATCAGTCACTACTAATAACAGTGACTGGCTGTCGCTCCGCTCCGCATCGATTGGAGCGGTGGCGTAGCAAAAACCGTGCCTACACGGCCGCTGCACAATCCGATGGCCGCTGAATGCACACAAATAATAAACGCTAACGTAATTCACTGCAGACGACTGCAGACGGAGATGATGGTGGAGATAGTCGGGTCCGTGTCACGCGACGAGACCGCCGAGGGAAGTAGAGCTCGAAAGGGTATAGATCCGTGTCGTATCGCGGTCATATTGCAGAGGCCGATGCTTTTGTGCCATGTATTTTAGAGGTTTGCATTGTTTTCCGGCCAAGCACTGAATTATGTATGGCTGTGAGGCATGGAACTGGCAGAGGAAGAATGAAAGTAGACTGAATGCTGTGGAAATGAGATCCTTGAGACGTATGTGCGGTAAAACCATGTATTTATTTATTTATCTTAAGTTAGATCACATCATTGTGCGTTCTAATATAATGTATATACAGACATGATTTTTTTCAAACATATTTTAAATACGAGTATATCGGGTTACCACAAACTGAACATACAATATACCAACATTAATGGTTATGGAAAAGAAATTTTCTTAGGTCTTTTTTAAATTTACGAATATTGTCTATTGTAGTGATTTCTGATGGAATTTTATAATACAGTTGGACGGCCCGGTACATGAGAGATTTCTGATGACCGTATTAAAAATGTGGATATCCGAAAAGAATGCAACGCTGATGTAACCGTAATGAATAGGATTAAGAAAGGGACGCTTAGATGGTTTGGGCATCTAGGGCGAATGAACGAAGAAAGGAGTGTGAACAGAATATTTGATGCGAAAGTTAATGAAAGAAGAAGTCAAGGACGCCTGAGAAAGACATAGCACGATCAAGTAAATCAAATACTTGAATCGGGTCATGTGAAAAGTCAGAATAACAGAAGAGTATGTATGAGACGATATATGAATGTGAATGAAGCAAGGAGTGTGTGTCAAGACAGAGTTGTATGGCGTCCTCTGCCCACCCTTGCGGGGAACCGGCGTGATGGTTAGTTAGTTAGTTAGATCGACCAATAACATGTGAATCAAACATATCCGTCAGAGTTAAGCCTGATTCACACCAACGTCCGGTTCCGCTCAGTGCCGATATTGTTCCGCAAGAAAACTTATTGATATGGTATGAATATCAATCAAGGAGTATGTGCCAAGACAAATTTGTGTGGCAGTATATCCTTCTGCTCACCCTTGTGATATTTAACTACTTATTTAGTTAAATTATTATTTTGAAGTGTAAAAATACTAACATCGCAGATTTTTTTTTATCAAGAACCATTTTTTTATCACTAAATAATATTTTTATTATATATTAAAAATATTATTTGGTGATAAAAAAATGGTTTAAAAAAAAAATCTGCGTTGTAAGTATTTTTACACTTCAAAATAATTATTTAATTAAATAAGTAGTTAAATATCACAAGGGTGGGCAGATGGATATACTGCCACACAAATTTGTCTTGGCACATACTCCTTGATTGATATTCATACCATATCAATAAGTTTTCTTGCGGAACAATATCGGCACTGAGCGGAACCGGACGTTGGTGTGAATCAGGCTTTAAGCTTTCTTCTGGCACACGGACACGCCCACAGCACGCTTCGATCGGTTTATCTCTTCACCGCCATTGATTTTATCGGTATTAAGGAATATATTAAATATTATTGCTCCCAACCTGTGATCTCGCGTATTGAGGCTCATTCTCACGTATCTAGTAATAATAAAAACTAAACGTTATCCACTGTTATTGCTCTTTATACTTCTTGCGGCCGCCTGTCTACGTTTACTGTGGTACCGGGTCGCACAATACATAACCGTTACTATTTATGCTAATCGGTTTGTGTGTGTGTGTGTGTGTGTGTTTGTGTATGTGTGTGCGATATATATCTGTACGTAGAGCTACTGGTTTTTCTTTTCAGTTGAATTATGGTAATGAAGCTTTTTGTGCAAATTTGGATATGCAACATCTTAAGCTGTCACCATCGACACTTAGTTTTACTTAGTCTTTTAGCGCCCTTGAGGTGATTTTCCACAAAAATGGCGCTATACGAATCATCCAAATATTATCATTATTATTCTCCTTCCCCATCTTCTTCGCTTCCCCACTACCTTCATCCTCACAACATATCCCACTTAAGTATATACTGTATTAAAAACAAAACTTATTCTGTATGTGTATACACAAAAAACTAACCTCCGCCAAAAAAACAAACGGCAATTTATTCCAGCGCGTAATTATTTCGGTAGTGTAATAAACAGGAAAAAAAGTCCGGAAGTCAGTCATATTTTGACGTGATATTATTATTATTTGAATCGAGTGATTGTGTATTTATTGCCAGCGGTTGTTCTTGACCTTTGCTTATCCGATACATTTCTTTGTCCTCCATTTCGTCGGGCTCCTTTTGTGAAGCGTGTCACGTCCGATCGTGCAAAAAACTCACGGCTCTAATTCGTGGGATAATTGAACGAATCGTAAAATGTGGCCTGCGATAAACACTGACATTCGAGAGGCGTGGTGTGAACCCAGTTTTGGGATTGTACTTCAGTTTGAAATGTTTCATTCGGCGGAAAAAATCTTGTTAAAAAAATTAATTTTGTACTTGAAAAAAATAAAAATAATGGGCTAATTGGCACACGTACTTTTTTTACAATTAAACGGTATTTAATTGCTTATTAATTCATATTACGATTGCCGCAATGTCTTGTTATGCAATTTCACTGAAGTAGTTACGCCTTTAACAGTGTAAAGCTGGATTCACACCAACTTCCGGATCCGCTCAGTGACGATACTGTTCCGCAAGAGAGCTTATTGATATGGTATGAATATCAATCAAGGAGTATGTACCAAGACAAATTTGTGTGGCAGTATATCCTTCTGCCCACCCTTGTGATATTTAACTACTTGGTTAGTTAAATAATTATTTTGATGTGTAAAAATACTTACATCGCAGATTTTTTTTTTATTAAAAATCATTTTTTTATCACTAAATAATATTTTTATTAATTATTAAAAATATTATTTAGTGATAAAAAAATGGTTTAAAGTCAGTTTTCAATGCTACAGCAAGGCTGATAACTGGCGTTTCCAAATATTCCCAAATATCGCAACATCTTAAGAACTTTCATTGGCTTAAATGTCCTGAACGGATCCAATTCAAACTATGCTGGATGATTTTTAAAACGAAACATGACGCCGCCTTACTTATCGGAACTGTGCATTCCAAGCGATACTAATACGAGACAAGTAACTCTTCGATCAGCAACTTCAACGGCCATAGGTAGACTCACAGTACCTAAACACAATCCCAAAACCAATTTCGGAGACCGAGCTTTTGCCGTAGCAGGCCCCACAGCTTGTGATAACCTCCCTACACATTTGCGAAAGATCGACAGCTTAACTGAGTTCAGAGCAAAACTATAGACTCACCTTTTTAAATTATCACACCCACAATAATGTCAATTTGGTTCACTAGAGTTTTGATCACTCAGTCTGAGTGCTATACATGGTTTATATATAAAGTTTACTACGAATTACTCCATTTTTTTTGTCTGACAGCACGGGCAACCACCATTATGTATATTTGTTAGTGTAAATATGTTAGTTGCAAGTCACAAGTTATAAGTATTAGGCATAAGTTAATATTAAGTCCTTAAGGTGATATTCCTGTCACGAAAACGGCGCTATATAAATCAGCCAATTATTATTATTGCTAATTTCGCCTTGAATTGTTGTTTTATCTTTCTTTGTTTGTTACAGAATGGGACTCCGATTTGGGAGGATTTCATAGCCAAGGCTTCGAAGCTTCACACAGTTTTGAAGTAAGTACAACTTTCAATTATTTTTAAACACTAATTATAATTGGACGTAGTTATGGAGAAAGCGTCCAACCCACAATTTACCAAAATGTTTTCCATAGATAAATACGAGATTGATATCCGCTGAAAACATACAAGCTCCCAAATGCAATAGATTTTCGGTAATTCAATTTTCTATTAACACACATTGTAGATATTTGACTTAAATTAAAATGTAAGGGAAATGTTTATTTTTAAATAAATACATTGATAGATTATAAATTACATATTTATAATAATTCTCACAAAGGAAACAACACTAATATTTACTTTAAGAATGCTGATCACGCATATTATTGCTTTTGTATCGTTATATTTTCAAAACGCCCTTTTCGCGGTTTAATCTTTTTGGGGTTGGATGCTTTCTGTATAACTTCTTCCAATGGAAGACACAAGTATTATGCAATAAAATTTATCGAAAGGTTAGTCACGTTTTTGTGTGATTCTTTGATCCATTTTTTTCAAAAGCAAAAACATCGAAGAACACACAAAAACGTGACTAACCTTTCCAGTTGTCAAAAACAAACCACTAATCCAAAATGGCTGATAATGCTAACATATGATAAACATATGTGTACCAACATAACAATAACGAAAAAATCGAAAATCGAATGTACACAACCCGCGAAAATTCATAATTCACCTTTTATTTTGAAGAGGCCTCGTACACTTATTTAACATAACATCAGGACTGAGTCTTTCAGATTCTCGCTTGTACCTAGATTGCATGTAGTTGGTGTTACGTAGTTACCTTGAGTCCTTAACACCCAAGTAGATGTGTTTTAAGTTTGGAATGACATTCAAAGATTCACCACTTTATAATAGGAAATAACAAAAGTAATCAATTAATCGCGTGGGAATATGTTGCTAACGTCACGCCTCTGCGCTCGGGTTTCTTAACCTGAGTTCTGAATATCTGTATTCAGGGGTGCCAATTCGACAGCGTCGGCATTTCGTACGGCCTTATGCGCATCGCAACACACTTCCCTTTCGACGGCCATACGGTTCAGACGCTATACATCTCGTAACTCCGCATCGTAGCGACACTTACCATTCGACTCGCAGACGGACCGGACGTCTCCGGCGGAGCTATATCTCCTCAATCCGCATTTTGGTTCCGTATTGCATAACATTTTTATATCGTGTTGTCATTCCTTTTGAACCGTATTAGTTTGCTAACTATTCAATTTAACGTGATAATTCTTTTCCGACGGCCCTACTGTTCAGGCGCTACATTTCATTACGCCACAGCGTACTGTATTACATAATATTTGTATCATATTGTCATTCCTTTTGAACCGTATTAGTTTGCTAACTATTCAATTTAACGTGATAATTCTTTTCCGACGGCTCTACTGTTCAGGCGCTACATTTCATTACGCCACAGCGTACTGTATTACATAATATTTGTATCATATTGTCATTCCTTTTGAACCGTATTAGTTTGCTAACTATTCAATTTAACGTGATAATTCTTTTCCGACGGCTCTACTGTTCAGGCGCTACATTTCATTACGCCACAGCGTACTGTATTACATAATATTTGTATCATATTGTCATTCCTTTTGAACCGTATTAGCTTGCTAACTATTTAGTTTAACGTGATAATTCTTTTATTACGACCTGTTCGGGTACTACATTTTTCATTACGCCGCAGCGTTCCGTATTGCATAACACTTTGTTTAGTATCGTCATTCTTATTAAATCACATCGTTTTTGGATTAGTGGAATGAATTCATAAACATGATATTACCACGAGATCGCCTCTAGGCCTTCTTTGTCGCGTTATCACACGTGCGGGCACATATCACGTCCTTTTCTCGTCCATGGTTACATACACGGGATATCACGATCCGTTAGGATCTTACGTAGCCTCTGTGAGCCAACTTGGCGTGCATCTATTAGCATGCCAGTATTTGATTAGTGGAATAAATACATAAACATGATATTACCACGAGATCGCCTCTAGGCCTTCTTTGTCGCGTTATCACACGTGCGGGCACATATCACGTCCTTTTCTCGTCCATGGTTACATACACGGGATATCACGATCCGTTAGGATCTTACGTAGCCTCTGTGAGCCAACTTGGCGTGCATCTATTAGCATGCCAGTATTTGATTAGTGGAATAAATTCATAAACATGATATTACCACAAGATCGCCCCTAGGCCTTCTTTGTCGCGTTATCACACGTGCGGGCACATACCACGTCCTTTTCTCGTCCATGGTTACATACACGGGATATCACGATCCGTTAGGATCTTACGTAGCCTCTGTGAGCCAACTTGGCGTGCATCTATTAGCATGCCAGTATTTGATTAGTGGAATAAATACATAAACATGATATTACCACGAGATCGCCTCTAGGCCTTCTTTGTCGCGTTATCACACGTGCGGGCACATACCACGTCCTTTTCTCGTCCATGGTTACATACGGGATATCACGATCCGTTAGGATCTTACGTAGCCTCTGTGAGCCAACTTGGCGTGCATCTATTAGCATGCCAGTATTTGGCCGGGCCAGGCACATCGTGCCATGTATTTCTTGTTCGTGGCTACGAGCTCAAGAAACATTACTCGTGGCGACGAGGAACGCGGGCAGTTTGGCCAACTGACCCGTGGGGACAATCAGTAGTCCTGACCCGTGGGAACAATGGGAGAATCAGTATCCCTGACCCGTGGGGACAATCAGTAGTCCTGACCCGTGGGAACAATGGGAGAATCAGTATCCCTGACCCGTGGGGACAATCAGTATCCCTGACCCGGGGGGATAATCAGTATCCTCACCCGGGGACTATCAATATCCCGGAAGCCGAGTATACTCGGCTCGCACTATACTATTTACACACACCCATACATAGTAGATACTCATAATACATTTTTCTTTGTACTTATATTAATAAATTGGGTTTTTTATGCCGAAAGGCTTTTTCCCAGAATATAATGTTTTTATTTCCTAAACTTGACCTAGTAACATTACCTTATTATACCAGCAATAACCTTTTTATCTTTTAGCTTCAGAATACACAAAATTGGGAGAGCGATTTACCCCTGAATCTTACTCTCTTTTGTACGACATAACACGTCGTACACATACTACGAAACAGTTGGTAATACATACTCAGAGGTGGCTGATGTATTTAACTGCACAGAATGTAGATACAAGAAGGCTATAAAATCATATATCATTAATCAATAATATTTTTATGTATTTAAACACTATTTTTTACTACTCTACAACTATTCCTCAAAATAAATAATTATATTATAGAAGGTAACAATTTTACAGAATCAAGAAAAGGACGTTTAGATGGTTTAGGTATGCACAGTGAATGAACTAAGAAAGGAGTCTGAAAAGAATACATGACGCGAAATTGAATGACAGAATAAGTCGGGGACGCCCGAGGAAGACATACCACGATCAAGTGAACCAAATACTTTAGTCGGGCCATGTGAAGAGTCAGAAAAATAGAAGAGTAAGTATGAATGTGAATGGAGCAAGGAGTGTGTGCCAAGCCGGAGTTGTATGGCGGTCCGTCTTCTCTGCCTACCCCTGCGGAGAAACGGCGAGATGGACCTTCTGAACCTCTCTTATATCTTATCTTTTTTTGTTTTCATTGCTAACCTTATTTGAGCTATTATATCATATATAGTGCGTCACACTACTTCATTTTGTATTTATGTAACCCCTTTGGATATATAATACCTTGTCTATATGTGAGATTTACATAAATGTTTATTTAATTTTTTTACACTGTGTATTTGATGTACAATATTTTTATATCATTCATCTCTTAATGTATTTGGTGAACAACTGTTTATATGAGATCTTGTTAAATAAATCAATGATCAATAACTATTTTACAGTATTCATTACCATTTTTTAATATATTTTTTTATATGAATACCGCACAAGAGTCTCAACTGCTCCCAACCGTCTAGAGCCAGTGAGACTATGGCATCCCGAAATAGGGTATGTTTTGAGGCTGAAGGTAGTGGGGAGGGGAAGGAGATAGGGAAAAGGAAGGAGATAGGGAAGAGGAAGGTTGGGAATAACCTGGCTATTCAGATCTGGTCATCAAACACGGCTAATAAAGCCATTTCAAGCAACGTTTCGATTCTGAATGGTGGTCTTTCACCAGGGCGATACTTGGAGTATCTACCACTCTGGAACGTGCCGCAAATATACTTTTTATTATTTTTGCATGAATTAAATGTGTTAAGACACATATTAATTAAATAAAAGTTATTGGCGCACGCCGGGTTTGAACCCGCGACCTTTGGATTCGTAGTCGAGCGTCTTACCACTCGACTATGGAGGCCGTCGTGAACTAGAAGTTTATTTACAGCAGAGAATATTTGGCAGTTTGTTCTTGTAAGCGCAGTGTGAAAAAGGACATTGATGGAAATAAAATTGCAAGCTGAATTTAGTCGATTCTATGTTAATTTCATTTAGCCCGAGCTCACCTTTCGGGAGTGTATGTATGCTGAATAAAAGCATATTTTCTGATTTCTAGTAAAGAGAAGTTTCAGAGTCAAGCGCGTATTCTGACTGTTTGTCTGATAAGTCTTAATTAAAATTTTATTCCCCGACTCGAAATTTCTACTAATTATTTTTAATCTCACCCTAATCTCTTATGAGATTTCATTTTCAATCTACGAACTGAGTTCCTCTTAGAGTCGCCTCAATCGGATATTACTCGTTTTGATTACAGGCGATCAAAATATCATAAAACACCCTTCGTCATCTTTTCTAATCTTTTCGGGCGTTTCTTCGACTGTGCGCAGTAAGACATTACTATACATTTTAAAGGGCTCGCCCTTTGTTCCCGTTCTCTCTCGTTCCCTTAAACACTGTTCATCTCAGCACCACCACTTTGTGATATTCATGGCTTATTGCGCCGCGTTCTTTTGTTACTAAACGTCGAGAGAAAGTATCCGATAGTTTAAGAAAGTTTGTTCCGGATCGTCTGACGGCCTGCGTGGTCGAGTGGTAAGACGCTCGACTGCGAATCCGGAGGTTGCGAGTTCAAACCCGGCGTGTGCAAATAAAATTTATTTAATAAAATAAAATATATCACAACAAATTTAATTAATATAAAATAAAATTTAGTGTATTTGCGGCACGACCAAGGGTAGTACCATAGATACTCTAAGTATCGTCCTGGTGAAAAACCATCATTCAGAATTGAAACGCTGCTTGAAATGGCTTAAGCCGTGTTTGGTGACCAGATCTGAATAGCCAGGTACTTCTTAACCTTCCTCTTTCCCTCCCCACTACCTTCAACCTCACAACATACCCCAATTAGGGATACATTTAACACGGTCGTACCTGGTTTTACGTTATACGCCTCAGGTCTCTCATTTCTACAGCATACAGTCTACTTTCATCAATAGCCGTATATAGTGACCGAATCTTCAGATTTTCCAATCTTCCGCTACGCCATCTTTTTTTTTTTTATAGTGAATACCGCACAAGAGTCTCAACTGCTCCCAACCGTCTAAAGTCAGTGAGACTGGCATCCCCAATTGGGGTATGTTTTGTTTGTGAGGCTAAAAGTAGCGGGGATGGGAAGGAGATGTAGAAGAGGAAGGTTTAGAAGTACCGGGTTATTCAGATTTGGTCACCAAACACGGCTAAAGCCATTTCAAGCAATGTTTCGATTCTGAATGGTGGTCTTTCGCCAGGGAGATGTTTAGAGTATCTATTACTCTAGAACATGCCGCAAATATACTTTTTATTATTTTTGTATGGATTCAAATGTGAACCTTGGAAAAACAATGTATGGAGAGAGAGCTAATAATTTTTACTCAACCGATACAAACTTGCGGTTTTTTAGGTTAGATGCTATATTTTCGTTGACTGTGAAAAAGTGGTTATACGAATAAACAAAAACATTACGTCGAAATGTGATATGAATGGATGTATAAATACCCTAGTCTTAGCCAGGTCCGCCGAGTCAGGTAAAAATCATCAAAAACTGACTACACTGCCTTGGATTGATACCACTTTATATACTCTAAGGTTGAGACACATATTACTTAAATAAAAGTTATTTGCGCACGCCGGGCTTGAACCCGCGACCTTTGGATTCGTAGTCGAGCGTCTTGCCACTCGGCCATGGAGGCCGTCAAATCTCCTTCGCTCTCTTCAGCGTCACAACATACCCCGATTGGGGATGCCATAGTCCCACTGACTCCAAACAGTTGGTAATAATCTGTATTAGAAAGTACCATATCCTTCCACTCTCTCGCTCCAGCGGTGGTTCGTGCCATGACCCATTTTTTGAGGATTATTGTTATGATCATGGTTCGCTTTGTTTCCCCTCTCTCTAAATGTGCATACATTGTTTCCGAAACCGTTACATCAGCCAGCCTCGTTCTCGAGCACCGAAGATAAAACCGACAGAAGTGTGTTATAAGCGTGCCTGTGTGTCCCGAAAATTCATCGATTTCATCCTTAGAGTATACAAGAGGTAGCCCAAGCCAAAGCCAGTGAAGTCAGTTTTGGACTTGTTTTTGATGATTTTAACATGACTCGGCGCAAATGGGCGTGGCTAAGACCAAGGCTAGGGTATTTATACATCCATTCATATCACATATCGACATAATGTTTTTGTGTATTCGTATAGCCACTTTTTCACAGTATTTTTATCAACAAAAATATAGCATCTAACCTAAAAAACCGTTTAGTTGTGTCAAGTTTAGTGGCAAAATATAAAATGTGGGCGGAGTCCTGCCGTTAACCAGCGAAAATAACCAGCTTAAGAACATTACGACAGTATATAGAAGCCGTCCAAGAAATTAGTTGTCTCTTTCTCTCTCATGGTGTACGATGTAAAAACACGGAAACAGTGATTTATTACAATTTCGGATGGGTTGGGTAAAACAAATTAGCTATCCCTCCATATATTGTTCCTTCAAGATTTCATCCTTCGTGTCGGTGTACTTTAATTAGTTTTTTTAAAATGTGAATGCCACACAAGATTCCCAACTGCCCCAATCGTGTGAAATCCCCAATTGGGATATAATAATAATAATAAAATTTTATTCCAGAAGGTATGCAGGAGTAGTGCAATGCAATACATTCCGTAATTGCTAATAATACATAGTTACAAAAAATAATAAAATGCAAGTTGTGATACACAATAATAATAATAAAAAATATATAAAATAAACTCATTAACAATCAGTATTCACCAACCTTTCATTATATAAATACATTGTCAATTCATATTTATAGAAATGCAACTGTAACCCATCTTAAATATTAAATAAAATAAATAAATATTCCAGATAGATATATAAAAAATAATACCAATAAATTAAAAGTAGCTTTTACCCTGTAACTATTAAAATCATGCAACAATACTGATGAATATAATTAAAGTAAAATCATTATTTACTACCCCTGACAACCCCAAAAATAGTATATAAGCCGTAGGTTAACAACAACATGTACTAGTCTGAAGATGGCCGTCATAGGCTGAAACCGGTCCAGTCATAAAATAAAAGTGGAATAAAGTTATAAATTTGTTTTATTAAATCATATAAAATACATAAATTCGTAAGAAAAAATAAATAAAGATAGATAAATATATGTGGTGCGGCTAAAGGTAGTGGGGAAGGGAAAGAGACGGGGAAAAGGAAGGTTGGGATGTACCTTGTAATGCTATTTGTAATGTTGGGCATCAAGTATAAACTAGCATCTCCATCTCATGAAGTAGAATATCGGTTTTAAACAGTAAAAATATTCAATGTACTAACTAACTAACTAACCATGGCGCCGTTTCCCCGCAGGGTTAGGCAGAGAGGACGGACCGCCATATAACTCTGTCTTGGCACACACTCCTTGCTTCATTCACATTCATACATCGTCTCATACATACTCTTCTGTTATTCTGACTCTTCACATGACCCGATTCAAGTATTTGATTTACTTGATCGTGCCATGTCTTTCTCGGGCGTCCTCGACTTCTTCTTCCACTCACTTTCGCATCATATATTCTTTTCACACTCCTTTCTTCGTTCATTCGCTCTACCTGCCCAAACCATCTAAGCGTCCCTTTCTCGATTCAATGTATTTCCTTAATAATAAAGAATGAGCTTTTTTATATGAGAAGTAGAGAACACTAATTCACAAATATTGGTTTTGGTGAAAACTTGCATTATATTTTCGGTCCTCTTGAACGATGAAGAACGGTCGGGATGTTATGCAGAACATTTTCCTGGCGATGGTAATGCCGCAAAGCAGCTTGTATTCTGCATTTGGCGCAGAATAATCCTGGTCGTTTTGTTATTCCTGGCAGTATTGCCAGTCAGTTTTAGCACCTTAGCATAGTTGCGATTCTTCAGCTGTCCGTTTTTCCGGGACCACACCTCTCTTTCTTCATACTTCCCCTAAGAAATTTCGGGTTTCCGATCCCTTGGATCTGACCCGTTAATTCTCCTCCCTCACCTCTCGGCAATGCCGTCATTAGTTGTTTTTCGGCGGGCTGCGCACCGCCTATATTATCTGTTTTGCGCCGCTTCCCATCAGCGACGTCCATGCGTGATCAGAATTGAGTATTTTTATTTATTTTTTATATGAATATCGCACAAGAGTCTGAACTGCTCCCAACCGTCTAGAGCCAGTGAGACTATGGCATTTTCAAAAATAGGGTATGTTGTGAGGCTGAAGGTAGTGGGGAGGGGTAGGAGATTGGGAAGAAGAAAGTCGGGAAGTACCTGGCTATTCAGATCTGGTCACCAAACACGGCTAAAGCCATTGCAAGCAACGTTTTGATTCTGAATGGTGTTCTTTCACCAGGACGATACTAAGAGTATCTACCACTCTGGAACGTGCCGCCAATAAACTTTTTACTATCTTTATATGAATTAAAATGTGTTATTACACATATTAATTAAATAAAAGTTATTGGCGCACGCCCGAGTTTGAACCCGTGACCTTTGGATTCGTAGTCGAGCGTCTTACCACTCGACCATGGAGGCCGTCAAGTATATAATAGTATAGTGCGGTAAGTACTTGTATTTAACATAATTTATTATGTTACAACCTGATCAACAAACACGATTAAAGCCATATCAAGCAACGTTTCGATTCTGAATGGTGATCTTTCATCAGGGCGAAACTGAGAGTTTCCTCCGCTCCAGTAAAGACCACATATCTATGTATATTCTGTTCAGTGTGTTCAAGCATGTCTTATAATATATTTTAACGATTCTTTTTCTGTAGTAGTAGGTCTCTACTTTTTCTTGTAATGCGAACATGGACCATTATTTCATCTCTACTCCCAGTTAGATGAAGGGACCGAAAGGAAAGCGGGTCAAGTCACGTCTGGTACTACGGAATAAAGGTTTCAATTAGTTTTGATTTAGGGGCATTTTAGAATTTAACCCTTTCAGTATTTTAAATATTTTTTTGTTATTATTTATGTATGAAAGGGGTTGGTTGGATGGTGGAAGTTATTTGCGCCCTTGAGGTGATTTTTACAAAAACGGCGTTATAAAAACTGATGAAATATTATTAGGTAGGTCGAGACGTATACACTCCTTTCTTCGTTCATTCGCTCTACATGCCTAAACCATCTAAGCGTCCCTTTCTTGATCCTATTCATTGCGCTCAAATCAACCTTGCATTCTTTCCGGATATTCACATTTTTAATACGGTCATACATGGTTTACCGCACATACGTCTCAAGAGGATCTCATTTCCACAGCCTTCAGTCTACTTTCATCCTTCCTTTGCCAGTTCCATGCCTCACTGCCATACATCAGGGATGGTATAAGCTATAAACACTCCATTGTGGACTGCTAGCTTCGCTTCTTTGGACAACTTCTTATTTGCGCCAACAGCGTTCAGTCCTCAATTAATGGAGTTACCTGCATTCACCCTTCTTTCAATCTCCTAGAATTTAATATCAATAATATTAAAATTAATATCAATGTCTTTAAATCTTAATACATTTTTATTCGCATTCGTCGCGTTTTGAACCCGTGACCCCGCAGTGAACTGCAATTTTGTCATTTCCTCGCCTAATTTCCATAAAATCTGGGTTGGTATCAGAACTCTGTTGTGCACTGCTAGCTCGCTTCATTCGGCAAGTTTTTACTATCGACTACCGCTTCCAGTCCTCCATTGATTGAATTTCCTGCTTTCACCCTCCTGTCAATTTAGGATATGATCGTTTCCGTTACATTCTAACGATTGATTCATGTGCGACAGCCATTCACATTTCGAATATGAACGACGTTAATAGTTAGGGAGTCTATGAATTCGAAATGACGATTTTTATCATTATTTTGTAATAATTTTGACTATTGACCGTAATTATTGTACTAATTTATTCGAATGTTAACTACGAGTATAAAGTAGAAAATCTATTTTTCTCTCATTAAAAACTCTTGAATAGGATCAAGAAAGGGGCGCTTTGATGGTTTGGGCATGTAGAGCGAATTAACGAAGAAAGGAGTTTGAAAAGAATATATGATGCGAACGTGAATGGAAGAAGAAGTCAAGGACGCCCGAGAAAGACATGGCACGATCAAGTCAAATCAAATACTTGAATCGGGTCATGTGAAGAGTCGGAATAACAGAAGAGTATGTATTAGACGATGTATAGAATGTAAATGAAGCAAGGAATGTGTGCCAAGACAGAGTTATATGGCGGTCCGTCCTATCTGCCTACCCCTGCGGAGAAACGGCGTGATGGTTAGTTGGTTAGTTATTTAGTTAAAAACTCTCGAGCTCTGGTGTCGTGAAATTTTCCCATCTTCTATCCATAATTTATAAGTATACGCAAAAATTTCAAACACGCAACGTCATTTCTAATGAGCCAATGCTTCAAAGTTTATTTTGTAGAATTACATAAAAAAAAATTAAGTCTTTTATTTTAATAATAGTAATAATTATCTAAATATAAGAAACGATTTCTTAAAAAAAAGGTTTTGTTCTAAAATTATTTTTTCGCGCGTCAACTGTTTCGCCTTCTGAAGGCATTTTCAAACTTAGTAAATTCTAATAAAAAAAATTAAATGTCACATAGTTTTGAAATATCAATTTATGTGTAAAAAACAGATAAAATTTTCTTCTGTTTTTTCCAATAGTTTTCATGGAGAAAAAAAAAATCTTTTTTAGCAGTATCATCATCATGTACGCATTCCATTAATGCCCATATCTTTTAAAAGAAACTCTGAATTTTAAAATGTATATGTTTTCTAGAATCTAAAATACATTTGTTTAAGCTGTATGTTTTCTGTCCTATGAAAATACGAGTATGTCGAATCATGTATTTAAAAAAAATAAAACTGTCGAACCACTGCGGGTATCGAACCTAGCCCATTCGCTACGACTTCTCCCAGCGACCGGCCAATCAATCCTTTAATCAATTCTGAAATTGTAGTGGTTTGTTTAATGTTGGTATGCGAATGGTTCTGCATGAATAGAGTCCGCGTGTTATCGGCTGGTGATTGACGCGCGACGAGCAACCCTACAACGTGATGATTATCCAACATCATTTGTGCACAGTTTGATGGAGATTATCGGAATGCAAGTGGCATTAATCAGAAATAGCACGCGTCACAGTGAAAACTCGATAGTACGTTTGATTTTTTTTTATTTTTTTATATTAACGGACTATTGTCCAATTACATAAAATACACAACAAGAAATGAGAAAAAAGAGCAACAGAGAAAGAACAGCACGTACATAGTATTTAAACGAAGCAATGACAAAATATTTATTTGATTGAACATTCAAGTCAAAGCCTGAACAAGGTTTTGGTAGAGTCAACGATTTAGACAAAATAAAGTGTATCAAGATTATTATTGTAAAGAATGACAAAAATCATTTAGACTGGTACCATAAATTTCAAGACCGTGGCTTGAGTTAACAAGTCTCCACATTCTGGACAGTGGAGAATGATACCCATAATTAGTAGAGTGATGATTGAGGAACAGCAATTCATTGTTT
The DNA here is from genome assembly GCA_022651775.1 of Drusus annulatus. Lineage (NCBI taxonomy): Eukaryota > Metazoa > Arthropoda > Insecta > Trichoptera > Limnephilidae > Drusus > Drusus annulatus. The sequence continues at coordinate 732,522 of JAGWCC010000304.1, read as the reverse complement.
CTGAGTCTATGGCAAAGAATGATCTCTTGATAAACTAAACTAACCTAACCACCGTGCTTCCTCCACAGGGTTAGGCAGATATGATAGAATGCCATACAGCTCTACATTTACATAGAGTTCTCGCTTCATCCAAATTCATTATCTCAATTATCATTTTGTTATTCCCACTCAATTATTTTTTTGACTTTATCATTTCCATGTCTTCCTGGGACTACATATATTCTTCATCCGCTCTATCCTTCCGATCCTTCTTGGCGACCTCTTTTTAATCTTGTTCATTGCGGTTACATTGGCCTTGCAGTCTGCTCATCTAAATCTGGTCGTTTATGATTTTATAACACATAGAAATCTCATTTTTATGTGATCTCGCATAATCATCTATCTGTATACCTCTCTGACATCACGGTTGGTATCAGAACTCTATTGTGGACATCAAGCCAAATTTAAAAAAAATATGGCTAACTACTACATTCTGCAGAATTCACAATGATTTTTTTCTGCATTAATCCTTTTATCCATGCTCATTCCTATGAAATGTCATTTTATCAGGGTTCACTTAGTTTCCTAGTTTCAGAACTGCTCAAGTGTTAGAGAAGATAGCGTTTACGAAAGTTCTAAGTTTAGAGATAAGGACGCAACTTACGCGAAGTTATTTCAAAGTTTCCGTAGCGTTGTAACGAGGTTTCGCTGAATCGTTACTTGGCTGTTGTTTTAAAGTCAAACGGTTCCGAATAAAAATACAATTCCACAGAATCTATGTAGTTACCCGAAATTAGAATAGTTTGCATAACCTTCAAGTGGGGCTCTAAAGTTTACCAGAAAATAAACTGCAGCATTAGCCTTTAAAAGTAGTATGTAGTAGATAACGATTTTTTTTTCTACATTTCGATTCTGAATTTTGACCTTTCACCAGGACGATACTAAAAGTATCTACCACACTGGAACGCGCCGCAAATATACTCAATATTTTCAATTATTAATTTTTGTGTGAACTAACATGCATTAATTAAATAATATTTATTTGCGCACGCCGAGATTTGAACCCGTGACCTTTGAATTCGTAGTTGAGTATCTTAACCTTTCGACCGAGGATGTCGTCCTTTTTAGTTGTATTATTTGAGTATCATTATAACTGGGATTCACTGTCAACACGGAAGATTGTGATTCTACATAAGTAGGTGATGACTTATTATAAACCTACCGTTGTAATGTCATAATATAGCTAAGGGAGAGCTAAACATGATAGTTTCTAATGATTTTAATAATACCGAACTTTTAACTTTATTCCACTATTTTTTATTTAAGACCTGAGAACGATTTCACCTTAAGACGGGCATCTTCAGACTGGTTAAGATTTGGTTAAGTTAAAAATTTGGTATTATTAAAATCATTAAAATGGAGTTCCACTACGAATTAACAGTTTCAAAATTAGAAATAATGATAGTTACTAGTTAGTTATTTAATAAGTCTGAAAATTGTTTACAAATTTTACCTTTTAAGCATTATTTTCTTTTATGTATGTTAATACTCCTTCCAAAACCACGAGCTACTGGAGCTCAACTTTTGGAGAGTAGAATAATTTCGAAAAACACATTATAAATATATATATATTTTTTTATAATTTAAAATACTATATATTTTTTAATAAATGAATATACGTTCTCTCAGTTATGTTGCTTACATTATTTAAACAGCATAAAGGTATAATTTAAGTTTAAAAAACCGTAAATACATGATATTAATTGTTTACCTAAGCTGTGCACTTGTTGTGAAATATTACTAATTGGAGTGGACAAACGCGTCGGATTCCCCTCCGGGCCTCGTGCGTTCAATTCCTCTGCTGGATAAGTCCTCCATCGTTGCACAAGCAACATCTTCCGCTTCTTATAATGGCGGTAGAAGTTTTTCAAATATTGTCAGGTTATTCGTAATCCGGAAATGTTTGTCTTTCTTAAAAAAAAATAAAAAATTTATAGGTATCAAAATAATTTCGATCATACTTAGGCGTCCAAGAGCGGGGATAATATTATACTATTTAAAACACGTCGTAACCGAGTTTCACTGCAACATGTTCAATTTTAATTTCCTTATAACCGGGTTTCACCGCGTGTTCCAGCACGCGCCTGATTTGGCCCCACAGTCTAAATTAACATTGTTCCAACGCCGTGGAAAAGTAACATCACTTTCCCCGGTAAAAGTGACAGCAGACGCACCTAACCGCCGCTAATAACCCGATACCACTATCCGGCAGATAATACCCCCGACTGATCGAGATTACCATTATTAGATTACGCAGTACGCCCATTGTTTGGCTGTTAACAGCGTACAGTGTTTATCGTCTGACGGAGAATACACAAACACTTTCCTTTCTTGTGGGAAATTGTGTTTCAATGCCTATTGGGTGGGTGACAGAACGCCAACAATGAGTATTTTTTATTGTTTTAATTTCCGTGATATTTGATTTAAACGCAAGGTTATTGTTTTTTTTTTTCAAGTTTTAACCCTTATGTGACCGAAGAAAACTACACCTTTTTAAAATTGATATGAAGGTTTCTTTTTACAGTATTTCTTGTTTAATTTTTAAAATTAGATTCACTTACTTACAGTATCAGTTCACCTGTATATACAAACACTTAGTGGAAACCTATAAATGGTCATTTTAATACTAACCCATAATATTTCACCTAGTTTGTATGTAAACTGTTGGTCTCCCAAACAAATAAAATAAAATAAAATAATTTGCTTTGAAGTTTGCTGGACCACTTTTATGACGTAATACATTTAGACTCAGCTCAAGACTTTGAGAAGTGGATAGGAATTTCAGCCAGTACCATTTTTATTGGGATTTCTACTTCAGTAGGTGATTAAAAATAGTATTAAGGGTAAAGGTAATGTACTTCGAACATAACAGTACACTATATTTATCATTTTAAATAAGATAAAATTGATTTAACGTTTTATGCATCTTTGTTTTGTGAATATGTTGATGAATTTAGAGATAATTGTTTCAAATTCCTAGTTTAATGTGCACTAACATTTTTGTACACTTCATTCTCCATTTATTTATAATAATCATTAAAAAGTTGACAATGCTACAGAACTTCTCATCAGAATCATTTAAAATAAGATAAAATGATAAATACTTATGGACAAGCTTTAAATTCTATATAAAACACATGAGGGTAATTGTTCATTTTCACTATTCTGGATCCGAAGTCAGGAAATTTTAGCCGCGTTTTCTGCTCACATACCACTCCAACGGAACATTTTTCAAAAAATTTATGTTTAGAAACATTAAAAAATCTATGTTGAAAACCGAAAAAGGTACCCGAGTACCCTTTCAGTCACATAAAGGTTAATCACGATTTTCAAAATTTTGTTTGCTTTCAATTCAGATAAAGCTTTAAGTTTCAGAGCTACCACGAAGTGTATCTTTTATATTTAGTCCAAAAAAACGGCGTTTGCTGGTATTTTTATATTTATATTATGCGTCTCTTCTTCTGTTGACAGTTTATCCCACAAATCTGAACTCTTCCACCGGCGACACCTATGAAAACAAGTAGTGTTTTTGTATTTTTAGTTTAACTTTGCTTTACAGCACCATTTAGGTAACACTTTACAGAAATAACTTTATAAAACAAATAACTAACTAATTAACCATCACGCCGTTTCCCCGCAGGGGTAGGCAGAGAGAACGAACCGTCATACAACTTGGTGTTGGCATACACTCCTTACTTCGTTCACATTCATACATCATCTTATACATACTCTTCTGTTGTTCTGACTCTTCACATGACCCGATTCAAGTATTTGATTTACTTGATCGTATTTACCATGTCTTCCTCGGGCGTCCTCGACTTCTTCTTTCATTCACTTTCGCATCATATATTCTTTTCACACTCCTTTCTTCGTTCATTCGCTCTACATGCCCAAACCATCTAAGCGTCCCTTTCTTGATCCTATTCATTGCGCTCACATCAGCCTTACATTCGTTCCGGATATGCACATTTTTAATACGGTCATACATGGTTTAACGCACATACGTCTCAGGGATCTCATTTCCACAGCAGTCAGTCTACTTTCATCCTTCCTCTGCCAGTTCCATGCCTCACTGCCATACATCAGGGTTGGTATAAGCACTCCATTGTGGACTGCTAGCTTCGTTTCTCTGGACAATTTCTTATTTGCGCCAATAGCGTTCAATCCTCCATCGATGGAGTTTCCTGCATTCAGCCTTCTTTCAATATCCTTATCAGCCTTTCCGTCTCGTAAACATACTTCCTAAATACACCAACTCATCCACTTGCTCCACGTATTCATCATTAACAATTTAATATTATTATTTAGTTCCTATAATGTAACTTAATAAAACTTAGGTAATTTCTATAACGTATCCCCAACTAAAACATCACCTCAAAAGCACTTAACGAATCAAGCAAAATAACTTGCCTTTTTAAAGCCGCTTTCAAACGGGCGCAAAAAGCAGCCTGGAGTATTTTCTAGCCAATGACACCCGTGATTGTTCCCACGGCAACAGCTGCGACCATTTTAGTGGCTGCCTATGAAAAAGCTTTGGATTGTTTTTTCTTCGGATGATAGGAACTAATACAAAACGTATAGAAAGTAATATTAAGGGTTTATAAACGAGCTTATAAACATTTTTACAAAAGTATTAGGATATGTTATTGTGGTTCTTCAAATAATTAGGAAATATGACAAAATAACCATATACAAACCTCAAAAAATAAATAATATTTATAATACTAAAAAGTACAGGTCCTAAAACTGAGCCTTGTGGAGCACCCTAATCGATTCGCTTTGGTTCTGATATACAGTCTCCATTTGTATCTGTCTCTTGGGTGGTATATATAAATAATGACAGCAATAACATTCATTTTAAGTAGTCAGTGAGAACAATATAGTAATAAGAGTAATAAATAATATAGCCCCTGAGCTGATATTTCACAAAAATGGCAATATATTAATTATCCAATTAATATTATTAATTGGGGTAAACTAAAAAACCAGACCTGAAAAATTTCACAAACAGTCAGTAGATATTACATATAATTACCAAATAAAACAAAATATAAAAGCATGTTAAAGGTGTGTCCTTAAGCCCGAAGTAAAGCCCAATTTTTCCTGGTGAAGTTGATCAAATATTTTAAAATAATGAAATTATTTGTTGAACGGATAATTCATTTCATTGACCTGTCTAGAGTCTGAGACCAAACATCGGTTTTCTTTCAAATCGGTATAGATCGCTAGAGATTATCTGTTCAGTGCATATAATTATCCTGGACGCCGCAAGGGAGAAAAGAAGTTGGTGTTGATCGAGCGGAGGACTTTGAAACGACAAAGGATTCTTTGTATGGCGATGCAAAATATCTATGAATTGTGAATGTGCATTGTGCATGGCTTTGAAGGTCGCCACCATTTAAATGTTAAATGACACGTAATTGACCGACAATGGTGGCTTTATCATCAGATATGCAGAGTGAAGTCATTTCACAGCTTCTGATGTCAGACGTAGAAGGGGCGTATCGCGAATTCTGGGCCACTATGAGGTGATACAGTATTATGAAAATACCTTCCGCTGTATGGATAGAGTAGTGTCAATGAACATAATTGAATGCATTATCTTGTAAAGTTGAGATTTTAGAATTGGTAAAATAACATCTTTTTCAGATGCCTTTTTTGTCGAATCACACATTTTTACTGCATAATAGAGTGATTGCATTATGATTGGTACACTCTTTACGACTCAATAAACCAAGAAAGGGTGTATAATACGAGGGTCATCCAAGTAAGGTTACAACATTTATGTACTCGTACGTTCGAAAAATGCTTGTATTTAATTGAAATTCACAGGATACTTCACAAATATATTAAACTATTTTTTAACGTAATTACCGTCGATATCGAGACATTTATGTATTCGGGGCACCAGCTTTTGTATGCCAGTGTCATAGACCTCCGCCGCCAGCTCTATCAGCCACTTCCTCGACTTCCTGATCGTTTAGTAAAAAGGTAGATAGTAGAGTGACAATATCCTAACCAAACGATGTCAGTAGCTTCTGTAAAACTCGCGCGGTGTGGGGCTTGGCGTTGTAATGCAGGAGGCTCACTCCCCGGGTCGGCATTTCACTTCTGCGGTTCTAAATGGTTTTTCTAAGTTTTTTTAGGGTGTTGCAGTAAGCCCCTGCATTAATGGTAGTCTTTTGAAGCATTAAATCCACCAAAATGACCCCCTTACGCTCTCAAAAACAGATGCCATAACTCCGGCTGAATGGGTCGTTCTGAATTTTTTGGTGGCTGGGAAAGATGAATGACGCCACTGAAGTAATTTTCTTTTGGATTCTGGGGTGTAGTGACACACTCACGTCTCGTCTCCCATCTCGATAGAGGCCAGAATAGTTTCTCCCTCCTGTGCAAAACGATCCAAAAATTCCGCGCGGATCTCGCACGGACGGGAGTTGGCGGGAACGCGCGACGACCTCTCCATCGGAAGAACTTACTGTGACTGAACAAAATGGTTGACAAACACGCGAGACCAAACAAACTGACCATTAAAATCCCCCTACACGTCAGATGCGCCAACTTGGAAACGAAAAAATTCCCCCGGCCTCAGGAGTTCTTGTAACCTTACTTTCTGGATGACCCTCGTAATTATAAACCAGCAGATAAAAATCACACACGTCAAAGAGAACATAGTGAGTAAATCGTGAAGGACCTTAATCGGAATAAAATTTCAAACTTTTGTACGTATGATCAATTTTTCCAGTGTATCGTATGTTTTCGAACGTGTTGGCAGAAGACGCGTCTAGACTCTTAGCGTATGAATACTATCAGATATCACTTTGAACTGTTTGACCGAATAGTGAAAAGCTTTTGGCATCTTATTCTGGTCAATCACAGCTGCTATGCAAACAATGGAGACCACAGAAGACACATTTTTAAGGGTGTCCTATCGTAGAAAAAGACACCGGGATCTTTTGGACTCCCAGTGCAAACAGAGCATTAAATTGTTATTATACTAAACATGAATGGTAATGGTTAATAATGCTTCGAAAATCCATCTCTTTTGTCGCGTGCTTAGATTCTTCGCATTGATAAAATCGTCAAACTTTAGGGCTTCTTACCAGGTGTCTTCTCCAACCATTTTTTAATGTCCAGGTGTTAATATGACCGTCGGAAAAATGTGGTAACTTATGGCATGAAATTAGTGGTAGTTGCATATATACCTGCGTATACCCTTACCCTTTTTATAATAATTCCGCTGGCCATCTGCTGTTATATTTAAATACAATGTTAAAATTCACATCTGAAGGTTAGATTGAAGATTTTTTGGCAGGTGATAGAATGTTGCATCTTGTATTTTATCACTTGTATGTCTTCTGAAATTTCTCATCTTTATATGAGAGAAACCAGCGACATGAATAATTTCTTTGCATTAATTATTTAGTATAATTTTCTGCTCCAGTGCCTATTATTACGATAGTTAAAATGTTGTATTTAATTGTTGAAATAAAATTATATTTTTTAACACAAAAATTGACACGGAACCTTGCCGATCCCTTGATCGTTTGCTTGCAAAGCAACTATGATGACAACTACACCACCAACATTTTGAAAAACGGTGGCATAAATTCATGATATATACTGAAAATAAGAATGATATATTTTTTAAATTTAAGAATGTTACGTGCTCACATCACGTCCTAAATTATACTATTTGTAATTAAAGGTTTTTCTCAATTTGCTCAAAGGCTTACAGCTGATTTTCGCTGTTATTAAATTTTCAGAATATTTGACTAATTTAATTTAATTTTCAGGTCTACCCTGTCTGCAGTGTCAGCCTACCTGGACGCCTTCCAAAAGATCGCCGATGCGGCCACCAACTCGAGAGGTAACGTACCGCTGCTAAATAATACATAGCCTGATTCTGGTATCTGTAATATGCGCTTTGTTATCAACGATGCATTTATTCATGCACATATCGTCGCTAGAAAGGCAAAAGGTCTTCAGCGACGCTTTGGTTAAAAATGAGTTAAATATACAGTTTTGATCATTTTTTTTTTCTGCATCGAAAGCTCTTACTCTTATTTGATTCTGAACACTTTTGTAGCTCTTGGGCCATCTAAAATATATTTACCGTTCGGGAGAAGGTTTGACTCAAGCGACACAAGTTTGGACTTTTTTTTTCAGGTTTTTGTCTCTTCAGGTAACTCAGTGAAAGCGTTAAGTTACCCGAGTTTTCAAAATCCAACCAGTACTGAAGACTTATGAATTTTATTGTAAAACAAAAAAACTTTAAAGTGCTCTGGTGTAAACTTTTCAAAATGGCGTTTGAACCCTTGCTTTTCTGGCGACGATATATTATATTGGATGTTGAGGTAAGAAAGAGCTTTGAACTATCGGATCATCTCAGTTTGTTTTAAGAAGAGGACCTATATCTATTTATTTTCCTTGCTTTTCAAGTCCACTTCATATATCTCTAGAGCAATAATATATCAGGAGAGATAATTTGTGTAGTCTAGGATTGTTGATTTTTTTCCCGACTCAGGCGTAGGCTAGGGATAGGGTATTCATACATCCATTCATAGCACATGTCGACACAATGTTTTGTTCATTTGTATAACCACTTTTTAATAGTATTGTCATAAACAAAAATATAGGATATAACCTAAAAACCGTTGAGTTATGTCCTGTTACATCGCATAACTAAACGTAGTGGGCGGAGTCGCCGGAGACGCGAGAGACGGAAAACATGCTTACATACCTAAAAGTGGTGCGATATTATGTGACAACTTGTCTTGTCTCTTTCTCTCTCACGGTTCACGACGTAAAAACCCGGAGAAAGCTATTTATCGTAAATTTGTGTAGGTTGGATAAAAATATTTAGCCCTCTCTCCATATATATTTTTACTTCAAGATGCAAACCCTTACTGTTTGAGAATGCTCCCACTTTTCGTTGATTGTTGTCGAATATCAAATAAAAATACTTCCCGATTCAAAAGTAAAATTAATATGCCAATGTGTGTAGCGTTCTATCCTCTGCCTACCAATCTGGATAAACGACATGAGAGCATGTAAGTTTTTTAAAATGATAATTGAGTTTAATTTTAAAACACAAAACATTATAATCCGTGGTTATGTTTACAATACAATACCAGGAATATCACGCATAAATAATTATGGTATCTCGGTGTCTGCCTTGAATAATGATTAGCATAAATAAATTATATTATGTTCCCGGCATACCCTGGTACGGCTAATAATATTTCCTGATTTATACGAAATACATAAATTATTGGAAATCTCTCGGGAGCACGCCACGTTTCAGCTGGGGTGAAACAAAAAGAGACTAATTTTAAATATATATTTTTAAAAATATTTCCCACGGCTTGTGACAAAAACAAATTACCCCGACGCACCAACTGATGATAATAATAATAATATTTGGATGATTTGTATAGCGCCGTTTTTGTGAAAAATCACATAGAATATACAATATTGTTTTATTTTTACTAAGTATATACACATATTCATACATATCAAATTTATTACTTTTAAATTATTAATTCGAATGTTATAATTCGTTATAATTATAAAGAAAACAAAAACTGTACTGATTCGCTATTAAATGAGTAAATTTATTTAGAGCTTAACAAATAAAACATTAAAACCTATGTACTTATTCAAGGTATACTTTCCATACCAACAACTTTAATCCAAGTGGTACGATGAGCAGTCTATTGATTTTTCGCAGTAATTCTAGTACAAAAATCATACTGTGAAAATACCTTGAACTGACTTGTGAATCTGTTTCGAGCTGTATTCAATAGATGTCGCACCTCGTATTGAAAAATTATATTACTCGCAAAAAAAAATTAAGAGCATAATATGATATGAAAAATGGTGCATTTCGGTAGAAATCAGTAAACATTGACTAAATAATGTATCGTCGCCGGAAAGGCAAAAGGGCTGAAGCGCCATTTAGGGAAGTTTACGCCAGAGCACTTTGAGGTTTTTTTTCTGGTTTTTTTTAGTTTTCAGTACATCGTTGAATTTTGATAAAAAAAAGTTTACTCCCGTAACTCAATGCTCTCACTGAGTTACCCGATTCGACAAAAAAGTTTTAAAAAGTCCTAAATTTGTGTCGCTTGAGTCGAGCCTTCTCCCAAATTGAAAATATGTATTTAGAAGGCTGAACGGCCACACAAGTATTCAGAATCAAACGCGTGTCAGAGCATTCGACGCAGAAAAACAAACTGATTAACACTGCATATTTAACATATTTTCGACCAAAGAGTCGCATAAGCCCCTCTGCCTTTCCAGCGACGATATAATTACTCTGTAATATTTGACAACTTTCTATTCAATTTGAATTATGCTCCTTCCGACTCTAGAAAATCAAGTTAATTGAATTATTTAGGGCTTGATTTGTCCCTTTATCCAGTTTATATAAGCCCAGACCTTGGTGTAGACTCCGGGAACATTAGCCAGCGCACAGGGTGTCGGTCCGAAACTAACCACACCGTGCAAGGTCCACTGGATGGTCTCCGCCGCCATCAGTGGTCCGCCCGAGTCTCCTCTGCAGGAATCCTTCCCCACTTCTCCGCCAGCGCACATCTGCTTGTCCCAGAGATCGGCCTTCAGCTTGGGGTTGCTGTAGGTTACCTTGCAGGAGGCGAGAGGCACCAGCGGGATCTGGAGATGCAGCTTCACGTTGCTAGACTTGCCCGTCTCAGTTGCTCCCCAGCCGGCGACGATGGCTCGGATGTTACTCTGCTGAGTTATATCTGAGGTTGGCAGGCAAATCGGACGGATGAAATCTGGAATGCAATAATCAATTTGAAGTCTGGAATGGCAGGTTCTTGTATAAACCAGGAAACTGTCGAAGGACGAGAAGGAGGTAGAATAAGGTTTAAGAAGGAGTTGATTAATTACAAATAATAGTTCTTATTCGTAATCTCTCCTTACTTCATTACAATTCATGCGTCGTCTCATACATACTATCATTGTATTCCGACTCGACATGATTCAAGTTAGACCCGACTCTCTGATTTTCTTGATAATGCCGTTTCGTACTGGGGTGATCGGGACTTCATTCATTCACTTGGACGTCACATATTCTCCTGAAACTCTTTTCTCCGTCCGCTTGTTTATATGTCAAATTCGAATATGGCTTGTGTTACTCAAAACGGCGATCCTTTCCGAATAACAATTATTTCACAGCAAAATTAATCTTCTAGTCCTTAGTCTCCAAGTAATTTGTACACTGAATGCATACAAGAGTATGGAGCATCTGAGGCCAGCCGCAGCATAGCGATGTCGTTCTTCTGACTGCGGGAGGGCTGGTACTGCGGGTGGGAGATGACCGTCTCGATGGCGATGGTGACGGGCTCGTCGTTGCATTCCTCCCCGCCGGCGACCAACACGCAGTCCTTGAGCGTCCTCTTGTCGTACTCGCCCAGCCTCACATTGATCCTGAAATGAAACAGAAGATTAAATTTTTTTCCGTGAAATTCCAGGGTGAAATATCCATTACATGGATGCCTAGTGTCTCCTTCTAGTGTCCAACAGCGTTAGTCTTTCTCTACCCTCAAGCCTCTAAAGCCAGCGATCTTAAAAGAGACTACACTACATAGTTGTACCCGACGTAATCAGGTACACAAGTAAACTGTATAGGGATCAACTTAATTTCACCCCTCTATCATTTTTATTAAGTTCAGAAATACAGATTAAAAAATACAATTCACAAATAATGCCCGGTTTTTTGGGGCTAAAACTCTTAATAACTAACTTATACTAACATTTACATACATAATAACATGACAGTTGTGTAGCTGGGGGCCGAGTTATCACCCCGGTATATTTTATTTGGCCGGGTGATTAACCTGGCCCCCGTGAAAGGGTTTAACAAATCATTTTTTCTCCGGGACCCGCTCGCGCGAGAATCGTTAGGTCGGCCGGGATCGGGCGCGCTACGCGCCCGTCATCCCGCTGGTTGCTGCCTCAGTCTGGCCGACCGAGCCCAAAGGGCTGATTCCTTCACGTCATTCGGGCTTATCAAGCCGGGAGAAATATACATTACAATGATTAACATTTCTAAATAATATACAATAATCTTAATGCTACACATTTATCGTGGACCATGTACGTCCGACACACTCCCTCATGGAGCTTCGCTACATTCCCCTTCGGGAGGCGTACTGCGTCTACGTACGGCGGTGTCCCCTGGCGGCCGGTCTCTGGGCCGCGGGGTGTTTGCCGCGAGTGACCTCTGGGGGTTGAATGCTCCTGAGGCGGCGATCTCTCAGCCGTCAGTCAGTGGGTCGGCTCTGGTCGGCCGAATACTCGGCAATCTCTCAGCCGCTTAGCCAGCGAGTCAGCTTCTATGGTCCGGATGCTCCTGGGGCGGCAATCTCAGCCGTTTAGCCAGCGAGTCGGCCAGAAGGTGGTCGGATGCTCTGGCGGGCGGCAATCTCAGCCGCTTAGCCAGCGAGTCGGCCAGAAGGTGGGCCGGATACTCCTGGCGGGCGGCAATCTCTCAGCCGCTAGCCAGCGAGTCGGCCAGAAGGTGGGCCGGATGCTCCTGGGGACGGCAATCTCTCAGCCGTTTAGCCAGCGAGTCGGCCAGAAGGTGGGTCGGTGATTTGACCTTGGTGGCCGGCGATTCATCAGCCGGCAAGCGTCAGCCGGCGATTTATCAACCGGCAATAGTTTTGTGCGACTGCCTCCGAGCGAGTCGCGTTTGCCAGGCCTCCGAGGCACTGGCGGGGGTGAGATGGTCCAGACGTTGATTTTCCTCCGACGGGCGCTTCGTAAAATGTGGAGAAGTTGTCATCTCCGTCGGAGGTTGCTGGAGCTCTCTTGTCCAGCAATTTTTATGCCAGACTTTGTTGAAGGCGGCTCGTGAGCCGTACCGAGTCCTGAAGAGCGTTTTCTGCGTACGCTCTGTGACTCCCCTCATCGGGAATCGCCTCTAGGCCTGACTCGGTTTGTGGGAGATTGAAACAATCTCCCGGTTCGTACGCCAATGCTCGGGCTCTCTTTCTTTGGTTGGCGCCGGCCGTGTCTGCGTGTAGGTATTTATTATCACACTTTTCGCCTCCGTCCGCAAGGGGGGCGCGGGGAAGCGGGGCCGAGCCTTTGTTCGCTTTGCTAGGCTGCCGCTGTCTTGCCGTTCCGCGACGAGACAGTCTGCCGGGTGGTGGAGTGCGGAGAAGCGGGCCGGGGGTAGCGCTTGTTTTGCTTGGCCGCCGCTGTCTTGCCATTTCGTGACTAGACACTGAGCCGGGCGGAAGCCGCTGTCCTGTCATTGCGGGCCGGACCTGCGAGCCGGAAGGATGGCCGCGGGGAAGCGGGGCGAGCTCTTGCTTGCTTTGCTCGGCCGGCGCTGTTTCATCATTTTGCTTGGAGACAGTCTGCCGGGCGGTGGGGTGTCATAGCACTTTTTGTATTGCCGTGCCATCGGTAGCAGCCGTGGTTTCACCCGCCGGCTACCGCTTGTGGTTTGTCCCGTAGCAGTACTCGGGCTGGGCTGAGTCGTCGGCGGGGCATCATTCTGCGTCTGTAAGGCCCCGTTCGCTCGTAAACCATGCTGAGAGGCCGCACTGTAATATGCGGCGGTTCTCTGCGCCGCCACTGGAGTCCTGCTGTTCGTCGGCGGGCTGCTCTCGTCGGGGCGGCGGTCTGGGTTGGCTGCCTCAGAGGCGCCATTGTAGCCGCCGATTGATCGCCGCTTGTATGATGGGCGCAATCCGTCACGGCCTTGTCCGGGCTGTATAATGCCCGGGTGCTCCCGCAGCTCGGTCCGTTTCGTGGGCTCTCCGCTTCGAGACGGGGGCCGGGGGCTGCGGGGGTTGACTGCCTCAGTGCAAGTCAATATGTCCGCCGATTGCACGCCGCTTGTTTGAAAGGCGCACCTGTCGCGGTTTCCGCCGATTGCCCGCCGCTCGCTTGATTGGCGCAATCTGTCGCGGTTTTCTCCGGGCTGTAGGATGCTCCGGATGCCCCCGCAGCTTGGTCCGTTTCTGTGGGCTCTCCGCTTCGAGGCGGGGGGCCGGGGGCTGCGGGTTGACTGCCTCAGTGCAAGTCACGATGTCCGCCGATTGCACGCCGTTTGTTTGAAAGGCGCAATCTGTCGCGGTTTCCGCCGATTGCCCGCCGCTCGCTTGATTGGCGCAATCTGTCGCGGTATTCTCCGGGCAATAGGGTGCTCCGGATGCCCCCGCAGCTTGGTCCGTTTCTGGGGGCTCTCCGCTTCGAGGCAGGGGGCCGGGGGCTGCGGGGTGTGCAGGGAGAAATCTCAGTGATGCAATAATTTCTAGCATCTGCCGATGATGTTCTTCCTCTCTGCGCTGTGTACGCCGTCTTTCCGCACGCAGCTCTCGCCGCAATTGTCGGACGGTGTCCTCAATCGAAGCCTCGCTTCCTGACGAGGCTTCATCAGCTGAGGGGCGGACTTCAGGTTGTAAGGCTGACGTCCTTGTGGTCCATTCAGCAGCTTGGGCAGGGGCGCGGGCTCGTGCGGCGCGGGCTGCTGTGCTGCTGGTAGGGTTTTCCAGGTCTCCGAGTCGTCCCGAAGGATCCTGGAGTCCGGGGGGCGCTATTCCGGCCGCCCCGGTTGTGAGATCATCCTGGCCAGGCGTTGACTTTCCGTCTGACGTGCTCTTCCTAGAGCGTAAGGAAGGCGCCATCCTTGGCGCTGCTTCACAGATGGATCCGGCTCGAAGGACCAACTTATGTACCCGACGTAATCAGGTACACAAGTAAACTGTATAGGGGGCGGTCCCAATCTGTGAGATGCTCCAAGGGGTCGTCTCGTTGTAAGGGAGGCGACGGGTTCAGCTTGTAGGGCCTCGGCTTTCAAGTGAAGATGCTGCGGGTCTGGTCCAGAGAGAGGTGTAGTCAGGCGGTCCAGGGGGGCAGGCGATGGTCAAATAAAAGTCAGGAGTCAAGTTGAAGGCGATGTCAGGGCGAAGATGAGTCAAGGTGAATGGTACTGGTGGAGGATGCTGGTGATCTGCCTTTTCTCCCATTATTGCGCAATATTTCATTGCCTTTGGAGCGCACAGCCGAGGCGTAAGAGCGATGTATGGGAGGATTTAGCATCCTCTTTCGCTCTCTCCCCGGCCGGCTGGCAATTTTGTGGGACAGATTTTAGCAATCTATCCCCTTCTCCTTTTTACCAGCTTTCACCTCAACTTAATTTCACCCCTCTATCATTTTTATTAAGTTCAGAAATACAGATTAAAAATACAATTCACAAATAATGCCCGGTTTTTGGGGCTAAAACTCTTAATAACTAACTTATACTAACATTTACATACATAATAACATGACAGTTGTGTAGCTGGGGGCCGAGTTATCACCCCGGTATATTTTATTTGGCCGGGTGATTAACCTGGCCCCCGTGAAAGGGTTTAACAAATCATTTTTTCTCCGGGACCCGCTCGCGCGAGAATCGTTAGGTCGGCCGGGATCGGGCGCGCTACGCGCCCGTCATCCCGCTGGTTGCTGCCTCAGTCTGGCCGACCGAGCCCAAAGGGCTGATTCCTTCACGTCATTCGGGCTTATCAAGCCGGGAGAAATATACATTACAATGATTAACATTTCTAAATAATATACAATAATCTTAATGCTACACATTTATCGTGGACCATGTACGTCCGACACAATAGTGATACGTCTTTGTTGTGTAACTTCATTCAACATCAGCTCACCGCCCCTTCTTGATTTTTTCTTTCTTTTTTAAACACCACCGTCCGACCGACCGTCTACAAGATGTCGTATTACTCACGGTGTCCCAAGTTGAGTGAGCACGTTTCCGAAGACGCAGTGCCCGGCCGTGATGACGTATCGCGTGCTGATGAGCGTCGCGCCGCAACCCAGAAAAATGGTGTTCCTGGGCGTACGGTACTCCACCAGGCCCATCCAGGGGTACTGGTCCAGCTCGGTCTCGTTTCCTCCCACGATCCTCACCTCGCCGGACTCAATGCCGCACTGGTCGGCGGCGGGCAGCAGGTTGGAAACGTCAGTCGCTGGATCAGTTGACTCCTGAAATTATAAATTGATTTAGTTTAATAAACATTATATTATAAAGTATACAGGGTGTACTCGACAGACTTTAACCAACGATACATAAGCTTATTTGGATGAAGAAAGGTGAATGCCATTTTACTCTAAGATTTTCTTTTCTATTTAAAACAACAACGAAACATTTTCAAATGTCGTCTCTGGAACGTTGATAGGACGGGGCGTCCCACGTGGCACGCACCTTTTCTTTCTGTCCGATGCTGTGGGAAAGGTTCTGCCGCTGAAAGCTCCGTTATTATGGTTCCTTCTTTGTCACGAGTGACGCGTGTAGCTGGAAATGGAGATTACAGAGGTGCTATCAACCGCATGTACCTAAATAGTGTGCATTCGTGATACAGAAGTGTCTATGTTAGAATGGTGTGTGTTATTGTATATTTGGAATTGGAAAATTATTAGTTGTGCTGTGCGTTATTGTGCTTGTCATTCAGTTTTAGTCCTCTGTTCCCTCGACCACCAGTTAGCGTCGACAACAGGCTAAGCATGAGTATTTCAGATATCCGGGAGGGTGGTGCATTAAGCATATAAATATGAAAAGGTTGAAAATATGCTCGATGTTCTTTTCTCAAAAGTGTCCTTATTAGTAAAGTGACAATGTGTACCTAGGCAATATCCGCTCCCTGCTTTTAACATTTGTATATTTCTTCTTTCGTATGAGGGGCAAAGGGGAATATTAAGGTCTGCGAGCCAGTCTAGGGCCGTGGACCTTGTCAATTCCTGTGGGGAATGAATAGAGCGGATATTCGTTGACTGAATGTTCGGTGGTCTGTACCACCCTGCATTCGCACATCGCTGAATATTTTGGGCCCCACCTGCGCGTTCTGTGGCGCACAACGGCTGTGGGGGCACCTTCTGTTGATGGAGGATCAGAATCAATAAGGCGGCGAAAACTCAGGCTGTCTCTCGGTGGTGTCAAGACACGAAATGAGCATTTATCACATGCAGACATATTAATGCATGATAATCGCTTTTCTCACCGGTTCTGTAGTTTCTGCCTCGTCGACGTTGCCGCTGCCGCAACAGACATTGTATCTCGCCGGTCCCTGGCACGCGGACCTCCTCAGGTACTGCACCGTCGAGGTGGGCAGAGGCCTGGGTCCGTTGAACAGCGCCTTAAGGTTGGGGCAGTTGTCGAGGCTGACGCAGGTTCCGAGGGTGTTGTCGGCCGCGGTGCAGCTGGGGTCGTTGGCGGGCGGGGGCGGTAGTGGGCAGCACACATTGATTGCTAACAACGACAAAAATATAATGTATAATCATTCATATTATAAGACAATATTTATGCCAATAATATTTAAGCTTTCCATATTTTTGTTTTCGGAGTGTCAGTTCCTAGAGCCTGAAATAAACCGCCACACAATTGAAGAGTGATAAAAAACTCGTCGTAATTTATTTTACAAATGTTTTTTTTTGGGAAAATTAACAGCAAATCAACAATTAATACATACTCGTACATGTGTATAATAATACGAATAATAAATCATGCTAATTACAAAATTTCCACTGCTGTTGGTAAATATTTATTTATAAATTAACGGACTAAAGTACAATTACAAAAAAAAGACATAAAACACGAAATGGAAAAAAGAGCAACAGAGAAAGAATAGAACATACATAATAATAAATGAAGCGATGACAAAAATAAACATAAGAGAGAACATTCAAGCCATGGTCTAGTCAAAGTTTTGGTAGAGTAAATATAATACTATAAATAAAGTGTGACAATATGCAGTTTTATTTTAGTAACTTAACTAAGTTAGTGGGGGGAGAGGAAAGTGGATGGGAACATGGCAATGAGATAAAGGGAAGAAGAACGGTAGTAGATGGAAGGTTAGTTTGGGTGCAGTCGTGTAATGGATTTTTGTTTAATTTCAAGTAAAGTCTAGTTAAAAATGTCAATGTGGTAATAATTTAAGTTGAATGAATTTGTAGATCTGTAAATAAAAGAAGTTTGTTTTGAATTGGTATTACAACAAGGAAGATAAAAAGTAAGTGACTGTCTGCCGTTGCGATTCGGAACACGGAATAACAGGAGTTGCGGGGGATCAGGGCTATCAAAAAAATGTGTACGATTTTTAAATAACATGAGAGAATCCGCTACATTTCTTCGGCAAGTTAATATTTGTAAATTGAAAAACTGTCCAGAGTCTTCATTGCTAATATGAGATCGAAAAAAGCGGATGTTTAGGTAACGTTTTAGTTTTTTTTTTACAATCTAAATAAATAACTCACAGACATTGGGATAAAAATGCCACCCGATAGCAATGGTGTGATAGGTTAGGTGGTTCCGTACCACCAGATGTAGCAAGATTACACAAGAATTGTGATTAAAGTGTTTATTGACTTTTCAAATAAATTCATTGGTCGTAAAATATTTTAAAATAAAATCTATTACAAGGAAATACACAATTTGCTTAGAATACATTAAATTTGAATCCGTTAACATAATTTTAATTTTGGAATATTTATTTCTTCTTAGTCTTAGTCCAACTGTTAGTCTTCTAAAATCTTCCCTAAATTCCATATTTATCCAAAAACAGAATTTTGCCAAAATAAATAATATCAGGGACGATATGGTTGTACGAGACGTCTGTCCCGCACAAAAACAGCGCTATATAATTTATCCAAATACTATAGACTGTAATAGAGCGCCGGTCAGTCAGTTGCGCAGTAGCCGCTATGTCTTTTCTAATGCGCCTGTCGGGGAGCTGCTAGGGATGAGGCGATGGTCCAGGGTGTAGCAGAGTCTAAGAGGAGGTCGGTAGATCAGGCGGGTAGTGGCAGTAGGCGAAGCAGAGAGTCGAAGAGGTGACGCTTGAAGCAGTTGTGTGACTTGAGTGGTGTGAGTGACGAGAGTGACTTGTGAAGGCTGTTATAGCTGGCGCAACGAGAGTTGAATCAAACTACATGCATAGCGTTGGGTTTATTGTGTATCGGTATACGCTCCAGTGGCGATGTATTTACGATGTGTCATAAAGAAAGAGCCCTTTGTCTTGTTTACGCCTACTTATTGTCACTAGTGGAAAAGGGACAGCGAGTGTTTATGTTGATATTGTAAATGCACTTAAAGCGTGTCCTATTCATTCAGTTCGACACGCTGTACGTAAGCTATGCATCTGTGTGAGTATTGGCCGGCATCAACTCTCGTGGTGAGACCTATACACCCGTATTTATATCCTTTTAGATGGGTAGGCCACGGGCGCAACCCCCTTTGCGTGTGTTTGTGTGTTGGAGTGTGGTGTCATCCGCTACAAAATCGTAGCGGATGACACAAAATGTATGCGATTCACCTCTTCAAGCTCTTTCACTTCACTTAAACTCAACGTTCCCCACATTTTTATCGAGCATAGGAAAAAATACATATCAGAAGAATAATGGGTCCAGGACCCGACAATTTTAGGAGATATCCTAATTACTCTCTTAATTCTGTGCGTGGACATATGTTCATAATTAGGGCTTGGGAGAGTTCGGCCGTGCCATTAGTATACTTTAATTTGGGATATCTCCGGGCAAACTCTCACAATATCATGACAGGGTCGCGAATCGGAATATATTGCTGATCGAGCTGACCCGTCAGAGTATATCTGGCGAGGGATTAGACTTTATTTGAATGAAGAGTTTGTTGTGTTACCTGTCCCGCTGCCGCTGCACTGCGAGTTCCTCAGGAGCTGAGTCTGCGCCGAGGCGCGCCGCCTGTCTCGCAAGATAGCCAGGAGGCTCGGGCACTGCGCTATCGGCATGCAGGACCCGGCCTGGTTGCTCGGGGTCGAGCATTCATTCTCTGAAACCACCAACACTTACTATAGTTCATTTAACCGACAGCCTAGGTCTTTGGCGCTGGACCCAGAGGTCGCGGGTTATTTCAAATACTTTCAGAAAGTCAAAAATATGATGTTCCTATTAACCTTGAAATAACAATATACATTGAGGGCTAGTTAGTATTTTTACCCAACCTATACAATTTTGCGATAAATCACTTTCTCCGTGTGTTTACGTCGTATACCATGAGATATGACGGCCTCCATAGTCTAGTAGTAAGACGCTCGACTACGAATCCAAAGGTCGCGGGTTCAAACCCGGCGTGCGCCATTAACTTTTATTTAATTAACACATTTAATTCATATATATTATCAAAAAGAATGTTTGCGACACGTTCCAGAGTGGTAGATACTCTTAAGTAGCGCCCTAGTGAAAGACCACCATTCAGAATTGAAACGTTGCTTGACATGGCTTTAGCCGTGTTTGGTGACCAGATCTGAATAGCCAGGTACTTTCCAACCTTCCCCTTCCTCATCTCCTTCCCCTCCCTACTACCTTAAGCCTCACAACATAGCCCTATTGGGGATGCCATAGTCTCACTGGCTCCAGACGGTTGGGAGCAGTTAAGACTCTTGTGCGGTATTCACGTAAAACAAAAGATAGAAAGAGACGAGAAAAGTCGTCACATAATATCGCAGCACTTCTAAGTATGTAAGGATGTTCTCCGTCCGCTCTAACTTCGCATCATCGAGCCGCATAACTTACGTCAACGGATTTTGAGGTTATTTCCTATATTTTTGTTGATTAAAATACTTGCAGTGGTTATACAAATAAATCAAACATTATGGTGATATGTGCTATGCGTGAATGTTCAAATAAGACCGAACAAAGATTGGAAAACATCTCTTTTCAGAGGTATTTCAATAGTTTTAAATATTTTAGACCGAACTTTCGAATTTTAACATTTTTAATGATATAAAGACATAAAATCAACAGAAAGCTTCCATCAATATTTAGGCAAACCTTCTGTATTTAGTTTTTGTGTGATATTTTGAATCTACTCGTATGTTATTATCATTTTAATGGTGTATTGATATCGGTTCCTTTAGTCTGTTCAAATCTTGTTCAAATATATTTATTTAAAATGTCCGAATTCCATGCGGGCGGTAACTAGTGGGCCATCCAACATCCTTTAATATATCTTTGTCTCTTTCTATCTGGTGTGTCTATGAAACCCCTAACCACACCTGACTCAGTATAGAGTCAACAATATTGACTACACTGTTTCGCAAAGCTATCGCTCCATGTCCTCTAAGCCAGTGGTCTCCAACCCATGGGCCGCGGCCCGGTACCGGGCCGTCGACCAAATGGTACTGGGCCGCGCCAAAACATTTTTATAAAAATCTACATTCAATGTGTCCCCCGCACCCCCTTTCCCCACCCAAACCGGGCCGCGGTAAAATTATCAAACGTTGACCGGTCCGCGGAGACAAAAAGGTTGGGGGCCACTGCTCTAAGCTATAAACACCCGTTCCGAAAGGGGGTTCTAATCTCACCCCGAATGAGAGTTTCAGGCTTAGAGTATATAGAGTGGTATCGATCCAAGGCAGTGTAGTCAGTTTTTTATGATTTTTACCTGACTAGGCGGACCTGGGCGTGGCTAGGACTAGGGCTAGGGTATTTATACATCCATTCATATCACATATCGACATAATGTTTTTGTTTATTCGTATAATCACTTTTTCACAGTATTGATATCAACAAAAATATAGCATCTAATCTAAAAAACCGTTTAGTTGTGTCAAGTTTAGTGGCATAGTAAAAAATGTGGGCGGAGTCCCGCGGTGACCCAGGAGCCCAAGATCATTGTGACAGTACGAAGAAGCGGAGTATTATATTTGTTGTCTCTTTCTCTCTCATGGCGTACGACGTAAAAACCCGGGGAAAGTGATTTATCGCAAGTTTGTATCGGTTGGGTGAAAATAATTAGCTCTCTCTCCATACATTGTTTCTCCAAGGTTTCAGGCGATATACTAACTAGATCTATAGAGTTTATCTCCACTCCTTAATATGTTTAAAAAAATAAATTTTATAATACACTATAATAATAAAACGCTAAACAATATAATTTCGTAAAATAATTCTATTAATAATCAAGAAAGATACTTACTAAATAGATTTACACAATTCATTTAAAAAACGGGGGTGAAACTAATGGCAAATCACGTAATTAAACAATTATGAAAAACCTGTCTTTAAAAATTGTAATTACTAAACAAAGAAAACAGATTTTAAAGTCAATTACCTCGCAGAACAAGAAATTCAAGATAGTTTGGTTTTCACCGTAATTAGTAATAAACCAAGGAACAAAATCATATCAACAAGTCGTTTCTATGTGACCTAACTGCAGCTCGATAATGGCACTAAACGCCGAAACAGCTCTCACTAAAATTAAAAACCAGTAGAACTAAATAATAGTAATATCATATTTAATTCAATTGAATTATAAAAAACGTGAAAATGGGGTACTATAAATATAGTAAACATAAAAACTAGAATTATCTATTTTACTGATGAGCACTGGTTTTATACCTTCACAATCAATGCTTTGGGCATGGTCTAAGTCTCATGGTTAAAAACCTAACTCTCTCGTGCAGAAGTATCATAAGAATATAATTTTATTAGCCATCTTTTTAAAAATATTTTGTATATAGTTAATACCGCACAAGAATCCCAACAGTTTCCAACTATCTGGAGCCAGTGGGACTATGGCATCCCAATCGGGGTATTTTGTGAAGTTGAAGGCGTTTGGAGGGGAAGGAGATAGCTAAGAGAAAGGTTGGAAATACCTGGCTTCAGTTCTGGTTATCAAACACAGCTAAAGCCATTTCAAGCAACGTTTGGACTCTGAATGGTAATCTTTCACCAGGGCGATACTTCCACTCTGGAACGTGCCGTAAATATACGTAATATAATTGTATATGAAATAAATTTGCTGTGGCACATATATTTTTTTTTTTTTTACAATTACTCCACACAGGAGGCCTTGAGGAAAACAATTTCCCTCAGGGCCTATGTCATCTTCGGGGATGCTGTGTGGAGGGTTTTTTTGAGGAAAGGAAGGAGTGAACTTGGGTCTTGAAGAGGCCCATGTTGAAGGAGGGAGGAAACACAGAGGCCGTCAAATCGTTCCATAGCCGAGCTGTTGAACATAAGAACGAGTCGTAAAAGCGACCCGTTCTCATGTATTGAATGTCAACCGTGTACAAATGTTGTGCCTGCGTTTGGCGAGTTTCCCGACTAATTAATCAAATAAAAATTATTTTCGCACGCCGGTGTGAACCCGCGACCTCTGGATTCGTAGCCGAGGGTCTTACCACTCCGCTACGCAGGCTGTCTTCTCGATTATCTCGAAAAACGGTGCTGTTGTGGATTGTAATCTTTTAACACCTCACCCCTCAAATACAGCTTGACAAAATTAACTTTGCAGTAGCTATCGCTAGTGTAGATTTTTTGGATACAAAAAAGTATTTCCTTCTTTGGCCGGGCGCAAAGTTAAGCATGACAAGGTTTAACAGTTTTTTTTCTCTTATTTTTACTGTACATAGGTAGGTACTTACGTCCATTTACAGTGGAACTGAAGTTAAAAACAAAGAAGATAGAGATGACCCATAAGGATATCATATTGGTGCCGCGACAGGTGAGACTGAACAGGAATTATAGTGGCTTGCGTTTGACCACCATTCTTGGCGATGTTCTTCTTTTTCTCTTTCTCGCAGGGTTGGCACTGTGATAACGATTAACACGTCAATATCAAACCATAAGTTTAATTTAGTACAGTTGTTGTCATCTGGTAGAGCTAAACTAATAGTTAGACCTGTTACTTAGTATTATTTTTTTCTTTTCTTTTACAACATCTTTGAACCTGTTATTTATTGAATATTATTAGTTATTTTTGTATCTGCTATTCAATACTCTTTTTTTAAATTTTATTTACATAATTTTTTGCACTAATGAGATTATTGTTTTAAAAAAAAGTTATTAACATGTATGTAAAAGCCTATAACGGGCGTAAATAAATAAATAAATAAAAATTGTTATAATCCGCAGTGTGGTGGAACGTTTGTTGTGAATATTAATATATATTTTTATTAAATGGACTGGAGTTCCTTATTGTGTAAATGATATTGAGGAACGGGACATCCGAATCTTAAAAGTAATTTTTTATATATTCATCTTCATTTTGTGTCCAATTTTATATTTATTTTTTATTCATTTATTTATAAACTTTTTGTTTCTTACATTATTTTTTTACATTGCCTAGCTCACTAGGTCATAAGAACCTGTTCTGAGGTAAGTGACAGTGAGTACAAGTAGAATAATATTAAAAAATGATGATATTTGTTACATAATGTTAGATGATGCAACAGATACTGACCGTAAAACTCTCTTGATACCATTTATAAGATACATTGACTGTAGGTTAAGTTGCAAGGCACTAAATCCCATAATTAAAGACAGTGGATACGATACAAATGTACATACATTTTTTGATCGTAACAATCCTACAATTGTTTATAGTAAACACATAACATTTTATACCTAAAGAAAAAACAAAACAAAAATGGTAATTTTAAAGTAGTATATTATAATAGTGGACTTAAAAGAATTATTATAGAATTATGGTGCAATATTTATATAATATCGTGTTATTATGTAAGAGAAATGTAATTTAGTAGTTTTATAGTTTAAATAATGTTAGTTTCAGCCGTTGTGAATGTGTCATAGTTGATAACCCTGAGTGAAATAAACTGCTCGGCCGTGTAAGGTCATTACATCGCTAATTGCTGAGGAATACACACTTTACATTAATATCTTCCCACTGTGGCTTTTCTATTGACTTAGTTATCATTATCACGCCATGTTTGGTGATGATTTACATACTATCAACCATAAAGCAATTTCTCCGCAGAGGTAGGCAGGGAGAATATAACCCTACTCTTGTAGGACATGAAGAGGTACCTTTGACAAACAGTGTAGTCAGGATTGTTGACTTTATACTGACTCGATAGAAAGAGACAAAGACATATTAAAGGATGTTGTATAGCTTAATAGTTACCGTCCACGTGGAATTCGGTCATTATTAGTAAATATATTTGAACATTTTAAACAAAACAATAATGATACACAATTAAAATGATTTATAAAGTCAAAATATCGCACAGACATAACAGAAAGTTTGCCTAAATAATGATGGAAGCTTTTTGTTGATTGTATGTTTTTAAATCATCGAAAATGTGATCATTCTAAAGTTCGGTCAAAAATATTTAAAATTGTTGAAATACCTCTGAAAAGTGATGTTTTACAATCTTTGTTTGGTCTTACATAAACATTCACACATAGCACATATCATCAAAATGTTTGATTTGTTTGTATAACCACTGCAAGTACTTTAATCAACAAAAATATAGAAAATAACCTCAAAATCCGTGGACGTAAGTTATGCGACTCGATGATGTGAAGTTAGCGTGGACGAAGAACATCTTTACATACTTAAAAGTGCTGCGATATTATGTGACGACTTTTCTTGTCTCTTTCTCTCGCATTGTATACGACGTAAAAACCCGGAGAAAGTGATTTATTGCAAATTTGTAAAGGTTGGGTAAAAATATTAGCTATATTTCCTCATATCTTTACACCAAAATCTCGAATTCGGCCCAGTTGTCGCGTAGTAGGTGGTGGCATCAACTTACTTAAATGCACGTTTGGACAGCACTGGCAGGACCTTAGAGCAAGCATATATATGGAGAGAGAGAGAGCTAAACATTTTTACCCAACCTATACAAATTTACGATAAATCACTTTCTCCGGGTTTTTACTTCGCAAACTGTTAGAGAGAAAGAGAAAAGATAAAGTCTCACACAATATAGCTCCACTTCTAGGTATGTAAGCATGTTCTCCGTCTCCCGCGTCTCCGGCGACTCCGCCCACTAAGTTTTGTTATGCGACATAACAGGACAGAACAGGTTTTTAGGTTATATCCTACATTTTCGTTTAGAACAATACTTTGAGAAAGTGGTTGTACAAATAAACAAAAAACATTATGTCGACATGTGTTATAAATAGATGCTAGCCACGCCCCAGTCAGGCAAAATCATCAATACTGACTACCCTAGCGCTACCCTCTGGTATATTCTTGTTATGAGGGCAGGACAGTGCTTTAGTTACCACTTGCTACTCGACCAAATGCTCCGTGTGGACACCCCATTACTTTTTGAGACTGCTCCCAATTTTCGTTGATTTCGAATATCAAATAAATATACATTCAGACATAAAGCCAAATAAATTTGCCAATTTATTTAGCGTTCTATCCTCTGCCTACCCATGCGGAAAACGCCGTCAGAGCTAGTTCTTTATTTTTAAATAAAAATTGAGTTTAATTTAAAACATAATTCGTGGTTATGTTTACAGTACAATACCAGGAACATCACGCATAGAGATGGTCGATATCAGAATTAGGTGTACCTGCGGCTCCAGTTACCGCCGAGGAACAGGTTATTTACCCAGTTCTTTTTGGTACCGGTTCTTGGTGCTAGAAAAATTTCCACGAAGGAGATTTTTTCGAAAGGTACTAGCAAATCGACAAAAGTTCCTCGCCAAAAAAAAGTACTAGTCAGTGTAGATTTTAAACGAAAGGAACTGGAACTGGTTCCTCGACAGAAAAATAACGGACAGACAAAGGATATCGATATATTTTTATTTGCGAAAATTTGGAACCGGTTCGGAGAAAAAATATCGACGGTTCCGGTGACCAGTATAAATACAAAAAGAACTAGAGCCGGTTCCTCACGCAAAAAAACTCGCGTGGGGAGGGTCAGCCAGCGAACGGAAGCATTCGGAGAACGAAAAGCACTGCAACTGTGGAACCGGTTCCTCGTCAAAAAGACCTTTCCGCTATAATTTCTATCGATTTTTAGTTGCCAGAAAAAAATAATCGGTTCCTCGGAGAAATAATGTCGACGGTTCCAGTGACCGGCTTGGAACCGGTTCCTTTGAACCGGGACAGGAATATCGACCATATCTAATCACGCATGATAATTGAATAGTGATTAGCATAAATTAATGGTATTATGTTCCCGGCATACCCAGGTACGGCTAATAATATTTCCTGATTTATACGAAATACATAAATTATTAGAAATCTCTCGGGAGCACGCCACGTTTCAGCTGGGGCGAAACAAAAAATAGACGTAAACTTAAGTTAGTCAATTTTCATATTATTTTATTTAATATTTCCCACGGCGTGTGACAAAAACAAATTGCCCCGACGCACCAACTGAATATGTTAGGGAAGGTTATGACTTCTAAACTAAAAATATTTTTATTAAATCGATCTATTTTTATTACGTAAATACACATTCTCATACATTCCAATTGAATAACCACTCATGTATACCATATATGCTTTGGGCATCATGCCTGTTATATAATAATAATAATATTTGGATGATTTATATAGCGCCGTTTTTGTGAAAAATCACCTCAAGGGCGCTGTACAGATCTTACTTTCTATCACTACATATTAATTCCTAGTTTAAATAAGAAAATATACAGCAACATACTTACCTGGCAGGTCCCATCAGATAGACACGATTTTTAACCAAAATTATGATGATTATTATTATTATTATTTATTTATTTATTTTTTATTTTATTTTTTATTTTTTTATTTTTTTTTTTTTTTTATTTTTTTTTTTTTTTTTTTTTTTTATTTTAGGGCATGGGAGCGAAATAAAAAGAATGGACTTTCTGAGTTTGTCATACAGTACAGGAATTTTAAAGAAATAATTTGTGAAATGTGTAAATAATCCTACTTATTTGGCGAAAAATAACAGGAAAGACACGTCAGGCAGCTGCAAAGCGCCACGACAAATCTAACAGGTTATATGCGCAGGCAAAAGAAGAACAAATAAAAAATATTGTAATGATGATTGTATTGAATTGACAAAAAGGCCGCCTCTCTCAGTATAAAAAAAAAAAAAAAAAAAAAAAAAAATCGCTCGCATTATTGTTTATTACTAGTAAGGGTCGCAAAGCATGCCATTCGTTTAAAGTGTCTTTGAGCATGATTTATGACCCTCACAGCCCATTTCGAGATAAACATGTGGCACGCATCTGTGAAATGTATACCATCCCCTCACTTCACTGGTCACTCACTATGTCTGCTTAAATGTACACACGTTTTGAAATAAAACTTTACTTTAAAATGGTCATAACTATTAATATTAACATTATACAACAATTTAAATATAAGAAATACAACAATTGGGTCAATTCCCCCACTAGTGCAAACTTTCGAAAACCTAGTACAACAACTACCCCTTCTGTTGTGAGAACTAGGAGCTTCTGTAAATACGTACACAGAAGCTCCAAACTCGGTACTAAAATAAAATTTAAATAATATAAAATAAATAAAATATCACATTTATTACTTTTTAATTATTAATCCCAATGTCGTTTTAATTATAAAGAATGCAAAAACTGTACTTATTAGCTATTCAACGAGTGAATTTATTTAGAGCTTAACAAATAAAAACACTAAAACCTATGTACACATTCAAGGTAAATTTCAAACACGAAAAACTTTAAATTCACGCCTTAATAAATAAACTAAGTAGTACGATGATCAGTCTATTGCTTTTTCGCAGTTAATCTAGTACAAAAATCATACCGTGAAAATATTTTGTACTTACTTGTGAATTTGTTTCGAGCTGTTTTCAGTAGATGTCACACCTCGTATATAAAGATCATATTGCTCCCGAAAAAATGAAATATGGTGCATTTTGTTAGAAAACGGTAACATTGACTAGATATATATATATTATAGTCGCCGGATCCACCATACGTTCAATTTCTTTAAAATATTTTCCAAATGAAATACAAATTTCCCCAAATCACTTTAAAATTACCCACATGGGATAATTATGTTTTCTATTGCGTTGGCAGCATCATCACTGTGCAACGACTCTACAAAATGTACGGCAAAATTTTTTTTGTCATGGATTTTTTTTACGAAAACATAATAGTCATTTGGATTAAACACTCCTTTTCTATGGTGTGTCGTACGTTAAAATCGATGCGATCCAAAGTCTATAACCAATCATCAGCATGCCTGTTTTTTCTTCCCGACAGTCGAAATGAACCGTTAGAGATGGTACATTATTCTGTCCCGGTGAGTTTACGCTCATTTGATTTTGGAACTCGTTTGAAGAAATATTTTTTTGGAGTTTATTTTATCGTTCGATACTTCGGTAAAATAAAAATATGTTACATGAAATTCCATGTCTCCCTATCGGTTTTTTTCAAAAGTTATTTGTAACTGGTTTCAATAGTAGGTAGTCCTGGTAGTGACAGCCCATTTCAGATCTTTACATCACTACCGTACATCAGCTGCTCTGTTTATCCTGTTGTATTATACGAAAATGAACTTAAAAGAGAGTTTCTTTAAAGTTTATTATCGTATGAATTCATGAAATGGAACGAACTTGTAAATTTAAATTTACTTTATTAGGGTATTTCTTCGATTCAGGGATTCATTTTATATCATTCTTTGGGTTTTCGATTCGTTAACAACTTGACAATTTAATTTTTGTTCTCAATTTCGCTGCATAAATTAGAACTAATAAATGTATAAACTGTTTGAAATATTTTGACCGTTGTGTTCCTTTAAGTGTTTCTAAGTTTTGGTGTAATTTTAGTGTCAAAAAATTCATTTGTGTTAGTTTCAGTTTGTCTAGCGAACGTCGCATCCATAAAGGATGCGACAATCGCTCGACATCCATTATTTCTATTATTGATTAATTAGGTACCGCGAATCCACCTAAAATATTTTTTTAAACTTAAAGAACAAAATTATTGGAACAAAAGTTTAAATGTGTTGATTGGAACTTTTTTCAATCCAATTGCTCCGATAGTAAATAATGTTCGCAGCACATCTAAACAAATATATTTTGCTCATAGTCTAATAGAATCAGAAAAACCTTCGGTTGAATTGAAAGTTATAAGTAAAAGTGACGATAATGTAATACGGTATAGAGAACTTAAATTAAAAGATCCCGGATGTTGGCCAAAATTATTGCAAAATACAATCTATTGAGTCATGATGGCATTCAACTATAAAAAAATAAACTTAGATGCACAATAAAACCCACATTTATAGGGTTCGTCGCTATGGTGTCGTCTTTGTAGTAAAACTCTGGTGTAAAATAGTAAAAGAGATTTATAGAATCTGTATAAATTTTATTAAAGTAGAAAAATACATTTAAAACTCTTGTAGCTTATAAGTGAAATAATTACTTGTAATATTTGACAACTTTCTGTTAAATTTGAATTATGCTCCTTCCGACTGCTAAAAATGAAGTTTATTGAATTATTTAGGGCTTGATTTGTCTCTTTATCCAATCCATATAAGCCCATACCTTGGTGTAGACTCCGGGAACATTAGCCAGCGCACAGGGTGTCGGTCCGAAACTAACCACACCGTGCAAGGTCCACTGGATGGTCTCCGCCGCCATCAGTGGTCCGCCTGAGTCTCCTCTGCAGGAATCCTTCCCCACTTCTCCGCCAGCGCACATCTGCTTGTCCCAGAGATCGGCCTTCAGCTTGGGGTTGCTGTAGGTTACCTTGCAGGAGGCGAGAGGCACCAGCGGGATCTGGAGATGCAGTTTCACGTTGCTAGACTTGCCCGTCTCAGTTGCTCCCCAGCCGGCGACGATGGCTTGAATGTTGTTCTGCTGAGTTATGTCTGAGGTTGGCAGGCAAATCGGACGGATGAAATCTGGAATGCAATAATCAAATTTGAAGTCTAGAATGGCAGTTTCTTGTTCAAACCAGGAAATTTTGGAAAGACAGAAAGGAGGTAGAATAAGGTTTAAGAAGAAGTTGATTAATTA
The DNA here is from genome assembly GCA_022651775.1 of Drusus annulatus. NCBI lineage: Eukaryota > Metazoa > Arthropoda > Insecta > Trichoptera > Limnephilidae > Drusus > Drusus annulatus. The sequence continues at coordinate 701,710 of JAGWCC010000304.1, read as the reverse complement.
CGAATAATGACGCCCACGTTCAAAATTATTCGCAAGGATTGTAGGTTATCTGACTTGTGAAACGGATGGCCATAGACAGCGACACATACAAATAAGGAGGGAATAAAGAATAATAGCTCTTTTGCTTAAACACAAAAGTATTTTTTTCTCAGCGATGAGCAGGTAAGATGAAACGCTACTCAACTCTGTCTTGGCACGATCCCTTGCTCCATTCCCATCCACTCGTCATCTCATAGATACTCTTATTATATTCCAACTCGACGTGACTCATGTTTGACCTGACTATTTGATTTACTTGATTGTGCCATTTCTTGCTGGGGCGTTCCGGATTTCTTTCATTCACTTGCACGCCAATTTTTCTCCTGACTCTCTTTTTCTCCACTCACTTGGCTTTATATGTCAAATCCAAAATGATCACGCGAATCGCGACATCGGTTCGTTTTACCTTTTCTGTTCCCTTTATTGATTTTGCTGATACTTTATGCTAACCGAATGGAATTATCTGGATCTCCTATTTGGAGATTACAAAAGATAAAAACTTTATCCTTTGGTGGTATCAGAAGACTTATTGTCTCATATATGCTTACAAGTGTATGGGGCATCTGAGGCCAGCCGCAGCATGGCGATGTCGTTCTTCTGACTGCCGCGGGAGGGCTGATACTGCGGGTGGGAGATGACCGTCTCGATGGCGATGGTGACGGGCTCGTCGTTGCAGTCTTCCCCGCCGGCGATCATCACGCAGTCCTTGAGTGTCCTCTTGTCGTACTCGCCCAGCCTCACGTTGATCCTGAAATGAGACAGAAGATCTTAATTTAGCGGCTCCGTGAAATTTCAGGATGAAATGTTCATGTCTCCTTCTGCCTCGTTGTTTGTTGACATTGTATAACTTTATTCAACCACAGCTCACCAAATATCAACTTCATTTCATTTTCGCAGCGTTTGAACTACGGTTGAATTGTTGTATCGTACCACTGTCTTGTCCTGTAGCTGTTCACGGAGCTGGGACAGGTCAGTATTGTCCTCGATTGAACTCTGCATAAGTTAGACCGCCTATGAGATAATGCAATACTCACGGGGTCCCAAGTTGAGTGAGCACGTCTCCGAAGACGCAGTGCCCGGCCGTGATGACGTAGCGCGTGCTGATGAGCGCCGCGCCGCAACCCAGCGAGATGGTGTTCCTGGGCGTGCGGTACTCCACCAGGCCCATCCAGGGGTACTGGTCCAGCGCGGTCTCGTTTCCTCCCACGATCCTCTCCTCGCCGGACTCGATGCCGCACTGGTCGGAGGCGGGCAGCAGGTGGGAAACGTCGGGCGCCGGACCAGTCGGCTCCTGAAATTATATATTAATTATTTTAGTTAACATTGTAATAAAATAAAGTATACAGGGTGTAACAGGGCGTTCTCGACAGACTTTAACCAACACTCCCTACGCTTATTTATTTGGAATGAGAAAGGCAAATGCCATTTTAAGACACGAATTGAGCATTTCTCACATTCATAAATATTTATGCACGATTATCGTTTTTCTCACCGGTTCTGTCGTTTCTGTCCCGCCGACGTTGCCGCTGCCGCTGCCGCTACCGCTGCCGCTGCCGCAGCAGACATTGTATCTCGCCGGTCCCTGGCACGTGGACCTCCTCAGGTACTGCACCGTCGATGTGGGCAGAGGCCTGGGTCCGTTGAACAGCGCCTTAAGGTTGGGGCAGTTGTCGAGGCTGACGCAGGTTCCGCGGGTGTTGTCAGCCGTGGTGCAGCTGGGACCGCTGGCGGGCGGGGGCGGTAGTGGACAGCATAAATTGATTGCTAACAACGATACAAATATTATGTACAAGACAATTAATGCCACAAATATTTAAGCTTTCCATACATTTATGTTTTCGGAGTGTCAAAACCTAAAGCCATAAATAAACTGCCACACGATTAAAGGGTAATAATAGACTCGGCATAATTTGATAATCAATGAGGAATAATATATATAGCTCACAGGTAGTGGGTTAACAATGCCACCCAATAGCAATGGTGTGATAGGCTAGGCGGTTTTGAACCACCAGATTAGCAAGATAGTAGCGAGATTTCACAAGAATTGTGGTTCAAATGTTTATTCCGCACATAGACTGTAATAGGGCGTCGGTTAGTCAGTCGTGCAGTAGCCGCTGTGTCTTCTCTATGCCTGTCCAGGTCGGTAGATCAGGCGGGGAGCGGCAATAGGCGAAGCCGAGAGTCGAATAGGTGATGCTCGAAGCAGTTGTGTGATGAGAGTGTTGCACCCGTACTTATATCCCGCGCCCCACTCCTGTCCTTTTGGGTGGTTAGGCCACGGGCGCAACCCCTTTTTGTGTATGTTGTGTTTTGAAGTGTGCTACGATTTTTGTAGCGGATGACCCGAACATGTATGTGATTCACCTCTTCAAGCTAACAATGTTAAGATATCATAATAACTGTCTCAATTCTAAACTTGAAACATATGTTTATACTTAATTGGGCTAAGGGGAGTCCGGCCGTGCTATCTGCATACTTTATTTTGGGATATCTCCGAACGAAGTCTCACAATATAATGATAGGGTTGTGAATCGGAATATATTGCTGATCGAGCTGACCCGTCAGAGTATATCTGGCGAGGGATTAGACTTTATTTGAGTGAAGAGTTTGTTGTGTTACCTGTCCCGCTGCCGCTGCACTGCGAGTTCCTCAGGAGCTGAGTCTGCGCCGGGGTGCGCTGCCTGTCTTGCAGGATAGCCAGGAGGCTCGGGCACTGCGCTATCGGTAAGCAGGACCCGGCCTGGTTGCTCGGGGTCGAGCATTCATTCTCTGAAACCATCAACACTTACTATAGTTCATTTAACCGACAGCCCAGGTCCTTGGCGCCGGACCCAGGGTCGCGGGTTATCTCACACATATTTTTAATTTTTTTTTTTACATGAATACCATTAACACTTCAAGAGTTCCCATTTAACCGACAGCCCTATGTCATCCCAAAATAGGGCATGTTGTGACCCTGAAGGGTCGGGGGTTATCTCAGAAGGTTGGGATACCTTTTTAATAGTTTTAGAAACTCAAAAAATGATGTTCCTATTGACACTCCCGTTCCGAAGGGGGGTTCTGATTTCACCCCGAATGAGAGTTTTAGGGGATATCTTAGATAAAGATTATTGAAATATTATGAATGTGCTTCTCTGTAAGTATGACCAAAAACAAATTACCTGAAAGTATGTCATGTAAACGCTAAGCTAAACATGGTAGTATTTTTCAGATATCCTATCTAAGAATATTTCACAGTACCCTTAGTTTTTCTGCTTTTTGTTGGTTCTTTAATTCGGATGGAATCTCGAATCCGTGACCTCTTCATAATAATAACAGGTATCTCAATGCCACCAAGATCACTTTTCATCGACTGAGCTTCAGTTCGCGGAGATGGCTGAGTGGATATTGTTACTCGCTGTTGCTAATCGAATCTCGTCTATTTATTTATGACATTCATTAGCTTACAATATTATTGAGATAAATATAATGCATTTGATCTACGAATTAATTTATGAACTAGACATACGATGACTTCGGGATCAATACGGATATCAATCAACCACTTTTATTTATTTATTTTTAATTGCGAATTCCGCACAAGAGTCCCGATTGCCCGGAACCAGTGGGACTATGGTATCCCCTGATCGGGGTATGTGTACGTGAAACTGAAGGGTGTGCGGAAAGGAAAGGAGATGGGGATGAGAAAGGTCACTAAACACGGTTTAAGCCATTTTAAGTAAAGTTACGATTCTGAATAATGGTCGTTCACTAGGGCGATATACTGAAAGTACATACCACTCTGAATGATATCTTTTCGAAGTACCCGGCATGCTTTGCAATGCGACAATTGCCAAATTGGCTTACCTATCATTTTTTCCCGAAAAATAAATCCAAAAAGACTTTGAAATGTAATCAGGCTTGTATTGCAAAAGATAATTAAAAATATCATTAATGCTACAATTTAAATATAAAATTTAATAAAAGAGAAGATAAGTTTTTGCCACGCATCCCAATGATTACGAAAAATATGCCATTCGAATTGTAACGTCTTCATTTTCCACTGCGAATCGGATTTGAAATGAAAAAAAAAAAAACACAAACAATCGCTAAAATTATTTCGTTCTTTCCTCCCTTTGCTCGTCTGTCTCAGAAGAACGGGCTTAAGATGTTCTAACTCGATCGGTTTAAACTCTTTTTTTCCCTTCGTTCCTCTGTTTCTGAAGCTCGTGATGCCTTTATCTTTCTTGCTCAACTTATAGATCGACCAAGAGCTTCTTCTTTTTGTTCTTAATATTAGGTGTACCTAAGCCATTAGTAATAAATCTTAACTGTAAGTTATTAGTTATAAGCTTAAGTGATAAATTATAGTTTAGATAAATTAATTTGTAAAGCGTCCTTGAGGTGATTTTCCCACAAAAACGGCGCTATAAAAGTTATCCATTTATTATTATTATTATTACCATAATTAATTTGACATCGAAAATAATCCATTTTGACAACTATTACTATCTATAAACAAATAAATATCAATTGAAAATTTTATTTCATTCTAAATATTTATAAAAAAATAAAATAATTTAGGTACCTAATTTTGTTTTCATTTTTGAAAATATTTATACTCATTTATATTAGTATTAATATTTGATTTATCTCTAAACAAAGAAACATTAATTTCAAAATTTTATTTCATTCAAAAATTAATTTTGAAAAAAAGAAAAAACAACTTAAATAGGTAGATACTTGTGTTTTTCACGTTGAAAATATTCTACCCCAACAAATTCATTAATTGAAAAAATATATATATAAAAAAAAAACTTAAGTAGGTACCTAATTGTGTTTTCCATTTTGAAAATATTCTACCGTAACAAAACTTCTTCTGTGGAATATGTAATATGTCAGAGAGCGGTATATGTTTGGCTAACCTCAATACAACATGGCGGGTTCAATGTTTTCATACTATTTTGTATGTTTTGCATAGTTTTACATATTTGATTTAATTCAAACTACTCTCTAAATCTTCCCGTCACTAATATAAAGAAAATGTGTTATTTTATTTGAAATCGGTCTTGTGACTATCGAGAAAATTGAAAACAGACAGACAAACATTAATTATTAAGTTTCACTGGGCAGGACATACCTACCTGCAGAAAGAATGGAGGGTAGCCGACCACTGCAGTGACTTTTAACAATGTGTCAGCGATCGAAGTATTTCGGGAGAGATATAGCTGTATGACGGAGGTTCACACCTTTTCCTTATTAATAGACATCAAAATGTCAAAACATGCTGAAAATTGCAAAATATCTGTCTAAAATATACGACGAAAACAGGAAATGGTTCAAAATATGCATGTTTAGTTTATTTCAATAAAATGTATGAAATACACTACACCTTTCCGTACCTGAAAGTGACAATCGAGCGTACGATCTGAAGAAGGAGGTGACGTAATAAATTAATTAGCCCATTTTATCTTGCTTATTAAAGCGTTTTCATTATATATATAATCTTAAGTAATTTGTAATAGTTAAATCGATGTTTATTCATAATATTTCAGTAATCTTTATCTTCTTATATCGCATGAAACTCTCGTTCGGGGTTACATCGGAACCCCCTTCGCAACGGGAGTGTTGATGACGAAAAAAGGCGTGCAAATGCATACATAATCCGATGTCTACTTATAAGTAACCGGAGGGAGAAGATATAATTCCTAGAACATGTTTATTTGTTCTGTAAACAACCTCATTAGAGTTATTACTGTGCTGCGCATCGCCAACATTGCCTTTTATTCGTTATTTTTAGTATTTGATGTTTTTTAACAGATGAGTTTGGTCATATTGTTGAAAAGAAAAACTAGCACAACCTCAGTGCAATAATATACCAGGAGGGAGCACTTGTGTAGTCAGGATTGTTGATTTGTTCCTGACTCGGGCATGGCTAGGGCAGGGCTAGGGTATTTATAAATCCATTCATAGCACATGTCGACATACTGTTTCGTTTATTTGTATAACCGCTTTTCACAGAATTGTCATTCAAATATAGGACATAACCTAAAAGCTATGTCCTGTTATGTCGCATAACAAAACGTAGTGGGCGGAGCCGCCGAAGACGCGGGAGGCCGAAAACATGCTTACATACCAAAAAGTGGTGCTATGTCATGTGAGAACTTGTCTTATCTCTTTCTCTCTCACGGATTACGACTTAAAAACCCGGAGAAAGTGATTAATCGTAAATTTGTATAGGTTGGGTAAAAATATTTAGCTCTTTCTATATACGAGGCCTGTTCAAAAGAAAAGGTGAATTTTGAATTTTCGCGGGCTGTGTACATTCGATTATCGATTTTTTTGTTGTTGTTATGTTGGTTCACATATGTTTATCATATGTTAGCATTATCAGCCATTTTGGATTAGTGGTTTGTTTTTGACAACTGGGAAGGTTAGTCACGTTTTTGTGCGTTCTTCGATTTTTTACTTTTGGAAAAAATGGAAAAAAACAAACCACTAATCCAAAATGGCTGATAATGCTAAAATATGATAAACATATGTGTACCAACATAACAACAACAAAAAAATGATAATCGAATGTACACAGCCCGCGAAAATTCAAAGTTCACCTTTTCTTTTGAACAGACCATGTATATTCTTGATCTGAGGGCACAACACAGGACAGTTTAACAAATATTGCTAGACAAGCAGTATTCAACAACTGTTTGGAGCCAGTGGGACTATGGCATTCCCAATTGGGGTGTGTTGTGAGGCTGAATGTAGCGGGTGGGGGAAGGGGAAGAGAAAGATGAAGGTTGGGAAGTACCTGGGTTTTCAGATCCGGTCACCGAACAAGGCTAAAGACATTTCAAGCAAAGTTTAGATTCTGAATGGTGGTCTTTCACCAGGGCGATACTTGGAGTATGTACTACAGGGAAAAAAGTTCAGATGTGTGGAAAAAAAGTCGAAAATTAACACGGGAAAGATTACCCAAATATCAAGCGGCTTACGCTCGACGCCGGTCAAACGAACTTTGTAACATTGCGGCTTATCCGTATTTTAATGAATGTTTAATAAAGCGGGACCAAACACGAAAGTCCGCTAACTGTCGAGTCATCCGATTCAAAGGCAACGTGGATTCCCATTCCACCTCAGACTGGTTTATACGCCAAACCCTGCTTGGTCGTCTATGGACTATCTTTCGAGCGGAATCAATCGAGGAACGTTAAACGAGTCTGCATTTTAAGAATCATGTCCGAACCGGAGCCTCTCAAACTTTGCGGTACCTACGACGCTTCTTTTCTTAATAATAACAAACTTTAGCAAATCGTCAATTTTTGATAACTGTTATTTTTAAAAAAAATTGTAAAGCGTAAGGTTTCGAGCTAATGGAAGTACGACCTTCTCAATAGTTTGAGGAATGCTATGAACCTGAATAAAATGAGAAAAGGATGGACATGAAGACGTGGAAAGTTGTGAAGTATTAGGCTATTCAAATCTGATAATTTAACACAGCTAAAGAAAATACAAGTAACGTTAAGTTTCTGCATTGTGGTCTATCAGCAAAACCATTCAGAGAGTAAGTATCTTTCTCTCTGGACCGAGTTGCAAATATATATATATATATATGTATATATAAATATAAAAAAAAAAAAATTTAAATATGGTGAATAAAAAATGTGACTTTTATTGCATTATTATTTGCTCTATCTGGGTTTTGAATCCGAGACCTCTGAATCCAGAGAGATTTTAAATATTTTTTTTAATAGTGAAACCCCACAAAGGTCCTTACTGCTCCCACCCGTCTGGAGCCAGCAGGACTATGGCATCCCCAATCAGGGTGTGTTGTGAGGCTGAAGGTAGTGGAGAGGTAAAGATGAAGGTTGAGAAGTACCTGGGTATTCAGATCTGGTCACCAAACACGCCAAAAGCCATTTCAAGCAACGTATCGTTTCTGAATGGTGGTTTTTCACCACTGTGATACTGAAAGTATCTACCACTCTCAAACGTGCGGCACATATACCATATACCTTTCATTTTGTTTCTTATCACAAAAGCCTCCTTTTGAATTTTTTTTTTAAATTTGTTTATTTTAGGGAAAATTAACAGTAAATTATAATAGTAATTGACGTGTATATAATAATAATAAAAATATGCTAATTATAAATACCCTAGTCCTACTGGCACCTATCGGTGATAAGTTGTGCGGTATTCATATTTAAAAAAAAATCGATTGAGAACCACCAGTCTATTCGCCTTGGTTTTACCATTAAATAAATTAATAATAATTACATCAGCATTATTTTGGATACCAAATTAAAAAAAAAATAATTAAACCCAAATAATAATACTCTACAAGTCTGCATTCAAATTTACAAATAAAATCATTGGATGTCTACGAAGTAGCTATTTAACTCCGAACTTATAATATTTCTTAGTAAAATTTTGATAACCCACCCAGTTGCATTAATTAAAAAAAAAATGTGGCATTAGAAATTTAAGTAGTCGGGAGTGTAAAATAAAGTATGCGTATGTGAATGGAAAAAGTATGGGACGCCAGAGCAAGACATGGCACGATCAAGTTACTCGATCAACTTTTACACCTACCCCCTTACTTAATCATATATTGAGGTGTTCACTATGAGACTTAATAATAAGTTTCCATTCCGTACACTAATACTATATATGCCATTGATTTACTTAAAATTGTACCAGTCTGAAGATGCCCGTCATAAGGCGAAACCGGTCAGGTCTTAAATAAATAAAAAATTGTGGAATAAAGTTATTAAATTTGGTATTATTAAAATCATATATTGAGGTGTATGCATATGCGTGGTGTAAGGTAGGAATGGTGAAAAACTTGCCTTAAAACATTGAGTAGATAGAGTGGTACCTATCCAAGGCAGTGTAGTCAGTTTTTGATGATTTTTACCGGACTCGGCAGACCTGGGCGTGGCTAGGACGAGGGCTTGGGTACTTGAAGTAACAATATATGGAGGGATAGCTAATTTGTTTTACCCAACCCATCCGAAATTGTAATAAATCACTTTTTCCGAGTTTTTAAATCGTATACCATGAGAGAGAAAGAGACAACACATTTCTTGGACGGCTTCTATTAACTGTCGTTATGATCTTAAGCTGGTTATTTTCGCTGGTTAACGGCGAGACTCCGCCCATATTTTTTATTTTGCCACTAAACTTGACACAACTAAACGGTTTTTTAGGTTAGATGCTATATTTTTGTTGATAAAAATACTGTGAAAAAGTGGCTATACGAATACACAAAAACATTATGTCGATATGTGATATGAATGGATGTTTAAATACCGTAGCCTTAGTCTTAGCCACGCCCATTTGCGCCGAGTCATGTTAAAATCATCAAAAACAAGTCCAAAACTGACTTCACTGGCTTTGGCTTGGGCTACCTCTTGTATACTCTAAGCTTGGGTATTTATACATCGATTCATAGCATATGTGGACATAATGTTTTAGTTTATTCGTATAACCACTTTTTCGCAGTATTGTTATCAACAAAAATATAGCATATAACCTAAAAAACCGTTTAGTTGTGTCGAATTAGTCGCATATGAAAACATGTGGGCGGAGTCACCAGAGACGCGGGAGACCAATATCGTCCTTACAGTACATAAAAGCGGTGTGTGTATTTTGTTATCTCTTTCTCTCTCATGGTGCACGACGTAAAAAACCCGCAGAAAGTGATCTATCGCAAGTTTGTATAGGTTGGGTAAAAATAATTAGCTCTTTCTCCATACATTGTTTCTCCAAGCCTTATAACCACGGCTTCTGCGTCTAATTTAATGGCCTTTGTACAGTGTATATATACCCAGATACCCCGCATTCCCGAGACAAACGCTGTTGGAAACAGTCATGGATAAAAACCAAACTCCATCATGTAGAGGTGTCGTAAGAAAACATTTTCAATTGAAATTATTTCGAAACTGTGCCGTTTTGGATTATCACCTTTTAACACCACAACTTGAGGGGTACAGCTTGAAAAAAATAACTTTGCAGTCAGTGGTGTCGCTAGTGTAGATTTTTCGGTTACAGAGATGTATTATTAAAAATAGTTCATGCTTTGTTCGAATTTTGTGCAAAGTTAACATGACAAGCTTAACCATTTTTATCTTCTTATTTTTACTGTATATATATATAGAAGTACTTACGTCCATTTACAGTGGAACTGAAGTTAAAAATAAAGAAGATAGAGATGACCCACAGCGATATCATATTGGTGCCGTGACCTTTCCTCTCGATAGGAGAATAATATATCTCGAATTAATATAAAATAATAAACGATAATTAGAATTTTCCTCAATGCTCTGAGGCAACACTGCGCACGGCAAAACAACACCAACAACGCTGGCCTTGCAGCGGCGCAGATATTATTATTACTGTGGTTGATCCGGGTCTCGAAGAAACCATTCGCGGCGGTCGCAGAAGTGAGACTGAACAGGAATTATAGTGGTTTGCGTTTGACCATCATTCTCAGCGGTGTTCTTCTTTTTTGCAGGGTTGGCATTATGCGATGTTGTTATAATACACAGTGTGGAACGATTGTCGTTTCCCGCTAGGCCCGGCAGGCGGCTTCAAGAGGTTTACACGTATAATTTAGATTTTTTTGTCCTCCGGTGTAATGGTTAGCGAAATATTGTTATGTGGTTAGTAAATTAATAGCAATAACATTCGCATTCCTCTAACACACACCGTAATCACTGGGATCAAATCTTTGGAATATATATCGTTTACAAAAGGACGAAAGGGCTCAAGCGCCATTTTGGTAAGTGTGCACTAGAGCATTTAAAGTTTTTTTGTTGTTTTAGAATAAAATTGTTGGATTTTGAAAAAAAAGTTAACTCAATGATCTCACTGAAGCGGCGAAAAGCTAAAAAAAGTCCCAAACTTGTGTCGCTTAAGTCAAGCTTTCTCCTAAATGGTAAATATATTTTAGATGTCTGAAGGACCACAAAAGTCTTCAGAATTAAACGAGAGTCCGAGCATTCGATGTAGAAAAAAAGAACCGATCAAAACTGCATATTTAACTCATTTTTGATCAAAGTGTCGTTTAAGCCCTTTTGCCTTTAGCGACGATATAACCTACCCACTACATTACTCGAATTTAGATAAAACACGAAGTTAGGCCACACACAAGTATGGGATGGTCGTGATTTCAGCAAATGGAAATCTTTATTGCAGTAGCAGCACATCATTGGTCCACATTTGTATTACTATTCAACGATTCTTTTCTTGTGTAACGACAAAGAACAAAACAGGTTTCGAATTCTTCAAAATAGAGCAATGAGAACTATACTTACGCGAAATAGATACTCACAAGTAACTAAAATGTCAGAGGAACTAAATTGGTTAACAGTAAAACAGATGCTAGCATTAAACACATTGATGTTTATACATAAAATGAAGAACAACTTGTGAATATTTTACCTGAATATTTTTCTGACATAATTATCTACAATGTTGATATTCACAAATATAATACAAGGGCATGCGAAGAAATTAGACTACCAGAAAAGAATAAACCCAACACACCAAATAGCATACTATATAAAGGGATGAAATCTTGCCGGAAACCATCAAAATTATGCCCATCAATAAAATCAAAATAGCCTGTAAAAATTATTCAAAATGCATATAAATCAAAATAATAAGTAAATATATAAGACAATATATTATAAAGTCAAAAAGAAAATGAAATAATTAGCTACTTGTAAACTTAATGTACAAAGTAACTAATATAAAATAAATATGTAAGTATTATGGCAGAAAGCCTGACGATATCCGTGGCCGAGCGTCTAAGTTCATTGTCTCGGAATCAGAGGTCGCGGGTTCGAGGTCCGGCGTGGGTAAATAAAAGTTATTTAGAAAACGGTTGTTATTTCTCATTTAATTAAAAAACATTTGCAGGATGTTCTAGAGTGGTAGATATTCTTTGTATCGTCCTGGTGAGAGACCGTAATTCGGAATCGAACGTTGCTTGAGATGGCTTTAGCTGTGTTTGATAACCAGATCTGAATAGCCAGGTGTTTCCAACCTTCATCTTAGCTCCTCTCCATTCCATTCAGCTTCTCCACATGTCCCAATTGGGGATGCCATGGTCGACTCTTAGATCAGCAACGTCATCGGCTATCGGAAGGCTGATAGAACCCAAACGCAATCCAAATACTATGTTTGGAGATCGCGCTTTCGGAGTATCGGGGCCGAAGGCTTAGAATAAACTCCCTCCGGAACTAAGATGTATAACGAGCCCAACAGAATTTCGGTCCAAACTTCCAAACAACCAAATCCTGTACTGTACGACAAATTCAGAAAGTCCTTTTTTTTAAATTTCGCTCCCATGCCCTAAATCGGAAAAAAAATCATAATTATAACCATAAGTTAATAAGTGTGTCTATCTGATGGGACCTGCCAGGTTAGTATGTTCCTGTATATTTTCTTATTTGAACTAGGAATTAATATGTAATAATAGAAAAACGGCGCTATACAAATCATCCAAATATTATTATTTATTATTATATTCCCATTGGCTTCAGACGGTTATTTACAATTGTGGCTCAAACACTAGGGAGGAACGGAATAGTCAAATTTTTAAAGTAATTTCTTAAAAAATTATCTTCATTTTGTAGTTAGTATTATATTGTTTAATTACGTTTGTTTCAGCCGTTGAGAATATGTCAAAGTTGATAACCCTGAATGAAATAAACGACTTGACCGTGTAAGGTCATTCCATCGCTAATAAGAAAATCCAGTAAAAAAAAAAATGAATACGGAGAATTAATTGATCTTCATTCAAAAGTGATTAAAAAATAAACCCATCAAAACGACCTGGGATTGGTCGGCGGGTTTTGACGTCACGAAACCCCAAACAATACACTTTTTCCATAGTCGAGTGGTAAGACGCTCGACTACGAATCCAAAGATTGCGGGGTGACTTTCATTTGACTAATATGTGTCATAACACATTTAATTCATATTAAATAAGAGAAAGTATATTTGCGGCACTTTCCAGAGTGGTAGATACTCCAAGTATCGCCCTGGTGAAAGACCACCGTTCAGAATCGAAACGTTGCTTGAAATGGCTTGAGCCGTGCTTGGTGACCAGAACTGGAGCTGGTACTTCCCAACCTTCATCTTCCTCATCTCCTTTCCCTCCCCACTATCTTCAGCCTCACAACATACCCCAATTAGGAATGCCATAGTCTCACTGGCTCTAGACTGTTGGGAGCAGTTGGGACTCTTGTGCGGTATTCACTATAAAAAATAATATAAAAACTGGAGTCCCTTTTGCTAAGGAATATACAGGTCACATTGATGTCTTCCCACTGTGGCTATTCTAATTTACTTATTTATCATTATCACGCTATGTTTAGTAATGATTTACATACTATCAACCATAAAGCAATTTCTCCGCAGAGGTAGGCAGAAAGAACATAACTTCTACACACACTTCTCTATCTTACATATTATTTATCTAGTATTCCAAGTGTCGACGTCACCTTTACATTCAGTGCCCCATTGATTTAGCTGCATGCGCGTGGTGGTGTGGTATTGGTATAAACCTCAGAGCAATAATATACAAGAGGGAGCGCTGCTTTAGTCAGTTTTGATGAGTTTTGCCGGACTCGGCTCGACCTGGACGTGGCTAGGACTAGAGTTAGGGTATTTATACATTCATTCATAGCGCATGTCAGCATAATGTTTTTGTTTATTCGTATTACCACTTTTTCACAGTATTGTTAAAAACAAAAAAAATAGCATGTAACCTAATAAACTGTTGAGTTATGTTAATTTATTTCGCGTATTAAAACGTGTGGGCGGAGTCAACGGAGACGCGGGACACGAAGAACATTCTAACAATACTTTAAGGCGGTGTGATAATTTGGAAGATTTTGTTGTCTCTTTCTTTCTCATGGTGTACGACGTAAAAATCCGGTGAAAGTGATTTATCCCAAATTTGTAAAAGTTGGGTAAAAATAATTAGCTCTCTCTTCATATACTCCAAAGTATGAACCATATTCCGGTATCGCCACAGTTCTCTTGTAGAAAATATGACGGTTGTGTAAATTGGTTGCAGAAATGGCTTTTAGGGAGAAAGTTTAATGTCAAAACTAGTGATAATGACATCCAGTGGCGGCTCGTGACTTTTTATCGTACTAGAGTGGTAAGATTAAAAAAAAAACAATAGTGGTGTTGTCGAAGCCGAATTTTCAAAAAAAAAAAAAAAAATTCCATGTATATATTTTTTGATGATTCCAACTCTTTACATGTCTTTAGTAGGCACGTAGGATAATTGAATTTGCCAAAAAACCTTCCTAAAGCCCCCTTCCTTAACCCGTCTGATGATTTCGCCCAACAGGATGGCAATATAGTTTCCCTGGTTTTACACAGTGCGTGCAAGGATACTCTTAAAAGGTAACACAAAAAACATTTATACAATGTAGTAATATATATTAATACGTCAAGGAGGCTTTTTAACACTCCCGTTTTAAAGGGGGGGTTCTATTGTAACCCCGGACGAGAGTTTGGTACCATATCTTAGATAAAGAATACTGAAAATTTTAAATATATTTCTTTAGTATTTTTAAAAACAAATTACCTTAGATTATGTCACGAAAACGCTTCAATGAGCAAGATCAAATGGGGTAACTACGTCACCCCCTTCGGATCGTACGTTTGATTCTTTATTTTAAGGTACGGAAAGTTTTATCACAAATGCCTTATAAAACAATCTCATATATTGCAATCAGGACTGAGTCATTTAAATACTCGCTTGTACCTAGATTGCATGCAGTGAGTAATTCTATCGCTGAAATAGTAGATAATATTCAACTGCACTGAATCTAGTTACAAGAAGGCTATAATAACATACCTCTTTCTTAAATACTAGTGTTAATTTTCTTGGGCGTAATCAAATCGTCGCATCAAATGTTTTTGGGCGCATTGTTATTTTTTATGTCATTGTTATTTTTTATGTCACTGTTATTTTATTTTATACCTATGTTATGTAAAAGCCCATGAGGGCGTATATAAATAAATAAATATGTGAAAAAATTGATGCAAAAGCAAAGGTTGCTTCCTTGGAGGACGTGGAGAGGTGCCTTTGCGAAAAAGTGTAGCCAGTATTGTTGTCTTTACACTGACTCGATAGAAAGAGACAAAGAAATATTAAAGGATGTCGGATAGCCTGTTAGTTACCGTCCACATGGAATTCTGCCATTTTTAATAAACATATTTAAACACACGAAACAAAACAATATCAATACACCATTAAAATAATTTATAAAGACAAAATATCACACAAACATTAATAACAAAAGGTTTGCCTAAATGATGATGGAAGCTTTTTGTTGATTTCATGTCTTTATATCATTAAAAATGTGAAAATTCTAAAGTTTGGTCGAAAATATTTGAAACTGTTGAAATACCTGTGAAAAGTGATGTTTTATAATCTTTGTTTTGTCTTATTTGAACATTCACGCGAAGCACATACCACCATCATGTTTGATTTCATTGTATAATTACTGCAAGTTTTTTAATCAACACAAATTAGGAAATAACCTCAAAATCCATTGACGTAAGTTATGCGACTCGGTGATGTGAAGTTAGCGCGGACGGAGAACATTCTTACATACTTAGAAGTGTTGCAATATTATGGAACGACTGTTCTTGTCGCTTTCTCTCTCATGGTAAACGACGTAAAAACGTGAAGAAAGTGATTTATCGCAAATTTGTATTGGTTGGGTAAAAATATTAGCTATACCTCCTTATATCGTTACTCCAAATTTGCTTCACTTCTGAGGTCAAGTCAAGGATCTATCCCTCAGCCGCTGTGCCGTTGACGATGACTCGTTTTCTTGTAGCACGGCTCTTCGGTTAATCCGGAAATCTAAATTCTGAAAGGCGCGTCATTCTGTGACAGAAATGCTAATCGCATTGTTTTACTTATTTTATTTTTGTCTATTATTTGTTGTTTTTCGAGAGTTTTTTTTCGAATACTAATTTATTTATTCGCAGCACATTGATGCTATTTACACAAGCTATAAAACTAACTAACTAATTAACCATTACGCCGATAGGCAGAGAGGGCGGACCGCCATACTACTCTGTCTTGGCACACACTCCTTGTTTCGTTCACATTTATACATCGTCTCATACATACTCTTCTGTTATTCTGACTCTTCACGTGGCCCGATTCAAGTACTTGATTCACTTTATCGTACCATGTCTTCCTCGGGTGTCCTCGACTTCTTCTTCCATTCACTTTCGCATCATATATTTTTTTCGCACTCCTTTCTTCGTTCATTCGCTCTACATGACCAAACCATCTAAGCGTCTCTTTTTTATCCTATTCATTACGATTACATCAGCCTTACATTATTTTCGGATATCCACATTTTTAATACGGTCATACATGGTTACATAATACTCAGAATATTAAATTACAATGAGTGACGAAAGAAAGAAAACTTAATATGTATATGAAAACATCATAAATTTACCTGCCTGAAGATGACCGTAACAGGTCGAAACCGGTCCGGTCTTAATAAAAAACCATTATTACAAAATATTGAACATTAAGTAATCAATAATATAAGTAAAATGTATATAAAGGAACTGATGAAATACAAAATAATATATACATCATTGAAACGATATCAATAATTTTCAACAAAATGTGAAACAAAATACTATACAGAAAATGTAAAGAATTAGGTCGTGACCGAGACTCGAACTCGGATCCTCTACTCTATCCTCGAGCAACGTCTTTGCCAATTGAGCTATCCTTTTTAGAAACCGTAATATTTCTTAGAAAATATTTCCGATGAAATAACCGGTTCATCAAAGAATTATCGTAAAAAGAGGAATTATTTAGAACAGGTTTCAAAATAACTGGTTCCGATCGCAGAAGATAAAATAACGTGTTTTTCTTATATTTAAAAATGAACTGTCTGAGATATTATGTATTTATGACGATGCTTAAATATGCATTAACGTCGAAAAAGCAAAATCGGATATCTAGTAATTATTAATTAAAATAATTTTAAATTGGTGATTTCAAATAATATTTTTTATATGTATTAAAATATAATTTTTTTATTGATAGATTTACTTGATTATCAAAGCAAAAGATAAATAGTGTATATTTAATTTTGATTATGTATTTGTTTGACTATACATTATTATTTATTAATTTTCTAACCCATAATAACAACAATAACAAAGTTTTATTCCGGAAGGTATGCAGGAGTAGTGCAATGCAATACCTGCCATAATTGATATCAATACATAGTAATTATAATGTTAACAAATAAAAATGAACAGAAATTCACGAGAAAAAAAAAAATAGAAGTAAAAACTATTAATGGAGGATATTAGGCCTCATTACTGCAAAACGCCATCAAGAGGGAGTCCATCCTGGCAGCGTTAAGATTGATGGGGCCAATAATTTACTTCAATGCGCTTCTATGCTTGAATTCGGGATCTGACGGGATTCCATGATGAGGTCATTTCTGGAGTTGTTAATCCCTTCCCGCATTCCTGCTACCCTGGTTCTCATAAGGGCTGCAAATCCTGGAACTCGCCCCTCGGTGAACATACCGGAAGCACTGCAGTGCCTGGGAAGACTGAATATCATGCGGTAGGCGTTGTTGTACTGGACCCGAAGCCTTTCTATGCTACTCTTCTTAAAATTGGTCCAGAGCTCGCACGTGTATAGGGTAGTACAGAACGCCAGGAAGAGTGTCCTTTCACTGGTGGACTACAGAGCCAAAATCTTCTACTGAGCATGTTTGATTTCACACTGAGTGCTCGCCTTTGCCTGTCAATGTCGTCATAAGTAATTATTTTTTTTATTCATCTCTAAATAGCATCATACAAGGAAAATAATACATGCAAATGGTAGTTTTTTCTCGTTGTTCAGACGAAGATTCCATCGTAGTGTTAAAAAAAAAGTATTATTCTGATGACATCAATCGCCGTGATAATCGATGCTTGAAACATTGCTTGAAATTTAACACTAAGCATTCTCAAAATACCTACCTCTATCTAGGAATAACTTACTTTAATAATCTTCCTGTAAAACTAAGAACTATATATAATATTCATGAATTTCAGCTTAAATTGAAAAATTACATCAAACAACTTTAACAGTCTTTAATAATTGTTTTTGTTATTATAATTTATTTTTATTTGACCTTTTCCTTCTTTTTATTCTTCTTATTTCCACAAAATTTGTGTCATCATTATGTATTAATATTTATTACTAAAATTGATTTTTACACAAATACTTTTTTCTTAAATTTTTACTTCTATTTTTTCTTTGCTGTATTAACTACATTATTCATTATTTTAGCGTAATTTCCCTCACCAAACACAAGAACCTTGTTCTTTATGGTGAGGAATAGCTTATATGTTTATTATGAAATACACTGTGAAAAATTATCAATTCTCTTAAATATTATTGTAAAAATATATATATATTAAATAATAAAAAATAAAAATAAAAAAAAATGTCTTTAACCGTGTTTGGTGACTAGATCTGAATAACTGGGTACTTCCCAACCTTCCTATTCCCCATCTCTTTATCCCCCCAGTACCTTCAGTCTCACAACATACGTCAACTGGGGATGATATAGTCCTACTGGCTCTAGACGATTGGAAGCAGTTAGGATTATTGAGCTGTATTCACTATAAAAAGATAAACAAGTAGGTTCCGATATATGTCTAAAAAATGTAGGCCGGCATAATTTATTAAAGTTGTTTACTTTAGTTTAGCAACACCTTAAGTCGATATTCAGTGCCTGAATAACCTTTTCAGACTGGTATACACACGGAGTGAGAATATACATGGAGAGCTAAATATTTTTACCCAACCAACACAAATTTGCGATAAATCACTTTCTCCGGGTTTTTACGTCGTATCCCATGAGAGAAAAAGTGGCAAGAAAAGTCTTGACCTAATATTGCAGCACTTCTACGTATGTAAGAATGTTCTCCGTCGGCGCTAACTTCACATCATCGATTAATATAACTTACGTCAACGGATTTTGAGGTTATTTCCTATATTTGTGTTGATTCAGAAACTTGCAGTGGTTATACAAAATAATCAAACATTTTAGTGATATGTGCTATGCGTGAATGTTCAAATAAGACCAAACAAAGATTATAAAACATCACTTTTCAGAGCTATTTCAACAGTTTTAAATATTTTTGACCGAACTATAGAATTTTCACATTTTCAATGATATAAATACATAAAATCAACAAAAAGCTTCAATCATTATTTAGGCAAACCATCTGTTATTAGTGTATTTGTAATATTTTGACTTTATAAATCATTTTAATGGTGTATGGATATTATTTTGTTAAATGTGTTCAAATATGTTCATTAAAAATGTCCGAAATCCATGTGGGCGGTAACTAATAGGCTATCCAACTTCCTTTAACATGATATCTTTGTCTCTTTCTATCAAGTCAGTATAAAGTCAACAATACTGACTACACTGTTTCGCAAAGGAACCTCTTCTTGTATATTTTTACTCCAATCCCAGAATAATCGAAGAAATGTCTCTGTAACAATACTCGTATATGTAAATAAGCAGTGCTTTTAGCAGGAAGTTATGTGTCGAAGGTAGTCAGAGTATAGGCAACTACAAATAACAAAATCCAGTTCTTTAATATCGATGATAGAATACTTAACATTTTAAGAGGAGTAAAAGCCGTTTTTATTCATTTGTATTATTAACAAAAAAGCGATACAAACAACCTTGTGTTATTTATTGCTTTATGTTGGAAAACTGACATGCAAATAAGTTCAGATAGAAATATGATGCATCTATTTCCTTGTACAGTAGTATCTCTATTAACAAAACTTTTGATAAGGACGCCCCGATATAACGAAATAAAGCGAAAAGTATATTTTGGTTTGCAATAAATGCCTTTTGAATAAGGTAAAAACTAATCAAAGTGAAAATTCTCTACTCACATCTTCATTATTAACCGGGGTATTCTTATTTTATTATAAATCAACAACATTATTAATCAAGGTATTAACGACAAATAAATCTAATTTAATTAAAACGTGTCGTAACACATTAAGTTCATATAAAAATAATATATAGTATATTTGCGGCACGTTCCAGAGTGGTAGATACTCTGAGTATCGCCCTGGTGAAAGACCACCATTCAGAATCGAACGTTGCTTAAAATGGCTTTAGCCGCGTTTGGTGACCAGACCTGAATAGCCAGGTACTTACCAACCTTCCTCTATCCCATCTCCTTCCCCTCCCTACTACATTCAGCCTCACAATATACCCCAATTGGGGATGCCATAGTCCCACTGACTCTAGACGGTTGGGAGCAGTTGGGACTCTTGTGCGGTTTTCACTATAAAAAGACTTAGATATTGCTGTAATATTTTAAGATAATATTATTGTTCACCGAGGTATTCCTGTAGTATTTGAAGTCAATAACATCATTAACCGGGGTATTACTGTAGTATTTTAAGACCAACAACATCATTAACACATAATTCTCCATCTTCTTGAACCTTCTGCATCTTTAATGAGATGGTCAGACTTAATTGACAAGAATTACAAGTTACAGGATTCTGTTTATTTCAAGATAGATTCATTATTCTTTAATTATTCACGGCACATTAATTGCATTTACGCAAGTTATAATATGAATTCAATACAAAGAATATTGCATTAAATAAATTAGTGAATATATAAACAAAACATTATATATACAAAGGAACAAATTAAATATAAAAAAAAAATGTTAAAACATATTATAGCGAAAACAAGTTGTTTATCTACTCATAGTGTGTTGAAAATAATTTTAATACAGTATTAAAAAGATTTATATCACCTATACAAATTTACGATAAATCAATTTCTCCGGATTTTTAGGTCGTAAACCGTGAGAGAGAAAGAGATAAGACAAATTGTCACATAATATTGCACCACTTTTCGGTATGTAAGCATGTTTTACGTCTCCCGCGTCTCGGGGGACTCCGCCCACTACATTTTGTTATGCGAAATAACTCAACGGTTTTTGAGGTTATATCCTATATTTTTGTTGATAACAATACTGCGAAAAGGTGGTTGTTATAAAAATGAACAAAACATTATGCCGACATGTGTTATGAATGGATGTTTAAATGCCATAGCCACGCCCGAGTTAGGAAAAAAACGACAATCCGGACTACACAAGTTATCTCTCTTGGAATATTATTACTCTGAGGTTGGAATGGATGAATTGAAGATAAAAATTATATGCCCATGCTCGCTACCCAGGTTGTGAAGTCTGGGTGCTGGAGAATGGTCATATGCATTAGTAAGTGAATTTGTCCGGTAAAATGTCGTGATAGACCTGGCAAGTAGAGTTGGCACATGTATGTTATTCAACAATAATAGGCCAGGAAAATCAATCATTAGATCGATCATTTTTAAAATAGTGATTGAGGCCGTATGTGCGCGCGTGCGTCGCGCGTTGACATACATGTGACGGTATGCGCACAACGAGCCACGCCCGTTGTGCCGCTTCTTCGCTTTGAACCGATCTAAAACAGACGCAGCCATGTGGTTTTGAGTTGTTCCACAGGGCAAAGGGAAACCCGTCACTGTTCGTCAGTATGAATTAATTCGTTATTCGTATGGCATTAATATGTACGAATTTTAGTTAGAAATGAACGTCTTAAGCTATGTTGAGTGACCAGATCTGAATAGCCAGGTACTTCCAAATTTTCCTCTTATTTTAAATTTTTTTAAATTAAGAAAATACTTTTTTTTCTCCATAAATAATCAAAATAAGGAATACAATATATTTTTTTAGTTTTAAGTTATAACTCTAGACATTGAAATATAAGGATATCAGGTAGCACCTTCTTAATTCTCTTTGCATCGATTATATTGTTTTGATATCCTAGACTCGTCAGTCCAGTTTGTCCAAACGTGTTTTGCCGTCTCCAGGGCCAATACCATATAATAATATCTATGAAACAACCGTAGGAATATTCACTGAGCGTATCCAACCAGTTTTACTGACCTTTGTTTTCCCCAGCTTATCCCAAAACGTCGCCAAATTAATTTTAATAAATTACATAAATTAACTAACTGATCATCACACCGTTTCCCCGCAAAAGGGACGGACCGCCATACAACTCTGTCTTGGCACACAATCCTTGCTTCATTCACATTCATACATACTCTTCTGTTATTCTGACTCTTCACGTGGCCCGATTCAAGTATTTGATTCACTTGATCGTGCTCCATGTCTTCCTCGGGTGTCTCCGACTTCTTCCATTCATTTTCGCGTCATATATTATGTTCACACGTCTTTCTTCGTTCATTCGCTCTACATGCCCAAACCATCTAAGGGTCCCTTTCTTAATTCTATTCATAACGCTTACATTAGCCTTGCATTCATTCCGGATATCCACATATTTCACATAAATTATTGTTGAAAATTAAATAATAACTTTATATAAGACAACATATTTTATTTTATTTTAATGACCGATCGGTTTCACTTAGCCTAAGCATCACCAGTGTGAAAAAATACAAAGTGTGCGGTTATATATATATACATACAGAGGGAGAACACAATATAAAAAAAGAACAGTGAGAAAATAATAGTATAACATTTAAAATTAAAACAAATATACATAGAGAAGAGACAGATAATATGAAATTATTGTTTTTTTTTATATCTCCCACTGTCACAAATTGAATACAAAATAACAATTCAAGGATTTATAAACGTTCTTATTTTAATAAATATAAACACATATAATATTTATACATTTTTCTAAAAAGAAAGACAAACATTCCCGGGTTGCGAATAACTTGAAAATATTTAAAAAACTACCACTGCCTACTGCCATCATAAGAAGCGGAAAATGTTGATTGTGCAATGATGTAGGACTTAGCCAGCAGAGGAATTGAACGCACGACGCCCGCGTGGAAATCCGACGCGTTTGTCCGCTCAGCTGCCGACCGGTTGATGGGAGATGGAAATCAAGGGATAGCTCTTGTAATTCCAACATGAATAGCCAGGTTTTTACAGATTTTCTCTTCCCCATCTCCTTTTAACCCTTCTTCCTTTAGTCACACAACATTCCCCAAATTGGGGTTGCCATAGTCTGACTCACAGTCGTAGACTCTTGTGCGGTATTCACTTAAAAAATAAAATAATAGTAATACAGTTATACTTGGAGCAAGTGGATGAGTTTGTGTATCTGGCTATGGTTACGAGAGACGGAAAGGCCGATAAGGATATTGAAAGAAGGGTGAATGCAGGAAACTCCATTAAAAAAGGACTGAACGCTGTTGGCGCAAATAAAAAAATGTCCAAAGAAGCGAAGCTAGCAGTCCACAATGGAGTGCTTATACCAACCTCGATGTATGGCAGTGAGGCATGGAACTGACAGAGGAAGGGTGAAAGTAGACTGAATGCTGTGGAAATGAGATCTCTGAGGTGTATGTGCGGTAAAACCATGAATGACTGTGTTAAAAATGTGGATAACTGGAAAGAATGCAAGGCTGATGTAAGCGTAATAAATAGGGTCAAGAAGGGGACGCTTAGATGGTTTGGGCATGTAGAGCGAATTAACGAAGATAGGAGTGTGAAAAGAATATATTATGCGAAAGTGAATGGAAGAAGAAGTCGGGGACGCCCGAGGAAGACATGGCACGATCAAGTGAATCAAATACTTGAATCGGGCCACGTGAAGACTCGGAATAACAGAATAGTATGTATGAATGCGAATGAAGCAAGGAGTATGTCCCAAGACAGAGTTGTAAGGAGGTCCGTCTTATTATATCCTATACAGCGCCTTTGAGGTGATTTTTCACAAAAACAGCGCTATACAAATTATCCAAATATTATTATTATTATTTGCCTATCCCTGCGGGGAAACGGCGTGATGATTAGTTAGTTAATTAGTTCAGTAAGCAGTTGAAATGTAGGTAGGGTCTTATTATAATAAAATATCATAATTCGAAAATAATAAAACAAAAGCATCCAAAAGTCAGCAGTCATATCTGCATTACGAAATATGTGACGTTTACGAACGAAAGCTTTCGAAGAGGACACAAAGTTACTAAAGCAGAATGGAGAACTTGTCGCACATCGAAAATCTGATGTGGAAGGAGCCGGCGTTCCTCAAGTGTCCCTACTGCACGCTCCAGATGCGAACCGTCCTGAAGCCCACCCCGGGGGTGGTGACCTACCTGTGGGCGGCGGGCGTCTGCCTGGCGGGGGGCGTGCTGGGCTGCTGCCTGCTGCCCTTCTGCCTCAAGTGCTCGCAGGACATAGGGCACTACTGCCCCCGGTGCGACGGGTTCATCGGCAAGTATGATAAATACAAGAAAACTGCCACTTCGCCGTTTAAATAGATCAACCTTTCGACTACCCCATAAGTCTTAATAATTGTTTATTTTAATTTTAATTTACTTTATTTATTTTTTATATTTTTATGTTAGTTTATTTTAGTTAATCTATTTATTTCTTTATTTTACTTATTATAATTTTTCTTTTCAAAAGTTACATTTATGACAATAAAGTCCCGTTAAACTGCTACAATAGTAGTTTTTCCACAGATTTTTAGGTGATTATTTATTTTTCTACAATCCTTTATGATAACCATGATTTTATAATATTACTTAGTAAATAAATAACACATTCTTTTAAGATTTTTATCTTATTTTCGGTACAGAGTCACGATGCGGTGTTGTTAGGTTGATGGTAGTGGGAGGGGAAGGAGATGTGAAGAGGAAGGTTGGGAAGTACCTGGCTATTCAGATCTGGTCGCCAAACACGGCTAAAGGCATTTCAAGCAACGTTTAAATTCTGAATGGTAGTCTTTCGCCAGGGCGATACTAAGAGTATCTACCACTCTGGAACGTGCCGCAAATATACTATATATTATTTTTTATATTCATTAAATGTGAAATACCACATATTTATTTTTATTATTTGCGCATGTCGGGATTTGAACTCGTCACCTCTGGATTCGTGGTCGAGCGTCTTAAGGTCATGGCAGTTGAATATATCGAGGGCATACTGACAGAACGCATTAAGTCGGTTTTTGTTGTTTTCCCGTTTAAAATGTCAAAATGTATAAAATTTTCCGCTTTACATCCTGGTAGCACGCATGAAGTCCTAGGATACTTAGTTTAAAAAAAAAACGTATTAAGTCATATTGTTATCTTTTTATTCTGGCAGAAAGCATGATGTATGACTTAATGCATTCTGCAAGTTCTAAATACAAGACTTGTGGCGTGCGGTTTGCATTAGGTCTGACTTAGTGCTTTCTACTAGTACAAAGTTCTCCCTAAATAATTTTACCACTACTCAATATTTATGCGTTATCATGTTTATTACATCAACAATATGCAAATATTTGTCGATAATTTTTAAACATTCTTACAGATGTATGTAATATTTTTTTGCTTTACCTACATAGTTTTTTTTTCAGTTGAAATTACAATTATTGAAGAACACGAAACAAGTGATTTGAGAGAAAATCAAATTAAAGTATTAAATGCACTGACTGAAAGGGGATTTGAATTTGATTTTAATTCTGATAAATCTTTAGATGGCAAAAATTACTATGAAGATAACCACTTTACTAAAATATTGACAGAGTTTAACAGAAGCCCAAAAAACAAATCCGATACTTTTAATATTTTTTTTTACAGTATTACATTCAATTGCTAGTTTCTTTTAACATGCACATGTCTACAAATTTGAAGCGAATAGTGAAAATGTTTATTATCTTTTAAAATTAAAAAAAATAATGAAATATAGAATATATTCCAAAAATTAAAATGACATTAAATAACATACAAAAAATAATTTGAATTCTCGCACTTCCTAGACATTTATATGTGAAAAGAAACTAGCAATGTGCATGTGCAAGAATTCTAAATAAATTATCATTTTAATTTTTGGAATTTATTCCATATTTCATTATATTTAATTATAAAACATAATAAACATTTTCATTATTTGCTTCAAAAACTGTTTTACTTATAAACCAATCTAATCACAAAAATAAAATATGTATTTGCAATAACATCACTTTCAATACAGTTGATATGAACGACTGTAAAAATATATACTGACAGAATGCATTAAGTCAGTTGTCACTGGTAGTCACGTTAAAAATGTGTTTTATTTTAGATATGCACGCAACTAATCAATTTTTATTTTATTTTTTTGCGTGCCAAAAGGTTCATTGCTTAAATTGCGATTATCTCAGAACTTGTTTAAATGATTTAATGCTTTCTGCAAGTATGCCCTCGATACATACTATTTCTGCGAAGGAATTGCCCACTGCATGCAATCTAGGTACATGCGAGTATCTAAATGACTCAGTCCAGCTATTATTGTTACACTTAAACATAATTTAGGATAGGGTAGTTCTGTTAGGTAAATGGAAGGTAATTAAGCTAAGTAAATCAGGGCTGTCTATAATACCATAAACAACCTTTAAAATTTTAGTAAAATCGGAAAAAACCTTCTGTCTGAGAGTTTTGATAGTGTTCATTATTTCATTAAGTAATTAATTAATTAAGTGTTGATGTTCCACTAAAGCTTACTCTGGAGCTGTGAACAGATAAATAGCTAGACTCTATTCTTAGTAGGAGAAAAGCGCAGCGAAAATTGATGAACTTTTCTCCTATCTGAATGCTGTTTAAAATTGTACGTAGACGTACTTGTACTAACGTGCTATAGAACTAAGGAACTATAATAAATAAATGTACTAGTTAATTGTCAAATGATAGTCTTTAAGGTTAGGTTAGGTTAGGTTGATCACGTTTATTTACAAATTTAAACACGCTGACGTAAGTAATCACAAAATAAGAAGTGTTTTCCGTCACGAAGGGTAAACCGAAGTGTCAGCGGGCAAATTCCTCCTTTCCCGCTAGAAACATCTTTCCCGCGGGAAATACCTTCCTCTGCTAGGCTGTTAGCTGCGCCCCGTTGCTGGCCATGTAAATACATATTATAATACGCCTAAATAGACGTTAGTGTTGTATTTTTCTTCTTCAACAAAAGTACTTTCATTCTGTCAACCGATAAATCATTTATTATTCACCACCGTGGGTTGATCCAGGGGATCGAGGATATTTTATCATTATTTGTATCATGGGAGGCGTAATGCATTGCTGGGATATCCCGTATCAGATATCAGGCTGTCGTTCGATTATTTATTGTGTGTATTCAGTTCAACGTGACACGGGCGCGGGCGTGAGATTGCAGAATCCGGCGATACGCTAAACTAGTTAAAAGGGGAACCACTGATAAGTCCGACCTTGAACATAATACCTATTACCTACATTTCGTGTCCGGTGCAACTAATTAACTAACCATCACGCCGTTTCCCGCAGAGGTAGGCAGATAGGATGAACCGCCACGCATCTCTGTCTTAGCACACACTCCTTGCTTCTTTTACATTCTTACAAGCTCTTCTGTTATTCTGTTGCCTCTTGACATGACTCGACTCAAGTATTTGATTACTTTGATCGTGTCATGTCTTTCTCAAGCGTCCTCGACCTCTTCTACTATTCAAATTCTATTTACACTCAGATTCAGTCATATATTCTATTTACACTCCTTTTACGGTGTAGATAGAAAATAAAATTTAATTTTATGTTTATTCGCCAGTCAATATAATAGCAATAATAATTATCAATGAATTTTACATTTCCTATGGATTGTATTCAAACGATATTGTGCAGAACCGTCATATACCCTCCCCAACCTTGGTGAGTCTGTTTAAATAAAAGATTGCTATAAACACAAAAAACACAGTCTACAAAATTCCACTATAGGCATTTGTGTATAAACATTTACGAAAAAAAATCTCTACTGTAGCAAAAGGCAGTCGGCTCACCGCATCCCGGGTAGAAAAGATCATCTCCTCATGCATGCACCTCTAACCACAGTTGACACAGCAAAAAGGACAAATACTCACTGTTTAAAATTTCTACAATACGGTATATATTATATATTATGCAAAATCCACCGTCGTCTCATTTGCAAATTTGCTTTGTAAGGTGATATATTTTCAATTGTTGATACCTAGGTGTGGGTATAAGATGGCTCGAATGCTTTTAAAATTAAAAAAAACGTGGCATAAGAACTCGACAAATCATCCAAACACACAATTGGCCTCGAACCATTGTTTCAGCTGTTGATCTTATTCTAATAATAATTCCGATTTGTATGGTTTCCCCTTTTATCCGGCTTCCTTGCGGTTGCCATTTTTTTCCCATGCCTAAACCAATTCCTTTTATTTTTGCTTTTTTATTGCGTTGTGGTCAGCTATCACGTAATTGCTTTGTTTAATTCGTTTTTATAACGCCAACAACTAGGCGATACCGAGTAGGTATTACCGCTGTGACTTGACGAAGAACAAAAACCACGGAGCAATTAAATAATCACAATCGTTCTTTTAATTTGTGTAATATTGTCGTTATGTGACACATTTATTCAGGCGTTATGTTCATTGATCACATAGAAAAGTTTCTATGACGAATTGAAACCACGCTATGAAAGACTGTCTCTTATTTGTAATTGAACTAAATGCAACACATCTCTTGACTGGACAAACATATTCGTATCTTTACACAAGGGTAAAAAAAGATTGCAGGTCAATTTTAATCTTTCAACTTGACATGACTATCGCGAATTTTAGTCTATACACAAAAATAAAAATTGAAATAGTAGGGTACAGGAACAGATCCTTGCGGGAATACTTACTTTTTACGGAAATAGAGCACTTGTGATTTCACTGTATTAATAGAAGACCCCCACGGCAAGAACCTGTTAACTAACTATCGAGTCATTTTGAGATATTCAGTCTTTTGCGTTTTGTCAAAAAAAAGTGAATTTAAATTTTATATATGGTTTAGCATTTTAATGCATGTCCGCAATACAATGTTATTTTTGTAGGTAACATGTTTTTGCAATAAAAAAATAAATATATATATATATATATATATATACATATATAAATATATATATACTATTTGATTTTCCATATTCGAGCCATTTTCATGATCTGAAAGTGTGTTCATTGGATAGAGCGTACCAGAATTAGTTAAGTGAGAATACTAACTCATTTTTGTCAAAAATGTTAGTTAACAGGTTCTTGCCGTGGGGTCTTCGATAGTAATAACACCCGACTAATTGCGATGGTGGCATTTTCGTGAAATATCGCCTCAAGGGCACTTAACGTTGTAATGAAAGTAATAGTGATACAAAAATAGTTCTTTGAGGAATGAGGATGTCCAAAATGGTGTAGAAAGACAACTGTCAAGAACTCTTCTGCTTCTTCCTACTTCTATTTAAAACCCAGACATTAATTTGATCAAGTTGGTTAGGTTACTGTTTCGCATTTTTATTTCTTCTCTTTAACTCTCCCTCCAGGTTGATACGCTGGAGATTAACTTCACATAGAAAAGGATACTGGTGTAAACAATATTTTATTAGTAGTACAAAGATAGATCCTTGTGGTATTCCAAAAAATGTTAAAGTTTTTTGAGGAATCTATTTGGTTTTGTTTAGTTGGTCTATGTGTACAAAGACAAAAAACTTGTTTTCTTTATTTTCAACTTATATTTTTATTCACTTCAATAGGTATGTTTGAAAAAATTGGTTACCCTTTCGTCTTCTTCTTTTTCGTGTTGAGTCCCCCTTTCGGGCTGATGACGCTGTTGATCCACTTGATGTAGGGGTGGATGTTGGTGTAGACGCCGGGCGTACTGGTGCCGCACTCCAGCGGGCCGTAGCTGACGAGGCCTATCAGGTGCCAGGAGTTGCCAACGCTCAGCATGAGCGGCCCGCCCGAGTCGCCGGCGCACGTGTCCTCGCCCATCCCACCGCCTGCGCATATCTGCAAGACCATACATTGTGATTATGTATGGTGTACAGCTTTGCTGCTGCCATTTTCGAAGATGCAGAATTAGAGGCATTTAATTGATCACGATTGTGTTAAACTCAAGAAGAATTGGCACGATCATTGGGAGTGACTCAAAAAGCAATTTCAAAACGCCTCAAAGCCATGGGAATGATTCAGACGCAATAAAATTGGGTGTCGTATGAGTTAAAACCGAGAGATTTTGAATGGCGTTTGTTTGCTTGTGAACAGTTGCTTGAAAGGCAAAGACGGAAGGAATTTCTGCATCGCATTGTGACTGGGGACGATAATGGGTTCATTATGATAACCCCAAGCGCAGAAAATCATGGGGATTTCCCGGCCACGCTTCCACGTCGACGGCCAAATCGAATATTCACAATCTGTATTTGGTGGGACCGGGGTAGTGTATTATGAGCTGTTAAAACCGACTGAAACACAATCACAGGCGATCGTTATCGAACGCAATGAATGTGTTTGAGCCGAGCATTGAAAGACAAACGGCCGCAATACAACGAGAGACACGGTGAAGTGATTTTTCAGCATGACAATGCTCGACCCCATGTTGCGAAAGTGGTCAAGACATACTTGGAAACGTTGAAATGGGAAGTCCTACCCCACTCGCCGTATTCTCTAAACGTTGCTCCCTCTGATTATCACTTGTTTCGATCAATGGCACACAACCTGGCTGACCAGCACTTCCGGTCTTATGAAGAACTAAAAAATAGATCGATTCTTGGATCGCTTCAAAAGATGACCAGTTTTTAAAACGCGGGATTCGTACGCTGCCCGAAAAATGGAGAAAGTAGTAGCCAGCGATGGACAATACTTTGAATCATAAATGAGTAACCAGTTTTTATACAATAAAGCCTCGAATTTCGGAAAAATAACAGCAGAAGCAAAGTTGCACACCATTTTTTATTGTAAATTATTGGTATAAGTGGTTTTTCTGAAATAGCTGCTTGTATTCGGAGAAACGGTTATGTCGCTAAAAAAAGTTTGGTTAACACATTAATTGCTAACTCAAATTTGAACATATAAATGACAGATCAATTCGAACTGACGAACTGTGACGGGTTTTCCTACGCCCTGTGGAACGTCTCAAAACCACATGGCTGCGTCTATTTTAGATCGGTTCAAAGCAAAGAGGCGGCATAACGCGCGTGGCGCGTTGTGCGCATACCGTTCACATGTCTGTCAACGCGCGACGTCAATGGGCACATTTTGAAATACACAAAACCTTACCTGGGTGTGCTGAAGTTCCTGGAATATTCCCTCCCCCCTCATCAGCCTCTGGCATTCGGACCTGTTGACCATAGGCAGGGAGACGTGCATCTTGGTAGCGCTAGAACTGGCTTCCATGGTGGCCCCCCAGCCCGCGGCTTGTAGCATCTGGGGGAACTCATTGCTGGACAGCTCTTGGTTCAAGGGCTCGGGGTCCCAGGGCGGCAGGCAGGCTGGACTTATGAAGACTGGGGAAAATAAATAAAAGGAGATGAATAACTTAGGTTTTTACGTCGTATACCACGAGAGAGAAAGATACAAAAAAATCTTCATTTTGGGAAGTGTACACAAAGCACTTTACAGTTTTTTCTAATGATCAAATTCATAGGTCTTTAGTACCTGATAGGATTTTGAAAAAAATAGTTGACTCAGGTAACTCAATGCTCACATTGTAGAGGTACAAGGTAGAAAAGTCTCAAACTTGTGTCAAACTGACTAAAAATGCATATTTAACTCTTTTTTTTTACCAAAGTGTCGCTTAAGTCTTCTTGCCTTTCCAGCATCAATATCTACATATGTTTTAATCAATTAAATTTGTATACCTATTTGAAAATACTTTATGCCACGAAGCTTGTTGAAAATTGGTTATAGCTATGTTTGAACAGATCTGAATAGCCAGGTACTTCCTGCCTTCCTTTCTCTCTCCCTTTCTCACTCTCTCCACCATAAAATTGCAGATCTAAATTTTACAGATAAATTTACTAAAAAAAAAAATAGTTAATACCGCACAAGAGTCCCAACTGCTCCCAACTTTCTGGAGCCAATGGGACTATGGCATCCCCAATCGGGGAATTTGTGAGGCTGAAGGTATTGGGGAGGGAAAGGAGATGAGGAAGAGGAAAGTTGGGAAACACCTGGATATTCAGATCTGGTCACCAAATACGGCTAAAGCCATTTCAAGCGACGTTTCTATTCTGAATGGTGGTCTTTCACCAGGGCGATACTATAAGTATCTACCACCCTGGAACGTGCCGCAAATATACTTACTATAATATACTATATACAATATACTAAATACTAAAGACCGGTCGGTAGCTGAATGGACAAACGCGTCGGATTCCCACCCGGGCGTCGTGCGTTCAATTCCGCTAAGTCCTCCATCATTGCACAAGCAACATCTTCCGCTTCTAATGATGGCAGTAGGAGTTTTTCAAATATTGTCTGGTTATTCGTAACCCGGGAATGTTTGTCTATCTTTAAAAAAAAAACTATTTTAAATGAATTAAATGTGAAATTACACATATATTAAATGTATTAGCGCATGCCAGCATTTGAACCCGCGACTCGACTGGACCACGAAGGCCGTCAAGAAATACGTTGACACATTTAAGCAACATCTTTTTTTATCACAGAGTATTGAAAAATATTATTGTGACCTTATTGACTTTTGTGCTGAATCAACTCTATAATATATAACAAAAAAGTAATATATTCATGTATAGGGATATCAATGTTTTATATTGCGTTCTGTACAAAATAAGTTTAGTGAAAATGTTGACATCGGGGAATACCCAAATCCCTGTTGATAGTGAATTAATATACATATTTAAAAAAAATAATAAATTGATTATATGATGCTTACACGTTCTCGCAGATTAATTAAATTGAAGTTGGCATTGATGATGAGCTTGGTGGGTAATGTAAAGTGAGTGTGTCATTGCCATTAATGAGTTAGATCGACAAGTTATTCTATAATGGAAGACAGCAATTTCGTATAGCGTTGCGTTCTCAGAGTAAGAATATAATATACATGGAGAGAGAGCTAAATATTTTTACCCAACCTATACAAATAAACGATAAATCACTTTCTCCGGGTTTTTACGCCGTAAACCGTGTGAGAGAAAGAGACAAGACAAGTTCTCACCTTATATAGCACCAGCATTCGGTATGTAAGCATGTTTTCCGTCTCCCGCGTCTTCAGCGACTCTGCTCACTACGTGTTGTTATGCGACATAACAGGACATAATTCAACGGTTTTTTAGGTTATATCCTATATTTTTGTTTAAAACAATACTATGAAAAAGTGGTTATACAAATAAACAAAAACATTATGTCGACATGTGCTATGAATGTATGTATAAACACCCTAACCCTAATCCTAGCCACACCCGAGTCAGGCGACAATCATCAATACTGACTACAGGAGCGCTCCCTCTTGTATATTATTACTCCGAGGTTTTCTTTGATAATGACTGAATTAGAGCATTGACTTACAAGTCATAGGTGGCTCCTGCGCCAGCTTTATGAGCGCAATGTCGTTCCTCATAGTGTCCTCGTTGTACCGGGGGTGGGCGCGTACTTCTAGTATGGCTATGTTCACTGGCGTATCGGCGCATTCCTCTACGAAGTTCACCATCTCACAGTCCTTCTCTGTCAGCAGATTGTGGTCTCCTAGGCGGACATGCAACCTGCGACCGTGGAATAAAACAAACATTAGATGGTTGTTATTACGGCTTATATTTTGTATCTCGTCGTTGAATAATTCACATGAACAAATATTTTGCAAACTTGGTGGTTAAATGCATTCTGGGAAACAGTATATCGATATTATTTTTTGGTTGTCGTCACGTCACCGTCACCGTCACCGTCACCGTCACCGTCACCGTCACCGTCACCGTCACCGTCACCGTCACCGTCACCGTCACCGTCACCGTCACCGTCACCGTCACCGTCACCGTCACCGTCACCGTCACCGTCACCGTCACCGTCACCGTCACCGTCACCGTCACCGTCACCGTCACCGTCACCGTCACCGTCACCGTCACCGTCACCGTCACCGTCACCGTCACCGTCACCGTCACCGTCACCATCACTCTTATGTCACCCTCGCCGTCATGTCACCATCACCGTCATTCAATTAAATTATTAATTAATTTTAAAACATTAAAAAACACAATTTCAATGAGTTTTTAAGGATATATAAAAAAAATGTATATGGGGTGTACAAAAACAGAGTACAAAGCATATATACTAAGACGAGAGAAAGGTAAATCGGTGATGAAAAAGATATGAATTTTTATTAGATTAAGATTTTATAAATAAACAAGATGGATAAATAATATACAGTATTTAAGCAAGCAGCAATAAAGCTTTACATGTCACCATCACTGTCACGACATCATCACCGTCACATCATCATTACCGTCACGCCACCATCACTATCACGTCACCATCACCAGTACAACATCATCATTGTCACATCGCCATTACTGTCACGTCACCATCACCGTTACGTCACCGTCATCATCACATCACCATCACCGTCCTGTCGCCATCACCGTCATATCACCATCACCGTTAACTAATCATCACCATCACAACATCATCGTCGTCACATTACCGTCACGTCGCACATCATCGTCATGTCACAATCATCGTCACGTCGCCATCACCGTCAAGTCACCATCACCGTCACTATGGATACAGTTTCAAATCTCAGCACTGAACCATATATGAATTCCTGAAAAGTAAAAAAAAACCTGAAAAAATCCTTACAATTTCCTATCATTGATGACACAGTGTGCCGCTGTGATGATGTGTCGCTTGTTGATGAGCGACCCGGCGCAGTTAGTGAGGATGTGACCGTCGCTGGTTTTAGAGACCAACACGGCCATCCAGGGGTAGTCGGTGAGAGAGGCCGCGTTGCCGCCAAATATCCTCATGTTGACTATTGGAGTCAGCGTGCGGCCGCATCTACGAAAGCCATTGTTACGTTATTTATTTATTTATAAATTAACGGACCAAAGTCCAATTACAAAAAAGACATATAAAACACAAAATGGGAAAAAGAGCAACAGAGAAGGAATAGCATATACATAATAATAAATGGAGCGATGACAAAATTAGGACAAAATAAACATAAGAGAGAACATTCAAGACATGGTCTCGTCAAAGATTTGGTAGAGTCGTAAAGAATGACAAAAATCATTTAGACTGCTACCAAAAATTTCAAGACCATGGCTTGAGTTAACAAGTCTCGACATTCTGGACATTGGAGAATTATACCCATAATTAGTATTGTGATGATTGAGTAAGAGCAATTCATTGTTTCCGAGTCTACGGCAAGATTATATTATTATAATATAATAATAATATTTGGATAACTTGTATAGCGCCGTTTTTGTGAGAAATCACCTCAAGGGCGCATGCTGGATTTCAAGTTTATGTACTGAAGAACTGAGATTAAACTTTATCCGAGAGATGGTCTCAAATCTACATCACTTATTTTTTCATTTAAGACACAAGTCTTAGCAGCTATTCGTATTTCTTGTAACAATTTTGTTTCTTGAAAATGACACCAAATTGATTTCTCATCTCTTTAAAAATATATCATTACTGCCACAAATGCGCCAACTGGTCGCAATACAATTTCTCATAATGGCTTTAATGGCGTCCACTTCATTCCTGGCACTCACTTCTTGCTTCATGCGTTTTCATACATTCTCTTCTGTTATTCCGAATCTTGAAATAACCTGACTCAAGTATTTTATTTACTTGACTGTGACATTCCAGCCTTCTTCCATCCGCTGTACTTGTCCAAACCATCTAAGCATCCCTTAGTCTTGTTTATTAAGCCTACATCAGACTTGCATTCTTTCCAAATCTTCCATTCATACTTTGATCATGCATGGTTTTATGAAATGTACACCTCAGAGTTTTTGTTTCTACTACAGTCTATTTCCTTTCTTTGTCAATGCCTTTTCTCACTGCCATAAATCAAGTATGATTTTAGAAATCCGTTGTAAACTACTAGCCTTATTATCTTGACAACTTCTTATTAGTAACTACTGCATTCAGTTCTCTGTCAATTGTACCTGCTTCCTTTGTGAATTGTGATTGGCTGCTTCCACTCTTTTGATAATGTCCAGTACAATCAGTTTTCCCTTCTCTCACAAACTTCATAGGTACACACACTCATCCCCTGTATTCAAGGATTCACCGTTTACCATATATGATGATGGCACAATTCACCAGACTATGACCTACCTCTCATTGGAGGGCGTCAGAGGAAACATGTCATCATTCCTGCAGCACGTTGTGAGCTTGGTTGTCTGTGTACATTGTGACCTCTTCAGAAAGTCTATCTTGCCTCTGCCCAGCTTCTTATTGCCGGTACTCTCATATAGTATCTTCATTACCTGTTGAAATCACATTTTATCCATCTTTGCATTCTTTTACAGAAATTATTTATTTCATAATTTTTTAAAGAGGTTTAAACATAATGCCATTTTAAGAAACGTTTCGATTCTGAGTGGTGGTCTTTCACCAAGGAGTAGAGTCTTAAAGGCGGTCAGCACACTCCAAATATTGTAATGTCAATGATGATGATAGATTCTTTATTAACACGTTCATTGCTAACTAAAATTCGTACATACTAATGCCATACGAATGACGGATCAATTCAAACTGACGAACAGTGACGGGTTTCCCTGTGCCCTGTGGAACGACTCAAAACAACATGACTGCGTCTGTTTAGATCGGTTCAAAGCGAAGAGGCGGCACAACGAGCGTGGCGCGTTGTGCGCATACCGGTCACATGTCTATCAACGCGCGGCGCGCGGTATTAGCAATGAACTCGCATACAAAAGATAAACTGGATATTCACAAACGTTATAATGAAATGAATGTAAGCCGTCCAGAGAGCCATGGTAAACGAATTGTTGGCGAAAATCTGAGAGATCATAAGACTAACAAGATCTGGAATATCAATAGAAAATTCAAGATGTGCTCGGAAAGCATGGCGAAAATTATATGGGAATAGGCCGGAATAATGATCAGTAGTGTTACCAATTCAAAAGAGCCTAATAATTTAGCTGAGGGGTACACTTAGGTTAAGACATTTCTTGGTGTGGTTTAACTTCCACTGCGTATTGAGCTGTCAAAGTGACGTCTGCATAACTTTTTACCGCTAAACATGATAACTGTATTGTCACATCTGAATTCACAATAAGTATAACTGTATTTACTTTCCTTGTTTAGTTTAATTGTCTGAACTTGTTGTTAGTGTCCGGATTTTTGTCCAAGGCATTTAGCGTCGACGCGAAGCTAGGACCAAGTAGACTTAACCTAACCTAACCTTGGGGCAGTCTTCAATCTTTACGCAGGACCCCTCGAATCCATCCGGGTCGGTGCATTTCTCCACTAAGCAGCAGACGGAAGGATTCAGCCCGTAGTCTCTGCATTGCTCATCCCTGTCATTGAGGGACTTGTCTGGGAAGAGGCAGTCGGCTTTAGGGATGCAGCGACCGCTTTCTCCTAGCGAAGTTAAGCATCGTACGTAATCTGGAGAAAATAGTGAAATGTGACACAAGAGCCATAGACATAAAAGACGCGTCATATTCATACAAATATTACGAAAAATGTGGCACCACTGGTACCGTCTTGTTTTACGCGAATCCCGCGTATGAAAAGGATAGACATTCAAAAAATATGTGTGTACTGATGAGATAGCTATATGGACGTCCCACACTACTGTTAAAATCGGGTATCGCCCAACTAGCCGTGGTTGTCTTCCACACACTTAAGTATTTCTGCATTCGCTATCTCACACCGTTCGAGTACCTAAAGACCTTGTGAATAATTGAAATAATAAGTGATTTGTGGGTAATTATGAATGGAAAGAAACCTCGTGAGATATGTTTTTTGCTGCCGAATGATTTTTACACCTCTCAAGGCATTTTTTTGTCAGAAAGAAGCCTACAGAGACGCGTTTGTGACAGCTTGTCCGTTGAACGAATGTTTGTGTGATACTAAACGCAGTAAATCTCAGGTATGTTTCGCGGACACGGTTCCGTGCATTCAGGCGCGTTGTCTCAGTAACGTATCTACATGTACATTATTTAATTCATATAAGACAAGAGCGCATGTATTGTCTTATCATCATTTGGCTTTCACGTAAAACACAAACATATATTATTATATAATACGTAATTTATTAATACTCACTCGCTTGTGTGGGGTTCTCAATCAAGATAACAGAGGTCACTAGTATCTTTATCAAAACTCCTTGCATATTTAAAAACAAATATATTGCTGGCGTTGTATAACTTCTCGGTGAAACAATCCCACCATAACTGGCTGCTACTTGGATGAAATCATATATATTAAACAAATGCTATGATAAGTAATAAAAATAAAATAAAAAACTTGTAAACGCGACTTCTTGTCGTCTTTCTATTGGAGATGATACTTTTTAAAAATAATTTTGTTTGCGTGGGATTTTTATAAATTTTATAAAATCGCTGCATAATTTTATTTTGCTATAAATTATATGTTTTTTTAAATATATTTTTTTTATGAATACCGCACATGAGTCTCAACTGCTCCCAACCGTCTAGAGCCAGTGAGACTATGGCATCACCAAATAGGGTATGTTGTGAGGCTGAAGGTAGTGGGGAGGGGAAGGAGATAGGGAAGAGGAAGGTTGGGAAGTATGTACTCGTATGTGGGTTGGTTAAAAGAATTTGCAACCAGGCAATAAACCCTCCTTTATATAATGTAAATAAAATTTGTGGTTTTATGTACAGCAACCTCCTTACAACCAACTGGCGTAGTGGTTTACGCATTAGACTTTGAGTGGGAAGGTTAAAGGCTAAGCTAAAAAATATGCACTTAATTTAATTTAATTTAATATGTGGGTATTGCCAGATCTGAGTTTTGTGATGTTGATTGTAGTGCTTTTATGGACTTAATTGGCTTTCCAGCTGTGGTAAAGAACATTGTAAAATAGAAATATTAGGTTAGTGGCCGGGTGGTCCAAAACATCGGGTTCACAACTAGGTGGTGCAGGTTCTATCCTCTGCTAGCTAAGTCCTCCATTGCACAAGTAACATTTACGCTTTTGATGATGGGAGTAGGTTGAAATATTTTCAGTTTATTCGTAACCTGAGAATGTTTGTATTTCTTAAAAAAAAAATGTTTGCGATGCTTTTATGTGTGATGATTTCAATTTTCGTGACAACTGTGAAGCTATTTACTTAAATAAATTACAACATTCATAAAAAAAAATGTGATTCTGAATGGTGGTCTTTAACCAGGGCAATACTGAGAGTATGTACCACTCTGGAACGTACCGCAAATATATCTACTAGATATTAATTAAATAAAATTTATTTGCGCACGGCGGGCTTAAACTTGCGACCTCTGGATTCGTAGTGGAGCATCTTACCACTCGACCACAGAGACCGTCATATAACATATTAACCAAATCATTTAGTTTGAGTTGAAATGAACATCCCTAGAGATTAAAAGTATTAAAAAGTTTATTTTGCGTATTGTTTCAGGAGCTACCAAGGATATTGGCACGGCCCTCACCAGGATGTGTCTCCGCCACAAGGCTATGGAGACCAGGATGAAGAATTTCACCAGGTTTTTATTCTATTCAATTATCCATTCCCCTTTGCAGGACCTCGTGGGTTTTTGAGATAGTCCAAACATTCCATTGTTACTTAATCTATGAAAAATAATATTAGAACCTGTTCTGAGGTAGGTGACAGTGAGTGCATATAAATATAAGGCACATAATTATTAAGGAGTGACAAACAACTGATATAAATAAAGGGGTTGGAATTAATGTTTTATTTGTAAACCTATTGACTCTACAGACAAGAAGTCCAATACTTCAATATCAAGTAGTATCCACTTTTAATATCATAAAATGTGAATTGTTATTTTCAGTGTCATAATGGACTGTCTGGTAAATCCACTGCAGGAGAAGCTAGAAGATTGGAAGAAAACATTGATCAATATAGACAAGGATCACTCAAGAGGTAAGAGAATTCATTAATTTATCAATACTAAGTATTTTCAGAAGAGGATTTATACCGTATTAATGAGCTCTGCAGTTATGACATTAGCAAAGCTAAAGCAACTGTTTTCACCTTGCAATGTCATCCTCAACAAAATGAATTGCCTATAAATGTTGTAGAGGCTGAAGTTAGCTTCAAATAGAGTGCAGCTATCTTCATTTCTTGTGTTTCATCAACTGTCACTATTTTGACATTATTTGTGAAAGAAACACACATGGAATTCGAGCTCTCCGACTTTGATAAACAAACTACTCCTGCTTGATAAAAATCATGATAAAAATGTAAGCATAGTGTTTATTTAAAGTGTTAATGTCAAACTTACAAATGAATGACAGTGAGTGACAATTCCCACACCATAAACCCTTGTATTTAAACATTTTAGTTCCTTGTAAATGAATTGGGCTCAATGCTAAGAAATATACTAAAAACGATTCTAAATTCTTACAAAATAAGCAGAATCGATATGATAAACTAAGCTTTTTTGACGTTGGTTTATTAATATTGCTTGCACACCCGGCGTTGCTTAATATATCGATAATTTTATCAATGTTGGTAAAAAAATCACCCTACAATAGCAACAGTGGTCAAATACAATTGACGTTTTGCAGTCGTGCTTGCAAGTGTCGACTAATCACCGATAATATTTATTATAACCTTTGTCATATTTAATTAAGGTGTTGGTGCTAGACCTCCAGATGATGTTATTTCATAATGTTTCTTCCACAGAATACAAGAGGGCCAGGACGGAACTGAAAAAGAGGTCCACAGACACCCTGCGATTACAGAAAAAGGCCAAGAAAGGGAAGGGAAGCGATCTTCAGAGGCGGGTTGAAACATGTCTACAGGTTTGTAAAAACAAAATCGCTGTTGATAATATTTATATTTCAAGAAACATTTCAGTTGATGTTGTTCGTGGAATATGGAACATGAAGAGACTAAGCAATCTTTGAGTTTGATATATCATTTGTAATCTGTAAAAAAACACTGAATTTGAATTCTGAGACGGAAAGTTTATTTCTTCTCAGATGCACATTTGAAATTGTAGTATTTAAATAACGCGCTCTGTGTCTTGGGCGTTGTAAATTTTAATATCTTTATAAAATTGGACAAAAGTAAGGTTCTTTTTTTATGTTTTCGCAGGATGTAAACGAAAGACGCCAAGTGCTAGAAGATGCGGAGAAGAAAGCAGTGCGAGCCGCCCTGGTGGAAGAACGCAGCAGATTCTGCTTGTTTGTCGCTCTCCTGAAACCTGTTGTCGTAAGTAGAATTAAAATTTAATTAATTATTATTTTTATTACATATTTTAGTATGATCACATTTACACCATTACCTTTGTTCGATATTGACCAACCCTACTCTCTACTGTTTAATAATGTCCTTGAACTCTTTCTCGTTTCTCCTCTCAGGACTCGGAGGTGGCCATGTTAGCCGAGATGTCGCACCTCCAGGAGGGGGCGGGGCAACTACTGCGCACCACAGCTGAGCCGCAATCCCTACCCCCGGCCAGTGAACAGGTAAGCCAGTCAATTGTAATTTTTTATTTGTTTAATTATTCAAACAATATTAATAATTTTTAACAAAATATGAAATAGAAGAAGAATACACAGAAAATGAAAAGATTAGGTTGCAACCGAGACTCGAACTCGGAACCTCTACTCTATCCGAGAATAAAGTCTCTACCAATTGAGCTACTGAAACCTTTTTAAATACTCTCATTTTTATCAATCTTATATTCCTTAAAAAAAAAATATTTTTTTCTCAATCTTTTTGTTTTCTGCGTCTTTTTCTATTACATATCTCCTTGAAAATTATTGATATTGTTTCAATCATTTATATCATAATACAGCTTTAATAAGATCATTCCAATTTAAATATTTATTTATATGACTATATCTCGATATACATTAACCATAACCTGTTGTGTCAAGAATAAAGAGGGAGACAGTTCATGTTGCATATATAACCATCTCATATTTTTGTGTTGAAGACTCTACTGTCTCACGTTATTTAAAACCATCTTATGTTGCAGATGTAACCGTATAATATTTTGACACTAAAATGTATTTGGTTTCAGGTGATATCAGACCTGCAGGGCGCCTACGGGCAGTGGTCTCCGCCTCCGTCCCCACTGGCGGGGCGAGCGCCCTCCTCCTCGCTGTGCTCCTCCATTTCCTCGCTGGCCAGCTCCTCCTCGGGGTCGGGCTCCGGTTCGGGGGCGCACGCGCTGCTTGTCCCGGCCGCACAGATGTCGGCAGGGCAGGGACAGGGCAGGTGCCAAGACCAGGTAATAATACTCCTAACAGATGATGTTGTTTCCATGTTTCACAGCGAAGGAGGACCAAGTGAAGTAACAGTAATAATTTTCTTTTATATTATTAATGGCCTATCATCCTATGCCCCTGTCGACGGAATCAGGACAAAGCAGGTGCCAAGACCCTCAGTTTCAAGGTTTTTTGGTTTGTATTTGCAAATAGCTGTAGATGTTCGTATGTGGAGTCATTTGCCGGCCTCTCTGTTTCCTACCTCCTGGGTAAATGGGCCTCTTCGAGACCCAGGTTCACTCTTTCCTTTCCTCAAAAAGACCCTCCACAGCGTATCCCCAAAAATGAAATAGAGTAGATGGCATACTGTGTAGAGTTAGTATATTAGGTTAGTAAGGATAATGATGATTAGGATAATGGCGAAGACGATGACGATGACGATGACGATGACGATGACGATGACGATGACGATGACGATGACGATGACGATGACGATGACGATGACGATGACGATGACGATGACGATGACGATGACGATGACGATGACGTTGATCTTGATGTTGGCGATATTTGTAAGACTCATTCTTCAAAACAATCTCCTATCTCATGAACAACATGATGTGTGTTCTTGAAAAATCTTGTTTCTTCAGAAGGCAATGAAATTAAAACAAGGTGGGGTGGCCTTACTTTCTTCTTTTTACTACTGCAATACACATTCATTCACAAATAAGTAAGTACATATCTTAATTGTATTCTTACATATGCACTTTTATTTTTTCAACTTTCACTATACTTTTCTTTAGATTATGCAAAAACCTTAATATTTGGAAGAGTTTTTTGGTTTCGTAAAAGTACTTAGATTGAAAAATATGAAGAATAACTTCTCCAGTAGATTATTGATTATTAATTTATTAGATTTTTGTTTAATATTTGTACGTAGTTCTAATCTTATTGTTTTTTATTTTATTTTTTATTTTTTCTATATTTTGCCAACTTTGTGATTTATCATTTATCAAAGAAATAGTATGAATATTTTGTTATTGCCTCATGAATTCAGCAATGACAGTTTTGGGGTTTGTTTCTTTTTGGACAGAGTGTAGGCAATACATTTACATCTCCGAATAATTAATTACTTTATTCCTTTACATTTTCTGGATCTTCTTTGCTCTCTATTGCTAAATTATATCTCTTGAATTCTCTTCTCTCTCTTATTAAATCAAATACGATTTTCTAAAGTTCTAATAGGGGTTATTCCGAGCTTGGCTATGCCTTCATAAGGCGAAACAGCTGTCAGTCAATAGCAATAAAAGTTTGCAACCGCATCACAATCACAAAGTAGGCCTTTGATGTTTATATTTTGTGTAGAGACGCAATTGCCCAGTAGCATAGTGTTTGTTTGTTTGACGTTGTGATTGATTGCTTTGATTTATCAGCCCCCGCGCCTCGGCAGCGTCTCATCCCGAGACTCCGGGTTCACCTCCCAGGACACCCTGCACTTGCCACCGCTCATTGAGTACCGCATCAAGGTTATTTATGTTTTTGGTTTATTATTTTGACTAACCTTTTATATTTTTACATTTATTATATTATTAGTCTAGGAAGTGATTGATGCAGGTAATGTATAAAATATTTGACTAACGAATTATGTCATAATTAAAAAGGCTTTTACCGATTTTTATTTCATAACCGAATCTCACACCTTCGCTTTGACAATACAGAGTTTTCTAACAAACCTAACTCTTTTACACTCATAGCCAACTCAAAAGTCACGAGCCGCCACTGATAAGCACATGTTGATTGATGTGTAAAAAATACTTACAAAGACAATACGCTTGATCTAATAAATAATAAAGTCCGCAACAGATTCTCTAATATTTTTTATTGCATTTTAATCCCTAGATGCTGAGATGTAAAATAACAACTCTGCTTTCTAAACTAACTTTCGTCGCAGTATTCCGTATTAATTATTATGCAACAGATTACAGATTGGGATGAAAATTTTGACAATGCACATTAAAACTTGTACAATGTTTCCAGGGTTCCGATACGACCTCCGCTGCCAGTTCCTGTTCCACTCCAGTGGGCGTCCAGGATCTGATTGGCCAGTCCGCCCTGGCTGATTCCACCTGGCCACATCTCGAGGATACCATGCAGTTCCAACGGGCCGCCTCTGCCATCATGAGCGATCGCCCACACACCATTTCCACGGGTGAGAGTTTTAAAGCAAATGATACATGAGGCACAACACATTTATTTTTAAATGATCTCAAAAATACAGTTATTCACCAAGACATTGTAGAGATATGTGATGAAGAAAAAAGAAAAGTTACAGTTGCAGATACAATCGTTCCACAAAACTTAAACTGTGATTCTTAATACAT
Organism: Drusus annulatus; assembly: GCA_022651775.1. Classification (NCBI taxonomy): domain Eukaryota; kingdom Metazoa; phylum Arthropoda; class Insecta; order Trichoptera; family Limnephilidae; genus Drusus; species Drusus annulatus. The sequence goes on along the minus strand of JAGWCC010000304.1, from coordinate 657,012 downwards.
TAAACTTGATACAACAGACTTGCTACGTGAGATTTACTACATGAGACTTGCTACATGAGACTCGATACACGAGATTTAATACTTGCTAATGCTGATTATAATATTTCCTTTTGTTCTGATTCCAGCGTATGAGAAAGGTCACCCGCGCCCCATGCTCAGTGTGCACACCTTCTCAGGGCATGGAGCCTCCGAAGCCACCCTGGCCGGCAGTGCCTCGCAGCCCGTGTCTCCGTGCTGCCCCCCCTCCTCGGGGGCCCGCGGTTCCACCGGACAGATCTACGCCCGGCCCCCACTGCCCACTGTAAGTGCATCATACCCGCTAAACCCTGAGGTTTTTTTTCTACCTCTGGCTTTTTGAAGTAGTCAGGAGTCGTCCATACCAAGTTTAATTTTGATAATTTTTTGTCCCGTCCTTTTCGTCACTTCCCACCCACCCCTCTTCACTTTCCACCCTCACTCCTGACTTCCTCTTCTACCCTCTTCACTCTTTCTTGGACAGCTTCTTCTCAGATTGGACTCAACCCTCTCCTTACTGTGTCCTAGCGTTCATAAAAACATAATAGATATTGGATTGTTCATGAACATGAGCATTCTTTATCCTATTTAGCAACAACATTTTCTCCTGCTCCGCCTTTACTACATGATATGCATCCCTCCCTCCTTAAGAAAAAAAAGTGCACTTTTAACATTTTGGTTTTGTCCTAACCTTTATATGTTTTATTTCCAGCGCCTTTCTTCCTTGGAAAGGCCAGTGGTGCCTGCTAAGGGGCCTCAGGGCTCCCAGGGGCTGATGGGACCAGTCCCAGAACACAAGATGGCCAAACCTTCTTCCTTGCCGCCTCACCTAACCAAAGGTATGATTATTTACCTAATTATGCATTATTACAATGATAATTTTGCTTGTTTTCCATATTCTATGCTGTGTTTGTGATGGCTTCACCTTGCTTCCAGCTTAGTTAATCTTATTAGCATAATTAATTTAGCATGAAGCGCACTTGAGGTGAAATATCACAAAACTGCGCTACATAAGTTCACTGTTATTATTATATTAGTGAATAAATTACACACTCAGCATTTAGAAAATCATGTTTCTTTGAGATAAATATCCTCTTGAGACCTGACACTAAACCATGCACCAAAAATATTTTTTTTTGGTTTTTATGACACTTTTTGAGGATGGTACTGGCTAGAAAGACACCTTTTTGGCCCCCAATATGAACAGGGCAAAATTTTTGTTTTATGGGTTTTAGGTAAGACAAGCGTTAAACCCTTCCCTATGTTGACTTGGGCCTAGAACATTACCCCGTATTATGTTAAATATTTATACCTTGGTGGTTTACATAAAGTGATAATTTCTACAGTAATAATTATAATTCTGTTTTTATATTCCAGATGCCCCTCAAGCAACTTACGTGAATATGTTTGAGCTGGCCAGCATGGCAGCTAGCCGGGCCCATCCCAACACCGGCGCTGAGAATGCCCCGCAGCAAAATACTCACGAAAAGGTGCGCATCTCACAAAAACCGTATAATTTTCATGACCTTGGTTGGGGAGAGAAGCAGAGGTCATGGGCTGGCGATTTGAAGAGAACTGAATTTCAGGGAGGCCCATGTCTAAACTGGACAACAGAAGGCTTTATGAGGAAGAACAAGAAATTTATGTGAATGCCTCTATTGCAAATCTAATTGAGAAACGATTAGAAGAGTCTTTGGTAGTCGCTAGACATCTTATTAGTCAAAAAAGCATAGCAGAAAGAAAGAATTCTTAAATTCCCATGTTGATATATTTAATGTGAAAGTGGTAAAAGTCCTGCCATCATTTGGAGAAGTGACATCTATTGACATTTAAAAAAAACCTATTTCTTCGTTGCTCTGGTGTCTTCACTTTCTTATAGCAATACCTTATTTGGCGCCTAGGATCGTTCTAAAACTCTACTATCGCACCAGAAGATGCGCTGGAGCCATGATGGATCACCCTCTTTTAATCAATGCAAATCAAATCATTTTAATTCCAGGCTTGCGAAAGTTCCACCAGTGAAAGTTCCTTGGAATCTTCCAGCGGTTATGGAAGTCAGGGCGCTTGCCAATTAGAAGACGGATCTCAACACCTCAACTATACAGACGGTAAGTCAACTGTCCAAAACTTACCTCATCTAATATCTAGATTATAGTCATAATATCCAATTTTTGATGGGCTGTTTTTATTGTCTTTGCTGTTATTGTTATTGTAGTTATAATGTATTGCCATGGAATGAAAAGTAATCTAGATAGATTTTTTGTCTTAACATTGTGTTTCATGTTTGTTGGGATGATTGAAGGATTTAGAAAAATCTGATTTTGTTACTTTTGTACAGGTAATTTTTTAAATTTATATTAGTAGATCGTTTTATATTAAGCTGTATTTAAAGTGATATTTTCTCAATTGATACAAGTGTCCGGAGGTAAAGTGCAACAACTTCTGAAGAGGATTCTAGATCATCGGTTGGCAAACCGAAGATGCCGAGCAACCGGTAACTCTTGGCAATTTATATAGCGCCATTTTAGTCATTAAATCACCTCAAGGGCACTTTTATACGGCATTGACTCTTGCTTTTATAAACTTCGAAAAGGAATTTGACTCAGTAAAGCTATGGCTAGTAATGATCAGCCTTAGGCCGGGTTTAGCACAATTTTTATTTAGGCAAACATATTTTGAACTTGGTTCTACCATTTAAAACTACTATTTTGAACTGTCTAAATGTTAGAACAGAGTTCACAATGTGAAGTTTTATCAAACCGAGGCTTGAGAATCAACAACCCGGCCTTGGGAATTGTCTTAGAAAAGAGTGTCAGGAAGTTATTGCACTTTACCATCAGATACCTTGACTTTATTTTTTTGATTATTTGCACATTTATTTATCAAAGTAAAGTCATAAAAGCATGTAACATTAATCTTCCTCGTGATAATAGAAGCTACCTTAAATTATATTCATTTATAAAAATCTTGTAAAATATTGTAGAGTTACCGAAAAAACATTTTAAAGCTTTACATTTTAAGCAACTTCAGTCAGTTACAAAAATAAATGCCTAAAAGGCTCATGAATAACCCCCGAATGGTGGATTATATCACTTTGATTTAACTGTCGGTTAGAAAATGTTTTTGAATTGATAACTGCTTTCTTACTAACCCGATTGTTTTTGCTTTGTTTATTAGTTGAATCAATTATTTATAGCAAACTTTGCAGTTGATTTTTAAGTCATTGATTAACTTGAAATTTCATCTGGTAAATATAATTAGTTTTTTTTTTTTTAAACTCCATTCAACAATCAAAATATCATAACCTATCCATTCTTCACACAAATACATGGTGAGCATAAATTAATCCATCTTGGGTATTCCAGACCACATACTATGTGCAAAGAAATCTTAACATCTAAAATAAAGTTACAATACATTAGTTTTAACAGCCCTCTACACTAGCAACTAAATTTACATAAAAGTATGGCAAATCTAAACTTTAATCGAAGATTATGCTGTAAATTGCAATATATCGAAAATGCAGTTCTGCTATCATAACATAAAACTTTTTTTTTGATTTCCATGATTTAATGTCTAATTTAGATTTTCTAAATACCTTATAATGAATATCTTAACATTTCCCTGCTACCTCGGAGAGGAAATGTGCATTATTAAGGTATTTAGAGAATATAAATTAGAGATTAAATCATGGAAATCAATAGATTTTTTTTATGTTAGGATAGGTGAGCTGCATTTTCGATTTATGGCGATGTATAGCTTAAATCCTCGATTGAAGTATGGATTTCGCTACACTTATAATTATGTAAATTTGATTGTTTAAGTTTGGAGGACCCTTAACATAATATCAATACATATAATGGTAATGTTAGATTTATCTGTACGCACTTACATGTATTCTCGTTTGAAGTACCCAAAACTCCCCAGTAAAAGTACCATTAACAATGCATACCGTTGTGTCTTTGTTGTGTGTGATTGGCTTGCATGACATTATTGCTTTTGGCGGTCTAGATTTCTCGCTGGTCGGTATCCAGATAGTGACGTCCGAATCGTCACGCCGGTGCGTCTCAGACTGGGACCGCTCCGTCTCGGCGGGAGACTGGGACGACCCGAGTGCCCCGAAGCCCTGGAGCGCCTCGGGTGACGGCATGACGGCCCTACAGCAGGCCGTGTCTCTCTGCAGCCTGCAGGCAGAGACGATAGTCACCGACGACGCGATGACTCAGTCTTCTCAGTTTGCGACCATCAATAAGACGAAGCCGTCTGTGCCTAAACGCAGACCGTTGTCCATGACAGGTATGGTATTATGGTTTTGTAATTTATACCTCTTGGTATCGAGGCTCTACTTTTCTTCAAAAGGAATATTATGGTTCTTCTTTTCTTCAAAAGAAATATCATCGTTCTTTTTCCTTCTTAAGAAATTTTAAGGTTCTTCTTTTCATGATAGGAAATGGGTTGGTCTGGTAAATGGATTTTGAAGATTTGCTATTTTCATGATATCCAGTATGCAAGAAAATAGGGAAATTACTATGGATTTCAATTATCTGTGGCTTTATGGTTTTGTAATTTATGCCAAATGATGGGGAATTTACAAAGATTATAATTTATGAGATCCCTGAGACGTATGTGCGGTAAAACCATGTATGACCATATTAAAAACGTGGATATCCTGTAAGAATGCAAGGCTGATGTGAGCGTAATGAATAGGATCAAGAAAGGGACGCTTAGATGATTTGGGCATGTAGAGCGAATGAACGAAGAAAGGAGTGTGAAAAGAATAAATAATGCGAAAATGAATTTAATAAGAAGTCGAGGACGCCCGAGGAAGACATGGCACAATCACAAAACCAGATCGAACACAACTTGACCGGTCGGTAGCTGAGTGGGGAACGCGTCGGATTCCCACCCGGGCGTCGTGCGTTCAATTCCTCTGCTGGCTAAGTCCTCCATCATTGCACAAGCAACATCTTCCGCTTTTTATGATGGCAGTAGGAGTTCTTCAAATATTGTCAGGTTATTCGTAACCCGGGAATGTTTGTCTTACTTTAAAAAAAAAAATCAAGTAAATCAAATACTTGAGTTGGGTCATGTGAAGTCAGAATAACGTATGAGACTGTGTATGAGACTGTGTATGAATGTGAATGAAGCAAGGAGTGTGTGCCAAGACAGAGTTATATGGCGGTCCGTCCTCTCTGTCTACCCCTCCCGGGAAACGGCGTGATGGTTAGCTAGTTTTTTTTTTTAAATAATTTATTTACTAATCTGCTTGGTGAAATGGTTTTAAAAAAATCTATTAACTACCTTGCTCTTTTCTATTCTACATACATTATAAGTAAAACAAATTATTTTTTATCAAAAAGGTGTGTGGACATGAATGTATAATGTATAATGGTTTAAAAAGTGGATGCATAATGGGGGGTATTATAATGATATGAACATAATACAGTCTGTTGGCCCAAGACAAGCTTCCATGACACCCTGGTGAAGGTTGACGTGGTACTTGAAAGCTCGATGATGTGTTTCAGGTTCTATCAGCAATCAGACTAGAAAGAAAAATTGGATGTATCCAACTGTCTTGGCAAAACCCAGGATTCTTCTAAATGGAGGTTACAAATACAAACAGTGTGCTATAACTAAAACAAAGTTTTTTTTTCATGAATTATTATTTTGAATTTGAGGTTTACCACATTATTTAGGAGAATTACTGATAATATTTTTGATTCAAGAATTTACGACTAACAAAATTTCCAAAGCAGACATTGGGAAAATTTATGTTTTTATTTTATGTTTTATAAATACATTAAAAAGCTAACAATAAAAATACATGTACACACATTAAAGAGTATTGGAATTAAAACAAAAACAACAAAAAATATTGCTATAAAATGTATTATTTTGATCACATTATGTCAGCTGCAGAAAAAAAATATTTTCCAGAATATAAACAATGCTCACACAATAAACCAAATTAAGAAAGTTAGGTTTAAACCATAATTAAAAAGAAATCTTTCTGGAATTCCTCTGGGATCAATTAATATTTATTTGTTATTATAGTCAACTTTTATAACTATGTTTCAATAACTTTAATGAGTTCTTTATCAATCCTTTCTACTGTTTTCATTAATCTCTGGACAACTGCAGCAATTACTTTAGGTAAAGGAATAATAATTCTCCATTGCACCCGATTTCACTAACAAGTAGTGATTGACACGTTTTTGCTACATTTGCTTTTGCATGTTTTTTATAACCACTGGAATGATTACATTTGTATATTAATATTCATTAATTTATATGTGTCTTATTGCATGTTTTAACTATAATAATGTAATGTAGTTTTGTTGTATAACAAATGTTTTCTTCAGCATTGATAATCTAAAAAAAAAAAAAAATATTCTGTCACCAGTTTGATATATTATGAACTTGATATCAAATGATTTAAATAGCTACAATAATAATTCTAATTTAATTTTCGTATAGAGATACATTTGGGTAACAAAGGTGGGATTTCGGGATTTGGATATCTGAATCTTCACAAAACTTACTGTGACCACAAAAATCTTTGTTTCTCGGTTGGGTCTGTCTCTAGCATCACAGAAATTAAAAATCTGTTAAAAATATTATGCGATTGAAGTCAATCTTTCATTTATCACTCTTACTGGAACAAAAGACAGGGCATGAATGGAGTTGGGGAACCAGGCTGCAATCTCCTCGAAATGAGTGTTGTTACCATCGCTATCACGGAGAAATCAGAATTTTAGTCTTTGAAATTTACACTCATTTCCATTTTTTAATTGCTCAGATATTTGGAATGAAAATTGTTTTCATAAGCTTAGGATTAAAGCACATTAATGATTGAATGCAGGAAGAAAATAGTACACACGCAACCACTACTGGCTAATTGCCACTCTGTTCTAGTGACACCGTACACTGAATGCAAATTTATCCACATGAATATATTGGTAAATTAAAACTTAACACACTATGATCATAAAAATGATTTCCACTTATACACAAATTGAAGATTACTACACTAACAACCACTTGCACAACATCCACTGTGGCATTGCAAATCTCAGGTGCTAAATTGATTCAAATAATTTGATCACATGTTATAAAAATACACTTCTCACACTCGTTAATCCCACAAATATATAAATAAATTCTTCTATACTATCTTACAGTGGAAAGGTTATGTGGCAAAAGCGGAATTCTCTCCCTTTTATGACCTGAAGGTCCTTTAACATTCTGCTTTTACATTATGTGACATTTATTATTTTAAAATGATTTGATTTAACACCTTCCACTCTACGTACAATTCATCATATAAATATTTTAACCATGTTTCCACATACTTAGAATAAAAAGCGTATGAAGTCACACATAATCTTTACTTTTTTGCCGTTTGTCACAACCGCTATGAGTTGTGACAAAATTCTTTTCAAAAACGCAAATGCAGAATCTGTATAAAGGCGATAGAACTCGTTTTAGCAGTTTGGCGGAAAAAAAATACCAATAACTATGTAAATTAAAAATATTTTACTCAGCAAGATACAGTTTTTGTCTTCTAAAAACACATAAACCACTAAATGACAACAGATTAGGGCCCGCGCAAACAACTAAATTATAGAGAAAATTATGGTAAATTTTACACACCTAAATATTCTTAGTGCAATGCCAATTAACGTTTTTGTGTTTATTTGTAGCAACTTGCCCTCCGTCAAGTCTCCGCTTGTCTATGGGAGGTCGCAGGGGTTCTGGTGGGGGCCCCCCTACCCCTCTGGGAGGCAACCCTTGCAGCAAGCCTCCCCCATCCGTCAGGAGGTCCAGCAGTATCACCAGGCCACACCACATGCAGCACTCTATCAATGGTAACTAGCCCTCCGTTAGATCTTTACTTCTGTCAAGTCTAGCTTTCCGTTACTTCTTACCCTGTGTCAAGTAAATGATTAAAGTCTTGCTCTTTGTCAAGTTATTCCCTCTGTCAGGTCTTACTTTCTGCCAATTCATGCCTTCTGTCAAGTCTTACACTCTGTGAGTGTCATCTTGTCAGGTTTTACCCTCTGTCAAGTCTAGCTGTTTGTCAAGTCTTGCCTTTGGTCAAATCTCCGATCATTCATGGAAGAAGGAACACTGATACGTTCTTAAAGGCAACCGACATCTGCTGAGCTGATTCCTAAAGAGATCATAGCGGAGAACACTATTTTACTGGCCAATATTATCTTAATATGTCAATTGGTTCTTTCTCCGCTGAAGGGTATGTCTTATTGATGATATGTCTAGAAACCTTATATCTCTGTGTTCTCAGAATATGGTAGCAGCCAGCAGCTGATGCAGTCCTGCGAGGGAGATGACAACCTGCCTCCCCCCCCAGCCTTTCTGCTCAACCCATCGGATCCTCACCAACAAGCTGGGGGAGATGGAGGTATATACAACTACTATTTAACTGTTTTTTTTTCGTGACACCTCACTAAAGCCCCTCAAATGTATGTATTGTGTACAGCCAGAGGAGCTATATCAGACTTAACTATTAGAAAGACCAGTGGCACTCCTTTTGCTTTAAATGGAGTTCGGTATGTCATATATAGGAACAGAATATAACTTATTTCAAAATATAACAGATTTCATACTGCTGTGTTAGATGGTAATTTTGTGATAAGTATGTCATTTCACTAACTTTCATGTTCTTTTTTATTTGATATAACTAACAACTCTCTCTTGTACACAAATGGTCCACTAAACTAATTGTTTGTTTGATTTACAAGGACAGTAATTAATTTTACTGTTCTCCTGAGAAATCACATTTCTGTACTTATATACATGATATTATTATGTTTTGATTTCAGACCCCAGATATTTAAGCAATGATTATAGTGTACGAGTATGGCGAACTTAATGTAACCTTTCTGTATTTCTCTTTCAGGCAAAGCTGGTATCAACGTTGCCGAAACCGTAAAGGCCCTCACCGAGTTAAAACACACTCCGGCCAGCCCGAGCCTGTTGCGTAGAAACTCTAATCTACAGAACCAGACACAGCCTCCAAACGCCCCCAATAACACTTCCACGCCCCAACCCATGCTGAGCTCCTTCCAGCAGTCCAAATCCACCTTCACGCAGCTTCAGAATAACAGCAACCTGAACCCAATATACGGCCCGGCAGGTCATAAACTGTTCTCATACGCAGAACAAACTAATACTTTACACAGCTCACGAAACAGCAGCTTCACCAACTTAAGTGCCAATTCGTCTATATACGGCTGCAAAGAGCAAAACAATTCAACCGACGTGTACGATACCGTGCACGGCAATCGTCTAGTATCGAGCAGTTACAGCGCTACGGTCACATATAGTTCTAGCCCGAATTCGTCCAACTATATGGAGACTTCTCTGTCTTCGTTTGGCCAGCGAACTCCTGGAAACCAAACGCCGAGCACGCCCATCTACGGGCAGACAACGTTCGGCAAGCAACAGCCAATGAACAATCTGAACCAGTTTGATAAGAAGAATCCGTTTGCGGCGTCAAACTCGAACCAGAACTCGATCTACGCGCAGCCGAGTCAGATTATTGCCGGGTTTAATAATCTCGGGTTCGGCGGCAACCGGAGCCAGGAAGGGAGCATGAGCCCCATGGCCATAAGGAAGACTATGAATAATTCTCGGTCCCAGAGCGCTGATAGGAGAGGAAGCGACTGTGAGTAGAAATATATGTGTAAATACCACTTGAATAATTTCATAGAATAAATCTGTTAAACATGTAATCATAAAGAGCAAGCACTAAAACCCAAATTTAAGTACTTCATTTTCACTATTTAAAAAAATTGTCTTACCTCTACTGACAAAGTATACATTTTTCCAAATGGTTGAATTCATTACAAATTTGAATTATGCCTGTATATGGCTTACTCTTGTAGGCCAACGAGGGAATTCATCTATTATATTTCTATTTTCTATTCTATTTTAGATACTGATCTAAATTATCTTTAACAAAAATAACTGCATGAGCAACCATGTAAAGAATCCTTGAAATGATGTTATCACTAAAGAGCGCTTCATAAAATTATTTTATTTTGAATTATGTATGTAGCTATATTAATCTAACATAACAAATATATGTATTTCTCAGTTGGTGGTAGTGGCGGTCTTATAGCGGCCATCAGTGCGCTGCTGGCGCCACAGCTGTCTCCTCGCAACTCTCGGCGTAGCATCGGGGGCGAGTCCCAGCACTCCCGGGGCTCCCAGGACTCTCTCTCGTTATACACGCAGTCGCCCCACAAGGGGGGCCCACATCCAAAAGGTAAACCATCACAACCCCAACAAATAGTGTTAATAAAAATTGATTTATACATGATGCCCGACCAATTGTGTCCAAATGATTTTGCATTGTTCAGTGGCGGTTTTTTCGAAGGTGCTTATGTTTAGTGAACAAATAGTAGCAACAATGAATGAGACAAACATGGATTATAATACTACTACACTTTGAACAGCGCGCCACTAAAATGCCTTATTAAAAAAAAAATCACCTGTACGAATATCCGTCCATAAAGTGGAATCCAGAATGCACCTATGGACAAACTGTTCCTATGGAATATTTTATTAAAAAAATATTCTATCTCATATGGTGAAAGGTACGTGGTTCTCTTATCTCCAGGGCTTAAAAAATAGTTATTTTGAGCAGTGCTTCTTAGCATCTATCATTGCTCCATTTAAGTTATTATTATTTTGTATTATTCTTATAATATTTAATTTAAATCAATATTTTGTTGTAATTCTTTCAATTGTATTGCTTTTAACTAGCGTTGGGAAAAACTTCAATGTTTTGTAAATGCTTCACGAATTGCTAGTTCTTTAAAATGAACTCTTCAGTTGAAGTCGAACTCGCAAAAAAGAGATATACGAATTTATCCGGTTATTAGTTCAGTTCTTTTTGGAACTGGTTCCTCCTCGAAAAAAACACGTCCTAGTCGGTACGGATTTGAAAGTGAAAAGAACTGGAACTGGTTCCTCGCCGAAAAACACGTGCTAGTCAGTAGAGCTTTAAAAGTGAAAAGAACTGGAACCGGTTCTTTGCGAAAATAAAAAGTACTAGTCGGTAGGGATTTGAAAAAGAACTGGAACTGGTTCCTCGCCGAAAAACACGTACTAGTCGGTAGAGATTTAAAAACGAAAAGAACTGAAACTAGTTGCTCGCCGAAAAAGCACATGCTAGTTGGTAGAGATTTGAAAGTGAAAAGCACTGGAACCGGCGAAAAGAACTCCCGAAAAAACATACGTTCCTTTAGATCGAAGTACTTTTTTGAAGTCGAACTTCAATTGAAGTACTTCTTTATGGGCTTTAAGGTTCAACTTCACAACTGAACTGCTGCAAATTGAAGTACTTCTTTGAAATCTAACTTCCGTTGGAATATGAAATAAGTTGAATGAAGTTAATGAAATGAATGGACGCTAAAATGAACTACCAACTTCAATTGAAGTATTTGTTTAATGAACAATGAATGAAGTAGGAACTGCTGCCAAAAGAAGTAGTTCTTTCAAAGCGGTCACAACACTACTTTTAACTATTATATTTATCTTTTTTTCCAAACATTATTACGCTGATGTAATGTAACAGATTGGGTATTGCACCAACCATCTCATTCTGCTGGAATAAAAACTTGAATCTTTTTTTAAAGTTTGTACATGTGACTTTAAAAAAATTCGCCAGATGTCAACATAATATTTACAACGTAAAAGATGCACAATAAATAATTACTGGACACTCACAAATTATTTTTTTTGCTTCATTGTTGTCAAGTAAAAAAATATTGTGGTTTTTTTTTTTCCCACATTTGTACAATTATTATTTGGTGCTAGCATTTGAAAATCTAAAAAAATTAAGTGACTGAAGTTTTATTAAATTCACTTTTTCTCTTTGAACTCCCATTGAGGATGACTAGCGCTGTCAATATCTCGGCATTTATTTAGGAAAGTTTTTGAAAAATCAGAGTATTAATTAACTGCATAAATTTTTACCCCCAGGCGTAACCTCCAATCCCGCAGTGCAGCCAGCCTTCCTGGACAAGCTGAGCGCCACTCTGCGCCAGAGGCAGGCTGACGGGTCCCCCAACAAGGCCTGCACCGTGCGACAGATCCTCAACACTAAGGCACAGGCAGGACTTTATACTTATTGTACACACACATCACACACTCGGTGGGCAGGGCCCTCTGTTGACTAGACTATACAGGCCCTAACACCGCCTTTGCATTAACGGCTTCCGCGGTCGAGTGGTTAAGACGCTCGACTACGAAGTGAGCGCAAATAAATTTGATTCAATCAATATGTGTTATTTCACATTTAGTATATTTGCGGCACTTTCCAGAGTGGTAGATACTTAAAGACCACCATTCAGAATCGAAACGTTGCTTGAGACTTGTTTGGTATTATTAAAAGCATTACTTTGGTGGTATCAGAAAAAATGTGCGCGTTAAGAATGCAATTTTTTTTAAAGCTTTTGCGCCCGTTTTCTTCTGTTCTTTACCACGCTCTTTTGTGCACTTTGGATCGTGCAAGAAAGAAAAAAAACCACCCAGGGGCTAAGTACTTTGTATAAGTTGGGATATAGATAAATGACCACTTTATTGATGCTTTTTGTTGAAATGCCAAGATTGTCTACTTACAGATACATGATACATATTGTACTTTCATTTTGTAGTAATTTTAGCAAAAAAAAAACATTTAAATGCTTCTCTTTCTCATACTTTCTGCCAGATCCTGTAGAATGTTTCACAAATATTTATTTATTGCTGTTTGCATTCAACAGGAATCATAATTTGAACCTGGTAATTTAGTTCAGCAAACTTAGAAATGTTTTATCACTGATTCTCTTTTAATTTTAATAAGTTTTTTTTTTAGCCTGATCCACGAGTCTGCCATGGCTCCTTGATGGAGCAGATTAAGAGGGGCGCCACACTCAAGAGGAACAAACATTGCAACGATCGCTCTGCTCCCAAAATACACTAAGTACCCCTGCGTCATCAGGCAATAAAATATTGTATGTCACATAACTGTTAACATCGATAGTATGTTATTTTAGTAATGCTGATTCTCAATCTTTTGAAAAAACATGACTCTGATATGCTCAGAGTTTTATTAATGCTTACATCTGTATCGGGAGTCTATGTGTGACTAATTCATGATTTCTTTCAAAACTCCATCAAGAGTCTAAGTAAAATCTAATGATGAATCATTTCTTGCAACTTTTATCTTGATGAGTCTAAGCTGTATTAATTCACGATTGGTTAAAATCTGCAGCAAGATTCTATGTGTGACTGATTCATGATTTCTTTTCAACTGTGTCATGAGTCAAAGCATCAATTTACAATCTCCAATTCATGATTGCTTACAAACTGTATTACGAATCTAAGCACCAATTCATGATTGCTTGCAAACTGCCTAAAGCTGCACACAAGTCGTATGTTCCAGTTCATGATTGCTTACAATTCATTATTGCTTACAAACTGCCTAAAGATTTTAAGCGGTGATTGAAGGTTTTTTACAAACTGCATCAAGAATACAAACACCGATTATATTGTCGACAGTTGCTTTTAACTGAATCAAGAGTCTAAGCAAGAATACATTCACGTATTTGTATACAATCAATTGGTTCTTGGATTATTAATGCTTAATCTTTACAGTAAATTTGATGATCACATGTAATACAGCTGAATGCAAATACTGTATAGCACAAATCATCTGTAATTCAAGCACAGTTTAATGAAAGTTAACTCCTTAAGTGATGACTTACCAGAGATTTTAGTCAATGATATCAAGATGGAGCAGAATTAATGTTAAAATAATATTTCTGCATTGTAACAATTGGGACGGGTAAGAATATTTTCTCTCAATTTGAGAAACCGATTTTAAGAGGTGCTGTAAATTTGAACTGACCCTATAACGAAGTCAAATTTTGCTACATAGCTGGTATCAGTTGGTTTGGTGTAACATTTCACTGTATTTAAACATTTAGCTATCAGTTGGTTTAGTGTATCATTTTCACTGTATTTAAACATTTTGCAAGGCTTGTTATGAAATTTCAAAGTAAATTTTGAGAAATCCTCGAAATACTGAAAATTGGCGGCTTTAGTATGTTAGATGCTTTTTCCCCTTGGTTTTGCTATATTCTAGAATAAGGTCATGATAAATGTCTGTCAATAACTGTTTAATATTAATATTCCATCCAATTTAGTGAAAAACCTATTTCGACTGCATTTTAACCAAATATTTTGTACAATATCTTAGGATAACTTGCCTCTCTCTAATTTGTGCTGTTGACCGACACTATTGACTACTGTTTAAACTCAATGTTAAGCTATTTAATGAAAAATGTTAGGTATTCGCAGATAGTTATAATATAATTAGTAATTATAAATTCTCACCTTTTTTTCTTCTCAATATTTAGTTTTATATAGTAAACTTTAAAATTAAAATTTTAAATTTAATTTTAGGTTATGTAATTACTTTTTGTTATATTTCGAAACTCAAAATTTCTTATATAATTAAAATATATTCTTTTTTGTTCTTAATATTTGCGATTCACAATATGTAATAGTAGAAAATATAAAAAAAATTGTACTCACACAATGTAAGTTATTATTTTTTATTAGTTTGTAATATTGTAAGGCATCTTTTGTAAAAACATCGTTACGTATAGATGCTATAAATACTGATCCTTTATGTCATTCAGTTTGTTGGTAATCAAGAATTTAGACTTAAGCCCAATATAAATGGGTCAGTCAGTATGGTGATTGTAGAATTGCCTAGAAAACTGTACAAATAAATTTCTGACCTTAAGTAGTTTCGTATAAGTAATCAAGAGACGTTTTCTCTTTTGAATAGTTGCACAGAGGTTCTAAATAATTTACCGATTCATTTAAATTGGGCTTTCGACTGCTTATGTATAACTCTGTTTCTCTATTTCTCCCATTTCATAGACTAATAGGTTAGGATAACTGTATTTTGGGCTCTGGGAGTCATCAATGACTACTGTTCCAAGTAAACATGTGTATATCTATGGAAGTTTTGCATTTTGTATGTTTGAAAGCTCGTGTCTGGTTTGTTATAGTGACAATGTACATATCGCCGTGGGTTAATTCATTAAAAAATAATAGATTATTAGGTAACTAAAATCGCCTGCAGTAATATGTATTTCGGTAGAAAAAAAGCCTTTGAAATAATATTATTTTTGCATTTTAACCCTTTGAATGCTACTGTCTCACAATGTGTTATATATTTTGAAAATGTGGATTAAAAAAAAAAATAGTCCAAAGAAACTATTAAAAGTTGTTTTTTTTTTGTAGTTAATCGATCACTACTATAATCGCTAACGTTTGGGTACCTTTTTTTAAAAACATTAGTTGTGTAATTTTCAATGTAAATTTGTAGATATTATGATTGCGAGAGCTACTACATACTTCAACGGCCGCCTAGACGATTTTTTTAACCGTTGGCCGCTATTATTTTCATAATTATTTATTTGTGTAACTTAAAGACTTGATAATTTATTTCATACAATTCAAACAATTTACGTAGCTATAGGAGTTTATATGGTGTGACGAATACGGTAGTAGTTAGTCATATTATTTTGGGAATGTTTTCGATGAAAGTGTTTTACTCGGGACAATATTATAAATCCTCCATATATATTATATTAAACTTTATGTACTCTCTCGGTGGATTGAAGTTAAATAATGTATTTAAAGTTTATAAATGTAAATGCTAACTATGCTAATATTAATAATATATGTCGCTTTAAGTGTATACATAATGTTTGAATGTTGTTGTGTGTTTCCTTTCTGTAACGGCCACAGATGGTGATGATGATAACTTTATACAATATTACTAATATCTGTAATACAATACATTTTTTCCATCATTATATCTTCAGTTATAATGTGAACAATAGATTGTGACTATTTGTAAGGATCAAGTTGTTTGCAATCCCTGATTGGAATATTACACCATGATTTATTGTAACATGTAACCGAGATTGGTTAAAATATTTCACCATGATTGATTGGGGTAATATAAACTTGACTAATTGTTCCGAACGGGGCTCTAATGTAACCCCGAACGAGAGTTTTGTGCGATATCTTAGATAAGGATTACTGAAACATTATGAATATACTTCTTCTCAAGTATTACCAAAAACAAATTACCGAAGATTATATCATGAAAGCGCTTTAATAAACATGATCAAATAGGTAACTACGTCACCCCTCTTCGGATCGTATGTTGGATTTTTACTTTCACCTGGATTTACCTACGGAAAGGATAATCATGATTGGTTGAAATATTTCCCGATTATTGATTGACATATGAAACTTTCTTTTTTATGAAACAACACAACTTTCAAATAGTAAAGGTCTATTGTATTTGAATCTATAAACTATGAATCAAATGATGAATGTTCGATTTTAATATCATATTGAAAATATTAATTATTGAATAGCACTCGTTTCTCTGGCATAACACTCCTAGTGTAGATTTATATTGAAAATTATATTTATCTTCGGTAGACTGAACTAAATACCTATCCAATTAATAAAGGCACAAATCTTGTAAACAAATTTACTGATAATGTTTGAAATGAGTATGTATTTAAAACAAAATATCTTAGCAATGTTACTTCGGATTTACAACATAAAAGTTTTTAACAAATTTTTTGAACATTTAAAAATGTACATCATTTTTACCTCATAATATGAAAAAAATTCTCTCTCTCTTTAGAATATCAGAAAAATAAGTCAATTACTAATATCCCCTTTTTTATATAAAAAATTATAGTGAAAAACTGAGTATGCCTTTTTTCTAAGACTGGTCAATTTTCAGGCCACTTTTTTTAAAAACACTAATTGCCTTGTGCAATATTTCAATATTTGGTAGTAACGTGTCATAATTTTTTTCTCAAAATACATTTTGCACAGAAATGTTTCCCAACGATTTTCTACAATAATTTTTTTCAGTCTGAAAAAGGAAAAAAAATAGTCTTCACCCTTTTTTTGTTGTTGATAAGTTGCGAAAATATTATTTTTTGACGTAGTGTCTGTTTAAATCAATTTGTTTATTTTGCTGAAGTATTTCTACCTCACATTTATCAGTTTTTATAGCAGTTGATTAATATTCATAATTTTTTTTTACTTTTCTCTTTTCACTTTCATATGTATCAGTATAAATTAAATCTTTAATATCTTTGATTCAAAACCAGTATACTTACAGATGTTTTATTCTATTTGTTTTCTGTAAACTTTTAAATTCACTTACTTATAAATTCATTGGCTTTAGTTAAAGCTAAATTCGAAGTTTCATTGAAAATATATCTATGGTTTGAGTTAAGTTCTGGGATAACAGAAAGTATTTGGCTACGGTTGAAGTAAGATTTGGAGATACACAAATTATTTGGCTATAGTTGAAATTAAATTCTGAGATTCATAAAAAAGTTGGCTATGGTTGAATTTAATTTTGAAATTCATAAAATAATGTGGTTTTAAGGTGAATTTTGTGTCTATGGTTTGTGTTAAAATTGGAGATTCACAAAAAGGTTCGCCATGGTTAAAGATTCTATAAAAAATTACGATGATTTAAGTTAAATTCGTATATATGCATAAATTGTTTGGCTATAATTGATGTCAAATTTGGAGATTCATTAAAAGTTTGGCTATGGTTGAAGTAAAATTTGGAGATTCATTAAAATTTTGGCTATGGTTGAAGTATACTTTGGATATTCACTAAACGTTTGGCTATGCTTGAAGTAGAATTTGGAGATTCATTAAAAATTTGGCTATGGTTGAAGTATAATTTGGAGATTCATTGAAAGTTTGGCTATGGTTGAAGTAAAATTTGAAGATTCATAAATTCTTTGGTCAAGTAAATTTCGGACGTTTTTCTAGTGTTTCATACTATTTGTGTAACAGATGACTTCTTAAGGAGTTTATCAAATGGCTTGTTATTCCTGGTTTGAAGAGGAATCTTAATTTAATGTAATTTTTGAATAAATTTGTTTGTAAGGTTTTAATAATACTACTGAAATATAATGTATGTCCATTATTTGATGTAACATATCATATTGAACACTGTGCCGTCACACAGTGAGTCTTGCCCACTGAATGTGCACATTTTCAATTTATAATTTTGTAAGAAGTGTCGAGGAATATTATGCCCATACATCATTGTCAGTGAACTGTAGAGTTAATATAATTTCTATAACATAATAAAGTTAATTGAAAAAAAAAAACACACACCTTCTTTCTCACCACTGAACATATGATTCCTAGAAGTGTAATTTATACCTGTTTGAAAGACAACTGATGTCACCAATATGCGTTAAACCTTTTGACTCCTAGGTTCCAGACAGGGCAGTGAAATTGTTTTTCTGCACAAGATTAAAATAAAAAAGGTTTGGTCAATTTCAGCAGAAGTAAGGAGAATTTTAGCGTATTTCGGGCACACGGACACGCCCAACCTCTTCAGTGATTGTCTCATACTATTTCTTTTAGAGTAATAATATTTTTTCTCGACAGGTATCAAAACTTCAATCGATGGATAATATTTCTTTGGCCGAGTTCAAAACTGTAACAACTTGAAAATATTATATTCGTGGCAATTGGCCCCCGTGGCCGAGCGGTAAGCTCCCTGGCTGCAAACCCAGAGTGAGCAAAAAAAAAAGTAATTTATTTTTATATGTGTTTTTTTACATGCAATTTAAATATAATAATGTATTGTTTATTTGTTTCTGGTCCTCTGCTAGTCAAGTCCTCCGCCATTGTACAAGCGACATCTTACGCTTATTATGATGGCAGTAAATAGGATGGCAAAATAATTATGATTTTAAGTTAATAAGTGTATCTGATAGGACCTACCAGGTAAGTATGTTCCTGTATATTTTCTTATTTAAACTAGGAATTAATATGTAATAATAGAAAATAAGATCTGTACAGCGTCCTTGAGGTGATTTTTCACAAAAACGGCGCTGTACAAATCATCCAAATATTATTATTGTTGGATTTCAAATAGACAACTTGCTAGGTTCTCACCTTTTGTTTATCATCCAGTCCCTACCCATCCTACCAATTTGCTATTCGATTTCACGGTGAACAGCCATATAAGAACACAGTCAGGTGCCGCTCCCTGCCGGGAGAAAAACTCGGAAAACGGAATATCGTGGGACCTCGCTTCGGCGCTCGACAACATTCGTATTCCATCGTTCGTCGCAGTAAGCCGCCTCTGGAAGACATCGTCTCTTCTCGTATTTCATCACTCATCATCGCAAGCCGTCTCCGGAAGACACATCGGTGAGTAAATTGGTTTAAATCCTCATTTAATCCACAATATACAATCGAAACTTCCATCAAGTAGTATTCGTTTTACAGTTCACTATAATTTCAAAATTCATCCGAAACTGAAACGCATTCGGCGTTTGTCGCAGTTTCCGGATCGAACAATTATTATTAGTAGGAGTTTTTCGAATATTGCAGCTTATTCGTAAGCCGGGAATGTTTGTCTTTCTTTTTAAAAAGAGAGAAAAGAAAAGGTCAGTAAGAAAGTAATGATTTCACAATATAAAAAAATATTTGCATTTCTAGTTTTTTCATTACGGTAATTTACTAACTTAAAAAAATTGTTAATACATTTAAACTAGTTGTTAGCCGTGAAAAATCATGGGATGCAACTTAACACAGTTGCTTTAATTCACTCATTTCGAATATATAATAATGTCTGTTAAAATACATTATAGGTGGGTAGGGATTTTAAAGGTTCTTTTCAAAATTGATGATTTCAATTAACATCAGTTTCAAATTTGAAAATTTCACACTCGTACGGTCTGTTATGTAGTATTATAAATTGGATCAACTGCGATTTTGAATTTTCCCGCTTATTAAAATCTACTTATTACGGCGTTATTTTTTGTTTATTGGCCCTCCTGAAAAGCCAAAAGGAGGCGGGGAGGAGTCACAAACCCGGCCGTAACGCGTGGACGAGTTAGTTAAGATTCGACCGCTGACCAAGGCTGGGGGGTAGTTGAGCTGAGTAGAAAGTGTTGGCTGCTATTGTGAAATAGCTGAAATTACGACATTGTAAAAATCGCCTTAATTACGAGTGAAAATCGGGGTGGCTGCGGCGCAGGACTCCAGGGCAGCCGAGCACGCGGTTTCCAGTATCGGTGATTATTATGGAAATTATTATATTGTCTAATTTAATGAAAATTGAATGGGTTTCCACATTTTACAAGTTGAACAAAAGACAGCGTAGAAAGTAGGTTTTATAATTTTAAGTGACAAACATAATATATACTAATTGTTTATTGTGTAAGTAGCTTAAATTACTAAAAACTTACATAGATTCTTAAAATTAATAATTTCATTGGGAATTTAACATATCTCTCTTCTGCCCGCAGTCAATAAATAGAAACATCACGGAATGAAACTAAATTTTAATTTCTTGATATTATGACAGTCGAAAAAAATTAGTCTAAAGAGTATGATTTTTCTCCATCAAGTTAATCAGCAGACCCCTTTAAAAAAATCTTATTATAACACTTTCTTAAATAAATTATATACACTTGCTTTTTATAAAATAGAGTTGCACGTCTTAAAAGCAATTTTTATTTATGATTTTTGATGTACAGATTAGGACACACTGAACAGATAATACCTAGAAGTATGATCCATACCGATTTGAAATAAAACTGATGTAGTCAATTCTACATAAGACATTTCTATTCCTAGGCCCTAGACAGCCAGTAAAAATTGATTATCCGCTCAAGAAAGATTTTCGATATTTTAAAAAGTTTGATTACAGACACACCTACAACACACTTCTACAGGTTTATCTCTTCAGACTTTATTTGGAACAACAAATAATGGTCTCAATAAGCTAATTTAATTAGTTTAAAAATTCATACATTTATTAATTATACTAACCGGACACGAATGAATTAAAAATAATAAACTATCCTGCATTGGGAATTGTTTACAGCAAAGCTGCCATCACATACCCTTAGCGGTACCCTTTCTCATTAAGAGTTATGCTTCGTGTAAAAATTTCATCAATTTCCCATTTTTACATTTTTAAAACCAAAAAAACTCTAATGCAATTTGATAGCGAAAAACAGAAACACGGCTTCTTTAATTCCTCTTTTGTCCGGCTGAACAGATAAGTCTGTGCAGCTGTACCTATTTGGCGATTAAGTAAATATGATCGATGGTGAGTTACAGATTGCCTCTGTTGATTGGCACCGACATATCCAGGAAGTTGTCTATGAAGTCATCCATCTCAGCACTGTCCCACATGTTCAGAGAGATGTCTCCCATTGTCTGAAATCAAATACACACGTTATATGACGATTAATATAACGATGGAAATACGCAAATCAGTTTGCCAGTCGAGACAATAGCATAGCATGGCCCTCCATGTAAAAACAAGCTTCTCACATAAATAACAATAATTAGACAAAATTAATCTACACCAACACTATCTGAACACACACTTCCGAAACCCACTTGATAAAACAACAAATATTCCAAAATGAAGCCATTCTGATAGACCTGGACGCCCCAAATTTGGAAAATGGTAACTCGAAAGTTCTCGTCTCAATTATTTTATTAGTCTTAGTACAAGCAGTGGCGTACACAAAGTTTTTGATCATGGTAGGCAGTAGGAAAAACAGCGGATTAATTGATAAAAGAGATAGTACCAACAAATATAATTGATTGCTATTAAATTTTTTCTGTAAAATCACTGTCTTACATACTCATACTAACAAAGATACCAAAATAAACGAGCCATTTGAACGGGGAACAGCTTATAGCATACATATTATGTGTAGTCTAGTGAACATAGTATAATCTACTCTGACGTTAGCGGCGTTTGAACATATTTATGTGCGAGTAGTTGCTGCTTTTGACACGTTATAGTAAGAAAGTCAATGATGCGATCGCGGCGGTGCGATTAGAAAGGGTAGATCTATTTTTTGCAATAATTTCATATTATTTAATATAATATTATGCGAGTACGGCAAAATAGGCAGTGCTTACGTGCCTTTATGGAGTACACGCCTACATCCCTACCCATGAAAGCGTGTCTACGAGTAGCCTGGTCTGGTATGACAAACGTTTAGTGTCCGCACACTTTATAAAATTCTACCCACAATGTCAAACCCTCCGGAATTAGTTTCTCATCAATACATACACAAAAAATAAAAATATTTCACAATACTGTACATAAAAAAGTAAATAAAAGAAAAATAAACACGGACAATAAATTTAAAAAATAAGGTCCTTACTGACCTAGAGCTTTACATGCCAATTAAAAAAAAAGCTTAAGTCATTGATCTCAGAGGAATTCCATTGTTTCCCTGGCTAAAATTCTGAGTGGATAAACCGCCACACAACCCTGTCTTGACACACACTCCTTGCTTCATTTATATTTACATTCATGTATCATCTCATACATACTCTCCCTCGGGCTTCACCGACTTCGTACACATGTTTATATGTATATACTCAGCTACCGACCGGTCGGTAGCTGAGTGGAGAACGCGTCGGATTCCCACCCGGGCGTCGTGCGTTCAATTCCTCTGCTGGCTAAGTCCTCCATCATTGCACAAGCAACATCTTCCGCTTTTTATGATGGCAGTAGGAGTTTTTCAAATATTGTCAGGTTATTCGTAACCCGGGAATGTTTGTCTTACTTTTAATAAAAATAAAAAATAAATAAATATATAATCAATATGGTCATACATGCTATTACCCTTGAAGGAACAATATATGGAGGGATAGCTAATTTGTTTTACCCAACCCATCCGAAATTGTAATAAATCACTGTTTCCGTGTTTTTACATCGTACACCATGAGAGAGAAAGAGACAACAAATTTCTTGGACGGCTTCTATATACTGTCGTAATGTTCTTAAGCTGGTTATTTTCGCTGGTTAACGGCGGGACTCCGCCCACATTCTATACTTTGCCACTAAACTTGACACAACTAAACGGTTTTTTACGTTAGATGCTATATTTTTGTTGATAAAAATACTGTGAAAAAGTGGCAATACGAATACACAAAAACAGTATGTCGATATGTGATATGAATGGATGCATAAATACCGTAGTCTTAGTCTTAGCCACGCCCAGGTGCGTCGAGTCATGTTAAAATCATTAAAAACAAGTCCAAAACTGACTTCACTGCCTTGGCTTGGGCTACCTCTAGTATACTCTAAGGTCCTTACTGACCTAGAGCTTTACATGCCAATTAAAAAAAAAAACTTAAGTCATTGATCTCAGAGGAATTCCATTGTTTCCCTGGCTATAATTCTGAGTGGATAAACCGCCACACAACCCTGTCTTGACACACACTCCTTGCTTCATTTACATTTACATTCACGTATCATCTCATACACACTCTCCCTCGGGCTTCACCGACTTCGTATACATGTTTATATGTATATACTCAGCTACCGACCGGTCGTGCGTTCAATTCCTCTGCTGGCTAAGTCCTCCATCATTGCACAAGCAACATCTTCCGCTTTTTATGATGGCGGTAGGAGTTTTTCAAATATTGTCAAGTTATTCGTAACCCGGGAATGTTTGTCTTACTTTTAATAATAAAAAAAAAAAATATATATATATATATAAATATATATATAATCAATATGGTCACACATGGTATTACCACACATACGCCTCAATGATCTCATTCCTACATCCAGTCTACTTTCAACCGTCCCCTGCCAGTTCCATGACTCGCTGTCATTCATAAGTCGGTAACAGCACTCCATTGTGGACTGCTAGCCTCGCTTCTTTGGATATTTTTTTTTAGTTCTCCATTCCATGGTGTTTCCTGCATTCAGCCTTTTCAAAACTTTCCAGTTTAAAGTACAGAGAACATAATCCCTGCGTACACAGTATTTTACTTACGTTTCTGGGCAAGTGTCTCGGGCACGCGGTGCAGCGCAGACGCGAGGAGTGGCACTCGCACTTGGCGCGCGTGCAGGGGCGCGAGGTGCGCGACACGCGGCTGGCCAGCACCGTCGCGGCGCGCCGGCCCCCGCCTGCCTCTGTCACGCGCAGCTTGCTGCCCGCGAATATTGTGCCTGCATCGAACAAGTGATTTATTATGAATATTATTTTTAACTAGGAATTAATATGTAATAATAGAAAATAAGATCTGTACAGCGCCCCTGAGGTGATATTTAACAAAAACGGCGCTATACAAGTCATCCAAATATTATTATTATTATTATTGAAATTGTTCGAAATTTTTAACTGATTTTTGAAATTTTAGATTTTTTTTTTTAAATTTGGAGTTTTTGAGAATTTGGAATTTTTTGAATTTTTTTTAAATATTGATAAAACATTGACTCCACCCTCTAAATCAAACAGAAAAAGTCATTTACGTACAAATGTTCTCCCAGCTGTATCATTCCCACTTGAGAATTATTTTTTTAGCGTCAGTCTGTTTCCATTTACACTCTTAGATGAATTAAATAATGTAGATACGTTACTGAGACAACGCGCCTGGTTGCGCTAAACCAGGTCCACGAGACATACCTCCGAGAGACGCTTCATATAGCTATCTCTTCCGCACACACATATTCTTTGAATGGCTATCCTTTTCATACACGGGTGAAATGTAAAACAAGACGGTACCAGTGGTGCTACATTTTTCGTAAGATTTGTATGAATATGACGTGTCTTGTATTTTATGTCTATGTTAACACTACACATTTTCAATAATTAAAGGTTATTCGTATGGTTCTTGAAACCATTAAGTTTTATATTGAAGATATCAATAAGCAAGAGGTGTTATTTAGTAGTACCATACCCCGTGTCATGCTGTGCTGAGCCAACACGTCTGTTCTGCCATGTGCAATACACAGCAGATCGTGGTGTCGCCTCTGGCAGTAGTTGTTTTGTATAAACAACTTATAGCATTCCAAGAGGTATGGATATATGTGCTCTAAAGATTTTAATCCATATTAATAAGATAGGGCAAATCTGTCAAATGGATTGCCTGTTTTTTACAAGTGTAACTAGACACGTAATGAAAATAAACACTATAAATTTAAATAAACAAATTCATTTTTATACCGTTAGTCTCCATGGCGAGTGAGGCGCAAAATCCGAGCTGGACTTTAGGCAGCCTAACTTGTAGCCTCAGTTCTGCGTCTCCTGTCATCTCCCTCGTGTCCTTCACCGTGTAGGCCAAAGTGTTGTCAATTCCTGGAAGAATGAGGTAGTGATTAGTTAATGGTGGAGTTATGGTACGTTAAATACACTTTTGTTTTATAAGGAAGCGAGAGTACTAGTGTCTTCAATGTTGAAACAGCGGTAAAAAACTACCGATTGCGGAATGTTAAAGACGCAAAAATCAATAGATATAACATCGAGGTTGTTAGTACAATACTCTGCAGAACTGGACACCGGAATGAAAAAAGAAACCACCCGAAAGACCACAACATAAATGGAGCAATGGCCTGAAAAGATGGGGTGTAACTAAATGGTGGGTCTTGCCCTAAAATAGGAAATATTGGAGTTACGGGAAGGAGGCTTTTAACCAATTTACGCAATGAGTATATCAAGGTTAAAGAAGAAGAAGAACATCAAGGCAAAGAGCAAGTGATTTGTCTTCAGTGTCTGAGGACATTAGTTAAGACCTTTTTTTCTGACTTTCAAATGGCATAAATTGGAACTTGAGGAAAGATGATTCTCAGACTCACCATAAAGCGTCTTGGCCACCCTCTTCTTGTTCATGGTGAATTCACTGTTCATGACAATGTGAAGTGTTACTGATGAGTCCATGAGAACCTGGTGCACCACCGAATAGTCCAACTGAAAGAATAACCAGCCAGATTAATAAAACAGTCTAACAAGATCAAACCCAAACAGTCGTCAACTGACTAGTCATTGCTAAGAGACTTGTTTTTATACAACACGAACGACTTCCACATTATTTAATATTTTATTCAGCAGTTTTGTCATTTACCTTCATTGAAAATATATCGCACTTGACGCAGGGGAAGAGGAAGAATGTCTTTGACACTCCTGGACGGAAGGTGAGATGGGAGGCGTGACTCAGGGCCTCAAAGGCATCGGATGTATAGTTGGTCGCATTTTTGGGTTCTGCAAGATAGAGAAAACAGAGTTTTGGGTTATTTCCTATAAAACACTAGAAAAAATAATATACTCAGTTCTCATTACTAAGTATGTATAACAATAGCAAGCATTCAGACTCAAGATAATGCGCAGTGGTTTGTTTTTAAAAAAAATCTTGTGAAATCAAGCTTTCCTCAAGGTAGCACTCCAGGACCTAAACACAAATCTATTATTACATAAATTCAACTGGATGATCATAATATCTGATTAGCTCTATGAATTAGAGATAAAGTATTTAACACCAAAACACAAACTTATAAGTGTTTGTATACTATGCTTCACAAAATACACGTAATTTCCAATAAACTCTTCACGGTGAACGCTTCAATCGAAACTGAATCGAACTGTTGAATCGCTTAATTCTCACCGTAGTGGGTAGTGTAGGAACTAGGAACTCGAGTGACTGCTACATCATTCGTTTGTGCAATCAGTTCATAATTGCTTCACGAGCTTCGCACTACAAAAAAGTGCGGCGATTTGTCGGAAGAGTAAATTTGAAGTACTACAATTGAAGCATTCGCACAGTGAGAAATGAGTGAAGTGTGAACTGCCGAAAAATGAAGTAGTTCTCTGTAGTAGTTCGTACAGAGCGGTTACATCGATAATGCTTACCAAACACAAGATGATCAATGGCTGGTGCCACTTGAGAGGCGTCCAAGAAAAGTTTATTGTTGTAGTAAAGAGATCTCGCCGTCTTATATATTCCGGAGCCACCGTAACCAACCACCGTGTATCTGAAATATGCATAAAATAAAGATGAAAACTGCATTTAAATCATTTTACTATGATGAAGCACTAGCTAAGAAATTATATCATAATTATTAGTGTTTTCTGATGAAGGTTCCAATGAGAGAATTGAGATGGAAATGAGAGCCCCTAAGAGTCGGCTAAACCGGAACCATTTGATAGAGGACAATGTCAAAAGCTGGATGCAAGAAGACTCATGAAGAATAGGGAAAAAGGTGATGACCTGAAAATAATTGGACTAACTGAAACGTTGAAGACCCTAATAGAAAATCAAAATAAGAAAAAGGAGCTCACTAGACCAAATAGGCTGACTCATTGCCTCACCTTACGATCCAAAGAATTCATAAATAGACGGGATATAAAAATCAAGATTGTTAAATTTGAACTATGTGGCCTGTAAAGTCATAGGAAAAACAAGCCAGAACTAACAAGACAATATGTGACTATTAACCTGTTCTCTGTGAGGCCACTTTCTTCTAGTTTTTCATTCAAACTGTTCAACAGAACATCGATGTTCTTAGCTTTTCTAATGTTCGTGTTGCAAGAGTGAGTCTCGACAATGAAGACAACGTCCGTAGAATTGGGAACGTCTAAGACGAAGTTAAAGGTTCCTTCGTCAATCGGCTCCCCAGTAGGAGATATACATCTGGAAATAATTTCATATCATTAGATAATTTTTCATAAAATACATTTGAGGAAGATTTCAATTATTGATTTGTTGTTTGAACTTAGAATTACTTACTCCATACACTTCTCGGGTGTTCTGATAGGAATGTGATCAGACATGCAGATCTCTTTGTATGCGTTGGCCAGCATGCATGGGTCCAGACCTGCCATGCACTCGTCGTAGAATGGGGAAACGTCAATCTGGAATTAGCCAATAATTTTATGATGGTGACTCAAACTAACCAACACTCAGGCAAATATAATAGTACGATCCCGAACAAAGGTTAACAGACAGATACAATAATAAACACATTATGTCTTTAAATACATTTAAGTTTAATGAGATATTTTAAAGCTTCACAGATGAATTCTAAACTGAGGTCGATCACAGATGAGATGAGCTAAAAAGAACGACCAGAACCAAATAGGTGAGATGAGCCGTCAAGAGTCAATAAAACTTTAAAACATATTAATTGAGGGAAGCTTAATTCCAAAACTAAACGCAAAAAGACTTCTCAATGAAGAAAAAATAGTTTCAGGTGGAATTTACGTAACATCTTCTCTGTTGACTTTAAAGTAGTTAGATAGATTCACTGAAGATCCACTGATGATCAGAAGAGTGTAATCCATAGCAATTTGAAAAAAAAAAACTGATGTCATTAGTTCACATAGGACCTTTTGACTCCTAGGCCCTAGACAGGCCAGTAAAATGAATCATCTGTTCAAAAAATAATTTCAAATTGTGTCATAAGGAAAATTAAGGCAATTATAGGCCCGCAAACACACGCACAAAGGTGGCTAATAGAATACGATATTTACCATTGGGAAGCATGCTTTGAGCGGAGACACCTTACTCATGAAGTACGGCTCGCAAACTGTCTGATTGGTGGCCAGGTTTTGCAGTTCAGGGTTGGTGAACGCTCCTCCAACAAGCTTCCAGCTGTTGGACAACTCTGCCAAAGAAGAAACCACCTTGCCTGCAGGAGTCAACATATCGTCTGATGGCTCGTTGTTCATTGTGCCGAAGAGACCTCCCAATCGAGCGAAGTACCATCCTGAAATAATTTTTAAAAATTACAATATTGTTATTGGGCATTAATTTAGTGTGTAAATAAAAATATCACACTGGGAAAGATAGAATATATCGATATAATATGTAGTAAAATTGGCGAAAAGGTGGTAAACATTAGTACTGTATCAAAATATAACTAGTCGTTCGAAATAACAGCTAGATGCCGTCAACGTCCAATGCTATTGATAAAAGAATGCGCCAACAGTTGGATTTCAATAGCTACATACGAATAGTATTCAAAGCAGTGCAGTCTCAACACTCACTGATTTTGTACCTATTGTTTTCGCTTTAGCGTCTAATATACAAAAATGCGTAAGAGTGTATAGTCCGTGATCGATATAATGCGTAATTCGGAATGATCTTTTGGTTGTATACCTCCCTACTAGACGTCTTTGTGGATTTTCCTATCCGAAACGGCCGATACGTAGCGCCTAGCGTCAAGCGATTCTCCCGGTGGTAAGTAAAACATAGCTCTTGCGTTATAAAATAAAACCCTCCACGGCACTAACGGCACCAACGAACCAACTGTTTCAACTCTCCCAACAGGAGATTATTATTATTAAAATCAATATCGTTAAGTCAACGTCAGAGTTATATTCAACTTTCTTAGGTTCATTTATTGCCGACGCCTAGCACTATTTGACATCATCACAATTCATGGAATAACGCCATTTTTGTTTTTTTTTTAGATTTGTAAAGATCTCGTTAAACGCCGATTCTAAGACCGTTTCAGCTTTCTCTCAAACTGTGGTCCGCTGACAAGCATAACAACACGACCTTCATGCTGATCACACTTTGATAAAAGCTGAACTGGGACTACAATCGACGTTTAACGGGGACCATTCAAATGACAAAAAAGAAGAATCATTGAATTGTGACGATGTCGAATTCGAGGGAAGTTTGGAACAACCCGCACTAAGTAAGCGACCAATTTACATGTGATTTTGAAAATTAAGCAAAGATTGATGGAGAAGATGGTTTACATCTTCGAGTAATAACTGGAAAGGAAGTCAAAGAAAAAATAGACCACAACAGAATTATTACTAATAATATAGTATATTTCTAAAATACTAGAGAAGAAAATTCTGTTTTTCGTCATTACTGGTAGCAAAAACAAAGCATAAATAGCATGTATATTACCTTCAATTGTAACAATGCAGGTTTTGAAGTGGAATGTGCAACGAACGACGACTCCTCGAGTATTCTCAGCAGTTATTTGCTCTTCGTCTCTTTCTATTATCCAATCGTCAATTTTTTCAGGAAGGGTAAGGACATTGGCATTTCCAACTGAAGCAGACTGAAAAAAAGTGAATACATATTTTTTTACAATAGATTCAGTAACTATCTAATTCTATTCTATAGTGACACACATAGACACGAGAATGCAATGACACGCGCAATTCAGAACCGACACGGTTTCGAGGGATTTCGGTACTGTAGATTGCCTTGATTGACGGCCTCCATGGTCGAGTAGTAAGACGCTCGACCACGAATCTAAAGGTCGCGGAATCAAACCCGGCGTGCCCAAATAACTTTAATTTAATTAATATGTGTCGTAACACATTTAATCCATAAAAAAATAATTTAAAGTAAATTTGCAGCGCATCCCAGAGTAAGAGATACTCTAAGTATCGCCCTGGTGAAAGACCACAGTTCAGAATCGAATTAAATGGCTTTAGCCGTTTGTGACCAGATCTGAATAGCCAGGTACTTACCGACCTTCCTCTTCCTCATCTCTTTCCCCTCTTCACTACTTTCAGCATCACAACATGCCCCAATTGAGGACGCCATAATTCCACTGGCTCTAGACGGTTGAGAGCAGTTGGGACTCTGGTGCGGTATTCAGTATAAAAAAATAAACTTCCAAAAGGACAGGTTACCAGAAGAAGAAAATAGTCTCATTAGGTCAGTTAAGAATTTTGTGTAAAAATCACATGAAAACTCCCTCACTCACTGCACATGTAGTTACCATTCACCTTCTCAACTGAGCTTCAATTATGTTTATTCGATTCAATCAGATTCAATTCGATTTGAACAGACCTCATATATCATGTTGCGTTTGGGTGTGAGAAACTACTAAAATAATAGATTACATACCTCCTCAAACAGATCAATTTTGATCAAATTCTTCCTGGCCAGTATGATGAGGTCATATTTGTTGGGGGTGTTGGACTGCATGAGGATGGTGAAGTTTCCTTGTAGGAAGTCCGCCGCCAACAGGAATGTTCCCGGCTCCGCCATGGTGAACACGCGGCGGTCGAGGGTCACGATCGTACCGTGTCCTGTCATGATGGCACTGCCTGGAAACACAAGTAATGCGGTGGAAAAATAATTAAGGAAGAGTGTGGAGAAATTTGCTGGTTTGATAATTGGCTTCAGAGGTACCCCAGGATACCAAAGATTGAAAAAATCCGAAAGAATGGTTAAAATTTCTCAATTTTCGGAAACAAGGAATTCAAACTAAGAAAGGAAATCTACTTGGTACGAGAAAACCCCATTGAAGGAGTATGGAACAAAAAGATCAGCCAATCTGAGACTAAACAGGCTAAACTAAAGAGCTACATAAAGCAGATTATAAAAGGACTCATTTACTAAACGATCTTGCCCATTCAACACTATTTCTGAAATATTGTTTATTTTTTAACAATTTTAAACTGTCAAAATATACATATGAGGGGAACATGTCGATCAAATTTTTTCGCAGTTAAACGGATATTTAGAAGCTCTGATTATGAAAGCTGAAAAAATGATTACAAAAGATAAAAATAGTTGCGATGACCCAGAAATTCCAGACAGAAATAATTTCAACATTAATTTCATAATGCCAGAATGTTTTTAAACTTCTTCAGAATTTCTGCTGTACATTTAAAATTGAAGAGGATGTCAGGAATACAGGTCCCAGAGGTATCTATTTATAAATATATTTACAAACTAATGGATTAAAGTCCAATTGAAAAAAAAATACAAAACATGAAATGAGAAAAAAGCAACTGAGAAAGAACAGCACATACGAGTACATAATATTAAATGAAGCGATGACAAAAATAGGACAAAGAATAAATATAAGAAAGAATATTCAAATCAAAGCCAAGGTCAAGTCAAATCTTTGGTAGAGACGTAAATAATGAAAAAAATCATTAAGACTGATACCAAAAATTTCAAGACCATGGCTTGAATTAACAAGTTTCGACATTCTGGAGAGTGGAGAATGATACCCATAATTAGTAGAGTGATGATTGAGGAACAACAATTCATTGTTTCTGAGTCTACGGCAAGAAATGTTGAACTGGATGAGTTGCAGCAGAGAAGATGAGTCAATAATACAATTAATAATTTTGAAAATGCAAATTAAATCAAAGGTATGAGGAAAACAAAAAAATATTACTACTTACCAGAAAATGGCGGCATGAGATTATAAATATCCATGTACGGCTTGAACTCATAGTAGTAAGACATGAGCGTGAAATTGGACAGGATCCACGTGTCCATCAGGTCGTGGATGACCTTGTACTCCTCGATCTGGCTGAAGTCGGGAGTTCTGTTGAAGGCGTGCCAAGGAACGGGCAGCTTCTGCTCCAGCAATAGTTGACCAGTTCGAGGGTCAAATATGAAGTTGGTTTTCGCTTTACGGTGCCTGGAAAATACAAATCAATGTTTTATTCTCAGCAGAAGGAAATTAGAAGAAATAAGTAACCACTAAACTGAATTTTAAAAAGATCAAAAGTGGACAGCTCGTGGCATTCTTCCACTGACCGGGCTCACATTTTTTTAACAGTGAATACCACAGAAGAGTCACGACTGCTCCCAACCGTCTAGAGCCAGTGGGACCATGGCATCCCTAATTATTGAATATTGTGAGGTTGAAGGTAGTGGGGAAGGGAAAGAGATGGGGAAGAGGAAGGTTGGAAAGTTGGATTGTACCTGGCTATTCAGAACTGGTCACCAAACACGACTAAAGCCATTTCAAGCAACGTTTCGATTCTGAATGGTGGTCTTTCACCAGGGCGATACTTTGAGTATCTACCACTCTGGAACGTGCCGCAAATATAGTACATATTATGTTATATGAATTAATCACTACACTGATTAAATTGTATGTAATTACGTTATATTTACGGCCTCCGTGGTCAAGTGGTAAAGTGGTAAAAAGTGCGGCGTGGGCAAATATTAAAATATTTATATATATACATATTTGATGCATAGAAATTATCAAAAGTATATTTACATTTCTTCATTTTGAAGCGCCGTTTTGGCTCCATCGGTGAGCTTATCCCACAAAATGCGGGCCAAAGCCTCCAGCCCTTCCCCCACTCTGAAGTAGTCGTACCACCACTGCAGCCTACTCTTGACTTCCCAGAACTGGAAATGAGATGAATAAACACATAAATAAGTCAATATATTTAACCTCTAGTGTGCTGGCGGTGCCTATAGGCATTGTTCATTCATTATTATCTTCTCAGGAGTTTTGTTATCCTTTAAAACATGGTGTTATCATATTTAAATAAACCGTAATCGCTTGTCGACAAAATGATCAATCCATAGAGATATTTTGCATTGCGTCAAGTTCGATATAAATCGAGTAATAAATATTTGAATTTTGCTTACATCAGCGCGGCAAACAAAAAAAAATTAAAAGTCACATTGCTGTTGGTATTTATATGAAAACTTGATGCAATTTTGCTTTTATTTGGAAAGAAATTTATTCAGCCGCAAGAAAATACAATAAAACGATAAAAAAATCTTCACATTTCTTAATCAAACTTTTTTTAGTGACATGAGGGAGAAAAAAAAACGATTCTCCGAATTTATGTAACTATTCCAGAAAAAAAACACATCTTGTATTATAATTAGAAAAAAATACATCAACACATTATCTGATAAGAAAGCATTATTGAAAAAAACAAATAATTGTGGAATACGAAAGTGAGTTTATACGAAATTGTTCGTCAGTAAGGTACAACGGAAATTGGGCCAATATGAGCTGTCCCTATTTGAAAGTTCACTATTGCTTTTGAAATATTTGAAAGAAAAGAAAAATATGCTATGCGCATTGATCGTGTAACACTGATCAGTGAAAACAATAAAAAGGACGAAGAAAAATAAGTCCTGCTAGTTGAGAAGATTTCGGGACCGATGTCAAAAGATATGGCAGGTACGTGAAATAATTTAACTTACCTTCGATTTGATGAAGTGTACAATCTTGAGTTCTTGCAGTTGGTTGAGCTCGCTGAATATTTCCATGAATATTTCCTTCAATTCCTTCTGGAACGGAATGTGAACCACGATCCGCTCGTTTAAGAAATCAATAACTATGGCGGTGCACTTCTTTATGTTCGTCACAGCATCGTTGTTCCTAATTTCTTTCAAAAACCTGTAATAAAAAAGAGAATCGCGATTTGAATTTGATATACGGAAACCTTACTAATCACTGTAGGTGAAATAATATATTATGGGGTAGAAAATAAAACAAACAGAAAGAAACAAAGAAAACAAGATGAAGCCACTCACTTGTCAACTTCCTGGGTAAACGATGAAAACAGATTAAAGTAAGGCGATTCTGTCAATTCGTTCGTCCTAGCGTAGAAGAAATCGATCACCTCTCCTCCTACTTTCCATACGAAGGTCTCTGCGTAATGAATGAACCTCAAAAACGAAGGCTCCATAGACTTAAGAAGGCTCTTCCAGAAATCGTTCAACCTACGCATACTCTTCGTCCACGCTTTCTCCGTGTAATTGATAAACCTCAAATGTAAGTCCTTGACGAATGAATCGTATTTCAATATCCCCGCTTCCATAAAGTTGGACACTTGGTCCATGAGATCTGTTTCCAAAAATGAGTTAATTTGTTCCATGAACTGAGCGTAAGAAGTTTTGACCTTTTCAATAATCCACAGGATTCCGTCTCTCAAAGATTTGCCCGTTTCTCCCATGACTTGCCACATTTCATTGACGATCTTCGGCAGACTTTCAATATGATTTCTTAAAGACAGTTGGTCTATAATGTTCAAAACAAATTCGGTGATGTCTTTGGTGTAGAATTCGTTGGAATCGTAAGAATCTTCGAGGAACTTCTGGAAATCATCCCAGTCCTCTTTGACGACATGTAGATCGTTAAGATCATCCAAAAAATCACGCACTTTCAATTTTGCTTCGGTCCAAACGTTTCTCAAAACATCGTGAGTTTCTATAGGGATGCTCTTCCATATTTTGAGAACCTCGTTAGTTTGAATGTAGACGTCTTTGAGTGAAGTGGACACCGACGTTTTGACTTCTTGGTATATCTCCGGTCTCCAGCGAATCTGACTGGTGAGCAGTCGAGAGTGATTGAGGCGAATGTAAGAAGAAACGTCAACTGTTTTAACATCTTCAAAGTCGCGCCACGCACCCAATTCTGCAGATCGAGCGTCGTTTATTTGACCAATGACGTGGTAAGAAATATCTGAAAAAAAATCGTTTATATTAAAAAAAAATACACTTCTAATTATTATATTTAAGGGATTATACTAAAAAAATTCATAAAATACACATTTGAATGAGATTGTGCGTGAAAGTATTCTGTCTGCAGTCGACCTATTGGTATTATTGCCTAGCGGCGTAGATGGTGACTGTTTGAAACATCAAAGGAAGTTGGTCAAGAAGAAAATATATCTACGACCTCCTGTCTATTTAATATATGACGTAAGCAAATGGTTCAACGGCACGAAAGGGTGAACTAAAAAATTAACAAAGTTATGGCAATTTTGTTTGACTTTTGGGGTATTTGAACGTCTTTCGCTTCCTCCGCAATCATTAGAAAACGTTTCCGACAGCATTGGAGAGTCTATCGTCAGGGCAGATTATAATGTGATGTTACTTCTGCCCTGGTGAAATATACTGCAAGGTTGTTCTAAACCTTGGCCCGAAAAGAAGGAAACGCGACAGGACTCGATAGCCCAGAATTCAAACAATATACAAAGATAAATCATTGAAAGGAAGAGAGACAAAATGATGACAAATCATATCTTATCAAGGCGTTTTTCTTACCATCACTTCTGTTAAAGTGAGCCAGAACAGATTTGTCTTTAGTGGAAAGAATCCACACTCCATCATCTTGTCCAGTGGTCCTGTTGACCTTAGCCACTACTTTATATTCTGGAGCCACAATACTCCAAGACGTATTCAGTTTGTACCAATCTTTTTCGTTGATCTTTTCATAGTGGACGGTGTGGTTTTGCAGGTCGACGAGGAGGTGCGTCTGCCGGATCACTTGGTGGAACAGAGACTTTTGGTAGCTGTAGTAATGATTCAGGTGATACAGTTGATAGTGCATGTTGAGGCTCGACTTCACCTTCAGGTCGAGGCTTGTTGCCGGGTGATTGCAGTCCAGTTCAAACCTTAAATCGGTAAAATTATGAAAAAAAGTGACTGCTATAATTTGCATAGTTATTAAATTCGGATCCAGGTACTTCGAGATTCTTTTAGGAAAATGAAATAAGTATTGTATGATCACTTACTGGTAATCTCTGAGGGGTCCATTTGAGTTGTCTTTGAGCATGGAGTTGAATGTCAATCTGTCTTCCTCGTAGTTTGAATAGTCCAGCGTTACGGCGACCTTGGAGGTCATGGATGAGTCACTCGTGTATTTTCCCAAAAATGTAACATCCTGCAGATATTATATTTTATTAAAAATTGCAGACATTTCAAACAAGTTATGAAAAATATTAATCATACCTTCGATGGACAAGTGTTTGACAAGCTAATTTGTAAAGTTGTACAACCTATTGTTTGAGTCTTCAGCTTCGATAAAAAACCTAAGTAACTATTCCAATAGTGATTGACCAGAAAGCGTTGCTTTTCAATCACACTGCAACACTTTAATAGTAAAGACTTAACAGATGTCAATTTTTATACGTTGTAGAAGAACACTACTGTATCATTTCATCAAATAATAACTTTGTGTAAGATCGCAGATTTAATTTTAAATTTTTATGACCGACTGGTTTCACTTAGCCTAAGCATCATCAGAAAACAAAATTAAATTAAAGAAAAAATACAGTTTGCGTTTATATATACGTATACAGGGAGAACACAATGTAAAATAAAATAGAGAACAGTGAGAAAACTATAGAAAAAACAATTTAATTATAACAAAAGAAACAGAGAAAAAGATATAGATAATATGATTTTAAAGAGGCAAAATATCAACTGAGAAGCATAGACATAAAATACAAGACACGTCATATTCATACAAATTGAACGATAAATTAGGCAAGCTCTGATATCTCATAAAGCATGAAAAGGATAGCCATACCAAGCAGAATATGTGTGTATGAATGAGATAGCTATATGAACGTCCCGCGTTACAAGCCCTCTCTTCCCTAACGAACTCACGAGCGAAGTAGCATGCGACGTACTCGTGTACTGTCGCTAGGTTGTCTTCCACACACTTATGTATTTCCGCATTCGCTATCTCACTTATACATTTTGTGTGTGAATAATTGCATTAATTGAAATAATAATTGATTCGCATCGCATGAAAAGAAACTCCATGAGATTTGTTTTTTGGTCCCGAATGATTTTTACCCTTGTCAAAAGCACAGGAAGGCATTTTATCTCAGAAAAGAGCTTACAGCGATGCGTTTGTGGCAGCTGGTGACAGCTTGTTTGTCAAACGAATGTTTGTGCGAGACTAAACGCAGTAAATCTCAGGTGTGCCACGTTGGCTTAGTTTTGCGCAGTCACGCGCGTTGTCTCAGTAACGTATCTAGATTATTTAATTCATCTAAGCAGAGAAGGTGATTAGGGAATAGTTAGAAATTTTATGATTTTACGGGAAATATATCTAATATCGGACTACTGGACAAATTTAACTGATTATTAAGAATGTAAGTATTAATTTTAGTGGCTTTCTTAAATTCTAGTGCATCTAAATGATTTGATCTGTTACCATGACCATTTTTGTATTATCTATACATTCTTTATTTTTATTTTTTATTTATTTTTTAATTTTTTTTATTTAGCATCTATATAAATGAGAAAATATGCAAATACAAAATATGATGTATGTGTGAAAATGTTAACAGAGATAGCAGTAAAGATAAATTAGGTACATAAATTATTATAATTGTAACACTCTTTGTTATTATCGTTTTATTTTATTTATTATCGCCACTCGTTCAAATAGGATTAGTAATCAAGACATCAAAACCAAAATCATACACAACTAATGTACGGCACAAAAGATGATAAATTACCTTGCTGAACGAAGGGTGCATCAATGACAGTTTGTCATGGAGGCTCTTGTCTGGCAGGTCAGGATTGAACCAACGCCCCTCCAGCTTGACGGTCTTGTTTTTCTCGTGCAGGGTCCAGTCGATGGTGGCCGTCCCCTCCAGCAGGGTGTCCTTCAGGTCATCATGGAGAAGGTTGTCGCGGGTCAGGACGAACCTGGACACCCTTCTTCAGACTGGAAAAAAGGTAATTAAAACAGTTAATATTTAGTGTCAAAAGTAATTTGAAGGATTTAAAGGTTTCCTCCAGCAGGGTGTAGCTTTTCAGGTGGGAGTTATTGACATCTAGAATGCCGGATACCTGGACGGATACCTGTGCCTTTTTTTTTCGGACTGGAAAGGGAAAAGAAAATAATTAAAACAGTTAATATTTAAGTGACAAAAAGGGAATTTGAAAGGGGAAGGTTTCTAGCTGAGGGGAATTATTAGGGAAGGTTTCCGGGCTGGAAGGGGTATTGACATCTAGAATGCCGGAAGGGGAAGGGAATTTCATCTAGGGGAGAGAATGGGAAGGGGAAGGGGAAGGAGGGAAGGGAAGGGGGAGAAGGGGAAGGGGAAGGGTTATAAAGTACTAGTATTAAGATCTGGTCACCAAACACAGGCAAGCCAATTCATTCAACGTTTATGATTCTGAATGGTGGTCTTTCACCAGGGCGATACTTAGAGTATCTGCCACTCTAACGTCACTGCCACTGAAACGTGTCGCAAATATAGTATTTATATATCATCAAAAATTAAATAAATAAAATTTATTTGCGCACGCCGGGCTTGAACCCGCGACCTCTGGAGTCGCAGTCGAGCGTCTTATCACTAGACCACAGAGGCTGTCAGTAAGCTGACTGTAATTTCGTAATAACTCACTTGTGTTTTACAAAATTATGTTTTTGTCAATTACGCTATCTTCTCAGATAACGTGTTTGTGTATGTAATGACATAAGTGGTTTTTCTGGAATAGCTACCTGTAGAGCATTGGTTTTTTTCTCGCTCATGTCACTAAAAAAGTTTGATCAAGAAATATGATGATTTAATAAAACAAATTTATAACTTTATCCCACTTTTATTTTATGACTGGACCAGTTTCAGCCTATGACGGCCATCTTCAAGATAGTACAAGTTGTTGTTAACCTACGGCTTATATACTATTTTTGGGGATGTCAGGGGTAGTTAGAGTAAATTAAATTAACAGTGCATAATGAATAGAATCATAAAACTAATTATACCATAATGCTAGGAGTAACCCAATAATTTGAAAATGTTGTCTGGACATCAAATTAAGATGGGAAAATCTAAAGCTCATTAACAATCTTTCATTATATAAATACATTGTCAATTCATATTTGTAGAAGTAACTGTAACCCATCTTAAATATTAAATAAAATAAATAAATATTCAGATAGATATATAAAATAATAATACCAATAAATTCAATATAATTGAAGTAAAATCATTGTTTACTACCAACTTGTACTAGTCTGAAGATGG
Source organism: Drusus annulatus (assembly GCA_022651775.1). Classification (NCBI taxonomy): domain Eukaryota; kingdom Metazoa; phylum Arthropoda; class Insecta; order Trichoptera; family Limnephilidae; genus Drusus; species Drusus annulatus. The sequence goes on along the minus strand of JAGWCC010000304.1, from coordinate 617,584 downwards.
CCGTCATAGGCTGAAACGTCCTTAAAATAAGTGGGATAAAGTTATAAATTTGTTTTATTAAATCATTAAAATGGAATTCCATCACGAATTAACAGTTTCAAAATTAGAAACAAAAATATGATTTTTCGTTTTTGTTTTTCCGGATATATACTCGTATATGTATATATATATATATATATATATATATAAATATATATATATATATATCGATCTATATATATATCTTTTATCGATTCTTTGTCGCCTATAGATAATTTTGGAAAAGTGTCAGAAGTAAATCATTTCGGAAATAATACAATTTTTAACCAACCTCTGTTTTGTTTAAAATGCTGAGGTCGTAATGCAACCATACATCTGGTGCCCATTGCAATTTGGATCCCTGGAATAGCTCTTTTTCTTTAGATTCGTAATTGTTCTCAAATCTGCAAAAAAAAAATAAAATATTATTTACATAAACTTTTTATAAAAATGATGTATATACCATATTACGTAACTAATTTTAGTGCTTAGTCACTTACTTGATAGTTTTGTCTCCTTGGATGGCAAGAATTCTGACCTGCTTTCCAGTGTTCCAAGGTTCAATATCCAGCCTTCCCGTCAAATTGAAATTAGTTGCGTTGTACAATTTGTAGATAGAAGCTTGTTTGCTATCCTGGAAAAACAGGCAAGACTTGAAAAATACAAGGAAATAGGAGAGAGACGTAAATGAGTAAAATAAGGATGAAAATTGGTCAACTTCACGAATTCGTTGACCAAAAAAACTAACTAACTAAACTTAAGAAATAAATAAAAAAAATATAAACATTCCCGGGTTACGAATAACCCGACACTATTTGAAAAACTCCTACTGCCATCATAAGAAGCGGAAAATGTTGCTTGTGCAATGATGGAGAACTTACAGGTTCAAAGCGTTGGTCCACTCAGCTACCGACCGGTTAACCATCACGCCGTTTCCCCGCAGGGGTAGGTAGAGAGGACGGACCACCGTACAATCTTCTATCTTGGCACACACTTCTTGTTTTGTTCACATTCACACACATACATCTCATACATACTCTTCTGTTATTCTAACTCTTCACGTGGCCCGATTCAAGTATTTGATTCACTTGATCGTGCCATGTCTTCCTCGGGCGTTACCGACTTCTTCTTCCATTCCATAGATTCCTTATATGATATATTCGTTTCAGACTCCTTTCTTCGTTCATTCGCTCTACATGCCTAAAGTATCTAAGCGTCCCTTTCTTGATCCTATTCATTACGCTTACATGAGCCTTGCATTCTCTTCGGATACCACATTTTTAACACGGTCATATATGGTTTTACCGTACGTCTCAAGGATCTCATTTCCACAGCATTCAGTCTACTTTCATCCTTCCTCTGCCAGTTCCATGCCTCACTGCCATACATCGGGGTTGGTATAAACACTCCATTGTGAACTGCAAACACCATGACTTTGGACTTACTTACATTCACCATCAACTCATTCTGCATACATACTTGGTTCATCCTAGACACGAGAAACTGTAGATCTTCCATACTGTCAGTTCTCAGCACCGCATCGTCAGCATACAACAGGCAACATACTTTCATATTGTTCATTTTCGCGCCCAAGCCCACACCTTTCAATTCTTGCATACAATTATCCATGCACAAATTGAACAACCACGGTGACATTACACAGCCTTGTTTTACACCTTTTGTCACTTTGTAAAATCACCGTTCACTCTTACACATGCAACGCTTCTCTCGTGCAAGGACGCGATTGCTTGTATTAGATTCGTGTTAACTCCATTCACAGATAATATATAAAATAATTAAAAAGGATAATACCAGAGTAAAAGATACTTACTGTATTTTCATTATCATACTGATGAATATAGTGCACTCCAAATGGTGCAAACTTCACGATATCGACGCTAATATCAACGGTATCTCTAAGCAAATTCCTGTCGCTGGTATCGGATATGCTTTTGAATAGACTTTGAATGAGCTGATCCCCATTGTAGAACACCGTATTATTTCCATTACTCCATTTATCAGCTTCAACGTACGAGTAATCCGTCACCAAAATATGTCTGGTACTTAGCGGCACCTCGAGGGAAACAATGCCGTACTGTCCGACAGAATTTTGAAGTCCCTTTTTGACTTTGTGCGTGGCGTTCAGAAGGGCCGACTGATTGGGCCAGAACATTTGCACCATATTCTCGCAGAGTATCTCTCCGTTTGTAATCCTGGCGTCTGCCGCAAGCCACGGGAGGTTTTTGAATGGTGTTGTCGTGTTGATGGTCCCGACTGTGTGTTTAAAGCCTCCGTAAGTTAGATCTATATCGATCAGTTGACGGGAAGAGGGATAGCAGACTGTGCCACTGAAATAATAAATTCATTTTTATTTTTTGTAGTGAATACCACACCAACTAGTGAGTCCCAACTGCTCCCAACCGTCTAGAACCAGTGGAGCTATGACATCCCCGATCGAAGTATGTTATGACGCTGAAGGTAGTGGGGAGGGGAAGGAGATGGTAAATAGGAAGGTTGCGAAGTACTTGGCTATTCAAATCTGGTCACCAAACACGGCTAGTGCCATTTCAAACAACGTTTCGATTCTGAATGGTGGTCTTTCACCAGAGCTATACTTAGGCTGTCTACCACTCTGGAACGTGCCACAAATATACTTTATATTATTTTATATGAATCAAAATGTGTTACGATGCATATTAATTAAATAAAAGTTATAACGCACGCCGGGTTTGAACCCGCGACCTCTGGATTCGTAGTCGAGCGTCTTACAACTCCACTACGGAGGCCGTTATAATCGTATGTCAGTGAAAAAAGCATTGCATTCAATGTTCACAAGGTAAAATTTTATATACTAGTTGATCACGGAGAAAAAGTTGTGGTAATGAATAAATACAGAGTTTGATGGCGAGATGTCCTGTTACAACATTCTTGTGATAGGATATGGTGACAATAATTATAAAAGTCCGTAGAAGTTCTGTTTGGAGTGTCTCCAATGAAATACATGGTGAAAAAATACATGTCAATAAGTTATTTAAAAAAATATGCTTACATTAGAGAAACGAGTTCTTCCGTTGGTTTGTTGTAGGTACCCTTCATCTTGAATGTTTCCTCGCCTCTGAAGGCTGGAGTCACTAAAGTGTAGTCCACTCCGATGGTATTCTTCACCATGTCAACCTTGAGGACATTGTCAACCTTCTCCAGAGAGGCTCCTTTTCCCCAGTCTATAGTGAGGTTCGTCAGGATTTTGTTTGTTGGTAAGAGAATCTGATGAAGCAAAAACATTTTTTTTAGATTTACTGTAATATTTAATAACAATGACTCAAACGTATCAGAGCCAAGTTCTTTCTGCTGCCCATTATGTTTGTTCTAAGATATTTTTTAAAAATAGTCAGAGGGACTATGGAATCTCCAATTAGGGTATACTGTAAGACTTAAGGGAATGGAAAGAGAAAAAAGATGAGAAGAGGAAGGTTGGAAAATACCTGTATAAAAATCTGATCACTAAACACGGCTACAGTGAATTCAAGTAGTATTTAGATTCTAAATGAAACTCTTTCACCAGACCGATACTCGAGTATCTACTACTCGTGTGCCCAGAGTATTTACTTTCGTAATTCTCTCTTCCGATCACATGGTTCATCCACTATGCAGCATATTTATATTATAAAGGAACATAAGCACTGCTTACCCCGCCGTACTCGCATAAAAATATGTATAGTATATAGTAACATTGGATAAAATAATATGAAATTATTATAAAAAATAAATCACCATCAAAAATTTGCCCGAAATTAAGCTGATTGCACAGCCGCGAGTACCCCACCAACCTTCCATCTATCACGTGTCAAAAGCAGTAACTACATATGCCCAAACGCCGCCAACGTCCGAGTAGATTAGTCTATGTTTACTAGACTGCATAAAATATGCATGTTGTGAGCTGTTGCGCGCTTAAGTGGCTCGTTTGTATTAGTATCGTTGTTAGTGTCTAAGGCAGTGCTTTTATAGAATAAATCCAACAGCAATCAGTGATATTTGTTGATACCCATCTCTATTTTCTATTAATCCGCTGTTTTTAATACTGCCTACTCTTATTAAAAGCTCTGTACACACCGCTGAGTGTATTAGAACTTAGACCTAAATCTACTGTAACCTATAAAAACACCTTCTGGAGGCCTTCGTGTGGCAGCATAGTGATTGTGGATCACAATCTTTGTGAATTCTACTAATTTCTTTTATTCCAGGAATTGTATTAATTCTACTTATTTGTTTGATTTAACCTACCTTGCCCGTAGCCGAGGCGATATATTTGCTGACGTCAGTGTTGTATTTGGCGATGATGGTTTTAAGTCCGGCCGCGTGGTTGGTGAAACTCATATCCACTGAGTGAACGTCCTCGTTGGGCTTGGGGAGAAGGACATTCAAACCAAAGGCCATTTTCTCGTTGCCGTCGGTTAGGAGAGAAGTGTTGGATCCACAGCTAAAACAATTTAAAAAAAATATACAGATTATTCAGATGGAGTTTGTCTAATAGCCAAAATTGTTTTTTTGCTACTTTTTTACCATTTTTGTTGCCATCCTTATTTTTTATTCGTCCTATGCTTGACTTCAACACCCTGCCAGCTTGTTGACAAAATGTTCTTGGGCCAACAATTTTACTAGTTGATATAATGTGGAGATATAATATGTAACCCTTGATTTGTAAAAGAGGTCCAGTTGTTGATAATAAATACGTATAATCGTGCCAGGAACCTCATGCATTATTATGCATTCAAGAGTAGAACATCCTTACCTTGGAATCAATTTCTAAATCCAACTAGTTTAAATCCTACTTCTAAACCTTCCTCTTACCCATCTCCTTCCTCTCTCCGCTAACTTAAGCTGCACAACATACCCCGTTTAGGGATACAATTTAATTTAATTAAAAGGATAGTTAAACAAATTGTAATTTCCTACCAACCTAATAAAGTGTCTACCTTTAATGCATTTTAGAAGACATAATTTTATATTTGAAATTGATGGATTAAAGCAACACATGTTTGTTTTTGGTAAATAAAGTTATATCCCGTGATTTTTGAAGGGGCACAACTATAATATTATTGTATCATAAAAGTAATTTTCACCTCCAAACTTGGTCTATGTCAATATGGAATCCAATAGCTGAAAATTCTTTGACGACTCTCGGCTTTAACGTGGTGGAGTTGTACAGATAGAACGCATTCATGTCCAGGCTTCGTTTGACATTATTCACTTTGTGGTAGTTGTTGACCTGTAATGAAATTATACACATTTAATCCACCATTCAGTATTTTTTTATGTGAACCACGCAGTCTACACGGAATCAGTAGGACTATGGCATCCCTAATTGAGATATTCTGTGAGACTGAGGGAGGGAAAGGGGGAGGAAAAATATGTGGGAAGAGGAAAATCGCGAGGTACCTAGCGATTCAGATCTAGTCACAAAACATGGCTTATGCCGTTTCAAACCACGTTTCGATTCTGAATAGTGGTATTTCACCATTTCAGGGCGATTCTGAGAGTATCTACCACTCATTAAGGAAAACTAACTATTATATGTATATGTATAGACAGAGTGTAACAGAACTTTAACCAATGATTCCTGAACTTATTTGAGGCAAAAAATGTAATTGTTGTGTTGGTGTCCAGTTACATTTGAACAAATTAAAACCTATGATTTTTTTTCATTATGTCACAACTGGATAGAAAAAAATCATTCAGTTGAAACGTAATCGCCCACTCCCTCACATGGTCTTTTCCTGCAGCGCACTGTCAAATTTTCGGATATGTCCCGTTACACCAAATATTTTTTTATGAAAATGAATTATCGAATATATTATTTCAGTGCATAGTGCTGAAAAAAGTGTGAAAAATGTGCAGCCTATTTTTTAGATGATCAAATACATTTATAATATACCTTGAAGAATAGGTTGTCAGGCAAAAAGCTCCACCTCACATCACCCTCCCCTTGAAGCTGGGTCAAATTATAATTGCAAAGCAAAGATCCATTTCGAGGTGATAAACTAGAAAAAAAACATAACATTAAGTCAAATTCTTCCGTACAGAAATGTCTTTTTCACTTTATAAGCTTTCTGGCGTCCAGTTTTGGACAAAGGCCTCGCTTGAATGTCTTTTGGTTTCTCAATTTTGGTCAACAACTATCTAAAGCAATTAGTTCTCTTTGGATCAGTCCATGTCATCTGAGAGCGGCCTCCGTTTCCCTTTGTCGATGAACGACTGCATTCCAATGGTCATCATTTATTCTTACGAAGATGACCGTTGAAACTGTCAAAATACCAATTGAATAATTGATTCTTTGAGTTAAACTGTATTCTGTTCCTACCTGACGTCGGCATTTGCGTTTATTCTCCTCAGGTTTTGCAGAGGCGTGTTGGAGTCCAAGGTGAGAATAACTCTTTTATCGTCTGTTATTTGGACACTACTCTTCAGGTAGATTTCTTTGATGTTTTGATTTGATGAGTCGATCTGAAAGTGAACAAAAACATTAATTTAAAATGTTATTCAAAAGGGTATTATGGTGATATATTGTAGAAATTTTAAACATTGCCAGGGAATATTTGTCCCTCTTCCTGTGTCAACTGTGGTTAGAAGTGCATTCATGAGGAGTTGATCTTTTCTGTCCAGTGAGTGGGCTGCCTTTTGTTATTGTAGGGCTTTTTTGTAAATATGTTTATTTTTAAGTACTTAAAGTGATTTTTTGTAGGCTGTGTTTTATGTGCTTATAGCAAATTTTATTTAAGCCCTCTCATTAAGGTTAGGGAGGGAATAAAAGATTCGTGTTTGAATCTAATTTGGAGTAAAATGTTTTGATTAAATCTATTATGTGCGGTGTTTATAGGATTAGCCGTGTGTGTTTTGTAGAGAGGGGTGCGATATTTCACGCCCCTAGATGTAGAAAAAAACGTCTAAAAAGGTGGTTTTGAGATAAACGGCTTTAAAGTTTTCATAGAATTATAAATATCAAACGTGTTTCTTTTTTATAGTGAATACTGCACAAGAGTCTCAACTGCTCACAACCGTCTAGAGCCAGTGAGACTATGACATCCCTTATAGGGGAATGTTGTGAGGCTGAAGATAGTGGAGAAAAGAAGGAGATGTGGAAGAGGAAAGTACCTGGCTATTCAGATCTGGTTACCAAACATAGCTAAAGTCATTTCAAGTGACGTTTCGAATCAGAATGGTGGTCTTTAACCAGCGCGTTACTTGGAGTATCTACTACTCCTGTTATAATATGATATTTTCCTTTCTCATCTTTTGTCAATTTGTAGACAAATATGCAAAGTGTTTGTTAAAATACAAATTTATATATATAAATACGAGAATATATATGTATTGTATATACTGACAGTGAGTAGGATATATTTTTTAAAATGTATGTTATTTTGTAATACAAACCTTTGCGGAGAAGTCCTTGAACGTTTTTCCATTGAGGAAGTTGAGATGAAGTGTGAATTGAAGAGCTCCGATCAGGGATGCTTGCAGGTTGTATTTATCTCGAGCTTCTGATGTCTTCATGCGGATGGTGTATGGTTCACCTTCGCCCATTGGCTTCAGCGTCGCTACCAGCTGCAAAACATATACTGATTACATTAAGGCACTGATTGAGCTGGAAACTAATTTAAGGTAGCCCATGAATTAAAATGCTCTTCCACAAGGTTGTCTGTTGTAACAATTTTTTTTTGGACTTCTAGTTTTGTCTTTAAAGTTTGGTAATGCCCATGCGTTGATATCTTTTACATAGAAATTAGATGTAATTACCTCCATGGGATTGGATTCCCCATAATTTTTCCATTAACATTGAAGGTATTGGAGTCGGTACGAAGTGTTCCAGTGATGGTCTCATTCTTTACAATCTCAAATGTCAGATTCAAATTCCTGGAACAGAAAAAAAACACATAATTTTTTAAAATGTATATTATATGTATTAATATCACACACGAGTCTGACAGCCAGGAGCCAGTGGCAATTTCAAACAGCGTTTTGATTCTCGTATTTATTTATTTGAAATTGATTCAGATTTATTTCAGAATGGATTGGCGAATGATGGTTGAAACAAAGCACCTTTTTGTAGAACTAACTACTGAACTGCCACGGTTTTCTCTTTCCTCTCGGAAGACGTAGACCTCACTAAACCGCATCCGATACAGTCGCAGTCCTACGCGTCCATGATGCACAAATGAGACCCTAAGGATTCTGAATTGTGTAAATCTGGAGACATACAAACTACAGAACAGATTGCAAAAGCATGTCCTCTTCATCAGTTTCCCGGGAGAATATTTGTGCTGAATCAAGTTGCTCTTGATGCCATCAACTAGCTGAACAACTTCAGACTCCCGCTACGACCTTCACTAACTCTTTTTCACAACACGGAGAGGAAGATTCGGATTGAAAGGAAAAAACAAAAATACGAATCACTGTTTACCTGAATCCTCTATGCGGACTGCTCACTACCATCGTGGAGTGTCCCTTTCGCTTCTCGGCCAGCAGCGTGTAGAGGGTGTCCTTGGAGCCCAGCCGCGCCTCCGCCTTCAGCACGCTGTAGGAGTCTTCGCTGGTGAGGGCCAGGGTCAGCTCGGAGGGGGGGATGACGGGGATCAGGGACACGTGCACACGTGCGCGCAGGTTGTCCGAGAAGCTGGTGCGCCAGCTCACTTCAGATAGAAGCTGGAAACAAAGAAGAGAACGAAAATAAAGTGTGTGGTATTTTAGAAGTAATGGTCGAAATTTTTTGCAATAATTATAATTCAGACTGCAATCAGAACTCTGATGAGTAAAAGATTTCTTGACAGCTGCAATGTAACCTCCCTCCTGTCTGAAAGAGACATGGAGCTCTCAGTGGTCGGACCATATTGCTTTATTGATGTAGAATACGTTCATATTTTTTTATCGTTTATACGTTTTTACACCAAACGAGCGTTGCTAATAAACATACAAATAAGCCCTCTGGTAAATAATGAACAACACGAAATTAATGTAAATTTTTAATATAACCTTTTTTTCAGGAAATAACATTTTTTACCTTAGAAATATTTTTTTTGTGGCTATGTCTATTTTACAGAAAAGGGCTGAGTTTTATTGATAATTATAGTTTCCTTTCTTCCCAATAAAAAACAACTACTAACCTACCTGTTAGAAAAATATGATTAGCCGGTAAAGGACTAGCACTAAAACCGGAATTCCAAAGCAATTCACACGGTTAATAGTATTTAAAAAAAAAATCCTATCAAATATGGCAGTTTGTTTTTGTCAATTATTAAAGCGAAAAAAAGGCTTCATGCGTCTGAATTTGTATATAAAGCGGAACAAGATTCAATAACTTGCAAATGCAGTCGGTAAATGACGCGATAAAACTCACAGCATTGTTTTGGTTCCCTTGTTTGACCTGCAGCCCGCACACCAACGTATTCTCCACATCAGAGAAGTCTTTCTTTAACTCCACCCTCACGTCGTAAGGCTGTATGTATGGGGAGGTCAGGTTCAGGGAGCCCGTCGTGGACATGAAGGTCTCATCCACCTGAAAAATAAAACATTCTTAATTTAGAAACGGTTTTTTTTCCGGCACTGATTTATTTATTATGCTTTGAATTAGATTTTTTTAAAAAAATTGTGTTGTCTTTCCCCTGATTATTTATTTATTTATAAATTAACGGATAAAGTCCAATTACAAAAAATACATATAAAACACGAAATGGAAAAAAAGAGCGACAGAGAAGGAATAGCATTTACATAATAATAAATGAAGCGATGACAAAAATAAGGCAAAATAAACCAAAGAGAGAACATTCAAGCCATGGTCTAGTCGAAGTTTTGGTAGAGTTGTAAAGAATGACAAAAATCATTTAGACTGCTACCAAAAATTTCAAGACCATGGCTTGAATTAAAAAGTCTTGACATTGGAGAATTATACCCATAATTAGTATTGTGATGTTGTCGGAACTCTGTGTTTGGTTGTTCGGTACAAGTTGAGTAACAATTATTCAAAGCTTGCTTACGACAGTGTGGCAAAAAAAAAGATTGTCAAAGGGAAATTAACGTTTGTATTTACGGTAAAAACTCATGCAATTTTATTTTTATTCGCAACGTAATTTATTCTGTCACACGAACATCCAATAAAACGACAAAATTCTTCAAAATTTTTTTTGTGACATGAGCGAGAAAAAAAAAACATTCTTCGAACATCAGTAGCTATTCTATGGAAAAAAACTACTTATAACATTAAAATACATACGAGAATAATTACCGACTTGATTTGCTTATACAAAATTATAAATTCAATGATTGACAGCCCTGAACTATTAAACTTGATTTCATTTCGTGTTCCTAGCAAGACGGTTGCAAAGCAGTACCTACCGTACTACTGTAGCAATTCTGCTTCAACCTCGCAATTCAACACGCCTACGCGACGAATGCAACAGCTGGGAAACTCATACTCCGATGTCGCTGATATATTTAACACGTCAATATCAAACTACAAGTCTAATTTAGTACAGTTGTTGTCATCTGGCAGAGCTAAACTAATAGTTGGACCTGTTATTTAATATTTTTTTTTTTCTTTTCTTTTACAATATTTTTGAACTTGTTATTTATTATCAGTTATTTTCATCTACAATATTTTGTATCTGCTGTTCAATACTTTTTAAATTTTTTATTTTACAATATTTTTTTGCACTAATGAGGTTATTGAATTTTTTTTTTTAAATCAAGCATTTGTATGAAAGCCTATAACAGGCGTAAATAAACAAATAAATAAATAAAATGCAATTTAAAAAAATACACAAACACATTATCTGAGAATATAGCGTAGTTGACAAAAACATATTTTTGTAAAACACTAATGAATTATTACAAAATGACAGTCAGCAAGGTACGACGGAAATTGTAGCTTGCGGGGATCCAGCATTCCAGAGATTAATAATAATAATAATATTTGGACGATTTGTATAGCGCCGTTTTTGTGAAAAATCACCTCAAGGGCGCTGTACAGATCTTACTTTCTATCGTTACATATTAATTCCTAGTTTAAATAAGAAAATATACAGGAACATACTTACCTGGCAGGTCCCATCAGATAGACACAATTATGAACTTAAAATTATGATTATTATTTAATTATTATTATAATTTTTATTTTTTTCCGATTTAGGGCATGGGAGCGAAATTAAAAGAATGGACTTTCTGAATTTGTCATATAGTACAGGATTTGGTTAAAATTTGCATATTAATTAAACAATAAAAGAAGAAAAAAAACACACTTAATCAGAACTTACCAAAATTCTAACATGTGAAGTATTTTCTTTCACAAAGCCTCAACACTGTCAAACGAGGTTGCCGAAAAAGGAAGTTGATACCTATTACATTATAATATGTTAGAGGTGATATGTCTCGTTCCATACGGTTATAATAAAGTTTTTTCTGTTACCTCAATCTGTCCTTTGGCAGCCAGTTGGCAGGATGGTATGTCTATGTTGGCAGTGACCATCGTCAGGGACTCGTCAATGTGAATGATCAGCTTTAGTCTTCAGGTATTTTAGGGCTTCCAGGGTGCTGAGCAAGTCTATACTCCCAGTCCTGATAGAGTAGGTTTCATCCTCTCCAACTTCATGCTCGTAGAAAGCTCGGAGAGAGTTCTAATCAATTCAGAGAATTCAGTTTAGTATTGAATTGGAATCTTAAAAATACATAAAGATAAAATGTTTTAAAGCCTTGAAGAGGCTAGGGGGTTAATATTGATTTCATTTTAAAATTAAGTTTTCTGTGCATGAGTGATCCGAAATTATAATTTTATTTAAATTATTTTAATAATACCAAATTTTAAACATTATTCCACTATTTTTTATTTAACACCAGACCGGTTTTACCTTATGACGGGCATCTTCAGACTGGTACAATTTTAAGAAGTAAGTCTATGGTTTATATACTATTAGTGTCCGGAATGGACACTTATTGAGTCTCATAGTGAATATCTGTGACTTTAGGTTTTGTTTTTTTTTGCTGAGAAAGGCGGCTTTACAATAACATTCAAGAATATACATTCGGGTAGTTTTATTACTTTCTGGGAGACGGGTTACATGGGATGCGTTAGATGCGTTTGTGATTTATTTTTTATATAATATGATTTTATCTATTTATATTGGGTTTTAACAGATGTTGTCACTTACATGAGAACAATCCAGTTATAAAAACTCAGTGAACAATTGTAAAAAAATAAATTAGACGATTAGATTTTTTTAATGTGACACCTCACAAGAGCGCCCTTGCCCGTATGGTGTACACACAGGAAAACTATATCGCCACCCGGCTGGGCAACGTTGTGCGGCGGGTCAAGGAAGAGGCTGTAGGAAGGAATTGGTTAATGAACGGTCAGTAGCTGAGTGAAAAAACGCGTCGGATTGCCACCCGGGCGTCGTGCGTTCAATTCCTCTGCTAGCTAAGTCCTCTATCATTGTACAAACAACATTTTCCGCTTATTATTATGGTATTAGGAGTTAATCAAATATTGTGAGGTTATTTGTGGCCCGGGAGCGTTTATCTTTCTTTGAAAAAAATAATGCGGGCCTTGAATACGTCCGGATTAAATAAAAGAGGAAAGACAGACGTCGGTAGGTTGTTACAAACGAGTCGGAAAAACGAGCCCGTTCTTATGAAGCCGACATCTACTGTGAACAAGTATTCTGCTCGCATCCGTCGAGTTTCACACACGTGCACCGGCAAGCAGGGAATTAATGCTGCTAGCTCTTTGAGAAGACTCCATTAAAATACCTGTAGAACAGACTCAACATACCTACGTTGCGTCTGTGCAATAGAGATGGCAATCGCTTTGTTGGCAAAGGAATCAAGGGAATATCAGACGAATCGTCGTCCTTTTAATAAAATCAAGAAGCATTTGGGAGTTCCAACTCAAAGATAGCTCCCAAATTCGACTGTTGGATGCAATTAAAATGTGTACAAGGTTAGCAGCTGGTCACTATTGAAGAATCAGCTCGCCTTATACGAGACGTCCGGTTCACGAAAGCCAGATTAATCCAGTATTTATTTAGTTTTATTACCTCAGACCGAAATATCCCATTGCCATTTAGCAAAGTAAAAGTGAGGTTGTATTTTTCTCCTAGAATCATTTCGACGGTTTGGACGAAGTCTATTTCCTTGAAATTCGGGAATGGTGTCTGGAGGGTGAGTTTATTTGTATACGTTGTGAAGTCCTAGAAAAAAAAAAAAAAAAAAAACATTTATTAATGCAATTCAATAGGAGACTTTTTTGTTCGGTGTATTCAGTATGTACTTACTTCCATTACGAATTTGTCATTCAACGTGATAGCAGTCAAATTTGGAAGATTTAGGTTGGCCAAAATTCTGTATATCTCCTCCTGCGCTAGACCTTCATTCTGAAAATAAAAATTATGATTAAAAAGGCATTGAGTTTATTCAAATAGAATATTTGAATGTGTTGTAAAACCAGTATACCCTATAATAATAATAATAATAATAACAGTGAACTTATATGGCGCAGTTTTGTGATATTTCACCTCAAGTGCGCTTCATACTAAATTAATTATACAAATAAGACTAACTAACAAGGAAAAAATAATATATAATATGTATACAAATTGAAACTATCTAAAATCTTGATCTTTGTTATAAATCACGAGAGAAAAGGTTCAGATATGGGTATAACAGTGCATGTGTACATCAACAGATTAAAAAAAACAATTTACCAGAAGCTAAGGGTATAAAAATTCAGATAAAACGTATGAATTCATACTAACATATTTGTCAAATCAAATAAAAGGAAATTAGATTGAGGACAGTTAACATGTTGGTACTTAAAACATTAATATTCAAGTATTATAAGTAAACGATTCCAAAAATGCAAACAGTGTAAATATAGCAAGTAACAAAAGAACAATAAATATTTTATGAGAATGAGTATATGGTTTTCAGTAGATAGTGAGGACATTGAGTTATAATGATAGAATATATAATGCAGCAACACGTATTATATGCCAACATCGATCATCGATAAGGGTTCAATTGAGGAGAGGAAAGTTTAAAGATATTACGTATTAGATTTGGTCCTTGACAAACATTCATCAGTGAACATAATTCACCGAGAATCGTGATACTTTCAGTATCGCCCTTATGGAAGACCACTATTCAGAATCGAAAAGTTGTTTCAGATGGCTTTAGGCGTGTTTTGAGACTAGATCTGAATAGCCAAGTACTTCCCAAAATGCTGAGACGGAGAGATTGGCAATTCTGACCACTCAGTTACTAACATTACTGTGAAATAGGTTATCCCGAAAAAAAATAAATAGACACGTCAGAACGAACAAAAAATAACGGAGTTTCAGACGTTTGAATCAGCATTATTCCTGAATTGATGCTTATTCAGTGCTTCCGTCAACAGCATTAATAACATATTATTATGTGTATCTAAAGCTGATTTTTACAGACCTTTCGAAGCTGAGCATCGAATGTGATGGTCGAATAGTACAGGGTGTCTACAACAGCGTACACGTCAGTGGAGAAGTCCTCCATCAGTTGATCTCTTCCTTCTTTGACGATGCCCATGTATTTCTCCTCCATGATCTTGAGGAGGCCTTTTCCGTTATCTCTTATCAAGACCGCTACACCGAGCTAAAAGCAAATTAAATAAATATACAATAAACAAACCATAAAGCCCTAAAACACGACAAAATTTTAATCAAATATCAAACACGAAACACAGCGAAACAGGATCAAAATGGTTAACCTAATAGATGCTGTTGTATCAAATATGAGATTTCGATAGCGCCCCCTGGGGCTCTCGCAAATACAGTACATGACGTTTCACAGTCGGAATTTCTTGGCGATTATTAGAAACTCATTATTAATCTGACGACATCTATCAATGTTTTCTATTTGCGATTCTTACGTATATAATACTATTTTTTTATTTTGATTTTCATCCATTATTAAAATTTTATTTATTTTACTGTTATTACTACGCGATGTTTATAAATAATAAAATAGTTTTTAAAAATATGAATATTTTAACTCTATTAATATGCCAGTTTGGGTATTACACCATCTATCCACCCTGCTGGAATAAAAATTTAAGTAAAATAACAAAATAAATACGAAAATGAAGTTGAGAAAATGTTGAAGTCATTTAAATTATTCAATTTTAATCCGGAGGTTGAGAATTCGATTCGAGGTTTGTATTTACAATTGATTCTGTAAAAAGTTGTCCTAATTGACACTGATTTGTATGAACAGAATATACAAAAGAGATGAAGAACTTATAACAAACCTTTAGTTTTGAAAGTCTTATTGACACCTCCGAGTCCAGACCTCCTTTGTATATATTCTTGAGGACCAGTCCATTTTCTTCGAAGCCCTGCATGGGAGTGAACACCTTGTACAGGTATTGGAAGTCTGCTCCAGAGTTAAAGTGCCAAATCCCGGTGAATCCGAACACAAACTTCTCCCATCCCAAACGGAAATCAATCTAAAAAAAAATGTTTAAATTATAATTAACGTTAAAACTTTATTGTTTTTATTTTAATAAAATAAAAAAAAAGGTATTTAAATAATATTCTATTTCTTATTCTTTTTGGGGAATAGATTTAATCAGGTCAATATTAACTCCACTGGCTGCAGCCCAGAATTACTCAGCAGAAATACACTTGTACCAGTCAAAAAGG
The DNA here is from genome assembly GCA_022651775.1 of Drusus annulatus. Taxonomy (NCBI): domain Eukaryota; kingdom Metazoa; phylum Arthropoda; class Insecta; order Trichoptera; family Limnephilidae; genus Drusus; species Drusus annulatus. Next base: position 601,847 of record JAGWCC010000304.1, on the reverse strand, counting down.
TTTCAAAGTCATGAGAAGCAAAATCTTCCTTTACTACGCCTTTCATTTATCTTCCCTCAGATTATCAGTTGGATAAACTTTTTATCGCTTTTCATAATGTGAGTTATTTGAGTATTCTCTTTTGTATATCTAGTACAATTATTCAATATTTGGCCATTCAATGAAGATTTTCTGAGTGTTATTGTATCTGTTCCACAGTGACGTGCATCTTTGAACAAAGGAAAGCTGTGATTTTTTGGTTACTGATTTCGTGTGGGTATTTAAAATAGTAAATGATGATGGTAATTTAAATATAACCTGGTGGGAAACTCCATACCGTTAGGTTGATTTTTTATACTGCCCATGGAGTTTTGAGTATGCACCTATGAGTACAAATTTAAAAAAAGTTTTCTCTTCCGTGTCACAGCTTGGTTAAGTGTAAACGTCTCCATGTCGTAAAGACAAATTACACTGCCAATTCGACTCACTGATATATATATTATCTTCTATTATATTCTGTTATTCTATGTTAATTGTTATGCTTATCTACAAGGGTAACTATTTTTTATTCTATTGTAACATTACCATTCATCTCTTCAATATTTTTGTTTATTTATTTAATTATATACGCTTTTATAGGCTTTTACATAACAGTGTAATACATAATAGTGACATACAAATAACACGAAGTAAATGATTAGTACCCAACAACATAAGTAAGTTAATAAAAATATTAGAATGCAATAAATTAACATTCATATTTTTGAAAGAGGTATGCTATTATAGCCTTCTTGTAACTAGATTCAGTGCAGTTGAATGTATCTACTATTTCAGCGAAAAAATTATCCACTGTATGCAATCTAGGTACAAGCGAGTATCTAAATGACTATCTAAATGTTGAAGTAACCTCTCTTTCTGTCACATGCATCATTTATTAGAAAGATAGAGGATAAAACCAAGCTACTAGCAGTATGCCTTTATTTACCTCTTCACTATTTCTTTTAGCTGTGATCATCGTATTCTGCAGGAAATCAATAGGCAAAGCCACGTGAGCGAAGATGTGGAAGTCCTTCATAGAGTCCAGCTTCAGAAGGAGCTCCGCCCCCGCAGTCATGTTGGGGGTCTCGAGCATCGCCACCATGTGACGGTCCGTGTCGATGAAACCGAACCTGCCAGACATCAGGGTGAGGATAGGCGTGGGGGTGGTGACGTTGAAGATGAGCATGCTGTTGGTTATGCGACGTATATGGCCTGAAATAATAAAACAGTCAATTTAACTAACCAACTAACAATCATGCATTTCTCTGCAGAGCACAGAAAATAAAGTGCTTGCCAACTCTCCCATGATAAAAACTCGCTTCATTAGTATCCACACATCTTTTGAAATACAATTTTCACACACGAGGGGTACAGAAGCTGTTGGATCCAAAGGTGCGATAAAACACCGAATGTGTTTTCAGCTTCAGATGAATTTGGAAAATATTGGACTGTAAAACGAATAAAACTATACTATTTAATGGAAGTCTCTAATTATAGATGTGGAGAAATTATGGAATGAAGGAAGAAAGGAAACCAATTCACTCACCAATGAAGTTGAAGTTCAAGTTCTTGATTATTCTTACACATTGTATCATTAACAAACACCACAACAAAAAACAAACTTAATTTAATATTATTTGAAAAACAACAACAAGCCGAACAACCAAGCGAGACACCAACGAACGAACACGTTTTTTCACATAACTATCTTTTGTTTCTCGATTGTCACTTGTTTTTAAACTCGGTGTTGTTGAATACGGAAATCGAAAATAGTAAAATGGCTGGATAAGGTAGGAACTGGATGAAAAACAAGAAAGTAAGAACCTGAC